>OY740795.1:2761206-2921716 GCA_963514005.1 Raja brachyura
CTAAACTTGAGAAAAAAGTAAGTTATCTTTTGCTAAAACCAGTTATCAGAAATATATAATGTTTGCCTAATGAACTTTAAGTTTATGAAATAGAAAGAAAGAGATTAATAAACATATATAAGAATTATTATGTAGGAGTTCCCTGAGATGAAAATTATTGCAAGGGTTCTGCAAGGGTTTAAAAGGTTGAGAAACACTGCTCTGGAGATGCTGCCTGACCCGTTGAGTTACTCCCGCACTTTGTGCCTATCTTAGATGTATTGCAGATATTTCCAGGTTTGAAAGTACCTTTAAGTTTAGTTTATTTAGTTTTAGAGATACAGCGCTGAAATAGGCCTTTCGGCGCACGGAGTCCGTGCCGACCAGCAACTCCCGTACACGAACAATGTCCTACACACACTTAGGGACAATTAACATTTCCTCCTGAAACTCTGATCAACAACCAAGTCTCTGAAAGTTGCTGACGAATCTTGGCTTTAGGTTGTCATGCTACATGCTACTGCTGTACCCAAGGCTGGGACAACAGATGAGGCCCAAGAACTTCACCGGGGAATGGACCACCATGGGGACCATGGACCAGGTTTGATTTGTTGCCATGGTTGATTTGTTCTCCTGATCCAATTCTCTCCTTAGGCTCTCCCCACCAGCCGACACTTCTCCACTATTCCAACCCTCTGAAACACTTCCCTGCACTTTTCCCTCTCTGCTTTCTGACTCTGTTCAACTACATATTCCCCACTCTCAGACTTCATAAGTTCTAGGAGCAGAATTAGGTCATTCGGCCCATCCAGTCTACTCCACCATTCAATCATGGCTGATCTATCTCTCCCTCTCAACCCCATTCTCCTGCCTTCTCCCCGTAACTCCCGACACCCGCACTAATCAAGAATCTGCCAATCTCCACCTTAGGACTATCCATTGGCTTGGCCTCCACATGCGTCTGTGGCAATGAATTCCGCAGATTCACCACCCTCTGATTAAAGAAATTCCATCTCATCTCTTTTCTAAAGGCACGTCCTTTAAGTCTTAGACTATGGCCTCTGGTTCAAGACTCTCCCACTGATGGAAACATCTTTTCCACATCCACTCTATCCATGCCTTTCACTATTCAGTAAGTCTCAATTAGGTCCCCCATCCTTCTAATCCCCAGCGAGTACAGGCCCAGAGCCATCAAACGCTCATCTTATGTTAACCTAATCCTTCCTGGGATTTGAAGAAGGGTTTCGGCCCGAAACGTTGCCTATTTCCTTCGCTCCATAGATGCTGCTGCACCCGCTGAGTTTCTCCAGCACTTTTGTCTACGTTCGATTTTCCAGCATCTGCAGTTCCTTCTTAAACACCTTCCTGGTATCATTCTTGTAAACCTCCTCTGGACCTTCTCCAACGCCAGCATGTCCTTCCTCAGATATGGGGGCCCAAAGCTGCTCACAATACTCCAAATGCAGTCTGTCTGACAGGTGCTTTATAAATCCTCAGTATTACCACCCTGTTTTTGTATTTCAACCCTCTCAAAATAAACGAGAAGGCAGCATTTCATTCACCTTCCTTACTACCAATTCGACTTGCAAGTTAACTGTTTGGGAATCCTGCACCAGCACTCCTAAGTTCCCGTGCACCTCGATTTCTGGATTCTCTCCGCATTTGGAAAATTACATGACTCTACACTTTGCAACACAATATTCCACCTGCCACTTCTCAGCGCACTCTCCCAACCTGTCCAAGTCCTTCTGCATAGTCCCTGCTTTCTCCACACTACTTGCCCCTCCACCTATAAACAGATTTAAATCTCTTCTTAATGATGTTGAAGCGGGCTCTTCTGTCTGTACATGCTTTATTTGATGATGATATGACTGTGACTCTATTTATATGTTCTCTGATGTTTTTAAATTATTGTCTGTAACTGGGGAACTGTGCTGCTGCTACCTATTTCCGTATCGTCTGCAAACTTGGCCACAAAGCCTTCTATTCCCTCGTCCAAATCATTGATCAACATCGTGAAGAGCAGCGGCCCCTGCACCAACCCCCTCTAGTCATTGGCATGCAACCAGTAAAAGCCCCCTTTATTGCTACCTTCAGACCACAGTCCTGTTATTCTCAGTAACACCATTTGTGTGACACTCAGTCCTCTGGATGCAGAAAAATTGGCCTACCACTAAGATGATCTGTGAGCAGATTTACACGCCCATTCCATTCTCTCTCAGCCCTGAATCTCGAGGGACGGGGAATATCAGAGCGCGATTTATTCTTTAGCCTGGAAATTCAGGAGAAACCTCTCCACCCATGGAATGACGGCCATTTGAAAGGTGTCACGATGGTGAGAATTTGAGACAAATAACTGGCATGCATTTACTGGGATGCTGAGTGAAGGCAGGGAAAGGAAGCACAGCAACATCCAGGTAAGGTGTAGGGGAAGGAGAAATACTGGCAGGGACCAGCTGGGCCGAATGGTCTCTCTATGTACACTGAGTGTGTTTCAGAAACAGCGAGGACCCGAGTTCACAATAGAACTCGCTGATTGATCACAGATTCAGGTTATTAAACAGCAGCCCAGTTATAGGAGGCACCAACATCAGCTGCGCCCAGAGACCAGGATCCAGTCCTGGGTTTATGTTTAGTTTAGACTTACAGCGCGGAAACAGGCCCTTCGGCCCACCGGGTCCGCGCCGACCAGCAAACCTCGCACATTAACACTATCCTACACCCACTTGGGACAATTTTTACATTTTCCAAGCCAATTAACCTACAAACCTGTACGTCTTTGGTGTGTGGCAGAAAACCGAAGATCTTGGAGAAAACCCACGCAGGTCACGGGAAGATTGTACAAACTCCGTACAGACAGCACCCAAAGACAGGATGGAACGCGGGTACCTGGCGTTACATTCGCTGTAAGGCAGCAATTCTACCGCTGCGCCACCTTGACAGACATCAGCAGTAACCACAGAGGCCAACACCTGCGGCCGCTCACCTGGATTCAACGATGGTGATGGTTCAACAGTGAACAGACAAGCTTAGTTAAACGTCATCCTCAGTGTGAACCCGTCGGTGCGCGAGTAGTTGGGATGAGCGGGTGAAGCCCTTGCCGCACACGGAGCAGGTGTAGGGCCTCTCGCCGGTGTGGGTCCGCCGGTGGGTCAGCAGCTCCGATGACTGGGTGAAGCCCTTGCCGCACTCGGGGCAGGTGAAGGGCTTGACGCCGGTGTGGATCCGCTGGTGCGCCCTCAGGTTGGGCAGCAGAGTGAAGCCCTTCCCGCAGTCGGAGCAGGTGAAGGGCCTCTCGCCAGTGTGCACCCGCTGGTGGGTGATCAGGTTGGATGACTGGGTGAACCTCTTCCCGCACTCGTCGCAGGAGAACGGCCTCTCGCCGGTGTGGACCCGCTGGTGGATCAGCAGCTGGGACGTCCGAGTGAAGCCCTTGCCGCACTCGGAGCAGGTGAACGGCCTCTCCCCCGTGTGGACCCTCTGGTGGGTCAGCAGCTCCGACGACTGAATGAACGCCTTCCCGCACATGGAGCAGCTGAACGGTCTCTCCCCGGTGTGGATCCGCTGGTGGGTCCTCAAGTTGGACAAGAGAGTGAATCCCCTCCCGCATTCGGAGCAGGTGAAGGGCCTCTCTCCGGTGTGGACCCGCTGGTGCGTGATCAGGTTGGACGACTGGGTGAATCTCTTCCCGCACTCGTTGCAGGTGAATGGCCTCTCGCCGGTGTGGACCCGCTGGTGGATCAGCAGCTGGGACGTCCGAGCAAATGCCTTCCCACAGTCGGAGCAGATGAATAATTTCTCCACAGCGTGAACTCTCCGACGTGTCAACACATCAGGAGTCGCAGTGAATCCCTCCCACGCTTGGACCGTCGTGTGTCCGGCCTCCTGCGCCAATGTGCTGGAGTGTCCCTCCTCCATGCTCGACGATCGATGACATTCACGTGCCGGAGAGACAACGAACACCACAGATCCGATGGGACGTTCCTGACATTCCCATGCACAAATCCTCCGCCCGCTCTTCCCTGTAAAAGGAGTTCACAAAACACATTGAGGACAGACATAAAATAGAGTAACTCTATGGGTCAGGTAGCATCTCTGGAGAAAAGGAATAGATGACATTTTGAGTCGAGGCCCTTCTTCAGTGAGTCGGGAGAGGGAAATTGGAGGCACGAGGAGGTACAAAGAACAAAAGAATGAAAGGTATGAAAAGAACAAATCAAGGCCAGCAAGGATGATCAAGGACAGGTGGAGCCCACATTGTTGTGGAAGAAGGAACTGCAGATGTTGGTTGAAACTGAAGATAGACACAAAAAGCTGGAGTAACTCAGCGGGACAGGCAGCATCTCTGGAGAGAAGGAACAGGTGATGTTTCGGTGGAGACCCTTCAGCTTTTTAAACTGCAGTGATGCCAGTGTCGTCAAATACTCATCGTACGTTAACCCAATCATTCCTGGGATTATTCTCGGGGCAGTGAAACTGGAAAAGAGAGGTGGGACAATCCTACCTACAATTAGCGGGCAGTCCTGAACAACTGAGTCTGAAGAAGAGTCTTGACTCAAAACGTCACCCATTCCTTCTCTCCAGAGACGCTGCCTGTCCTGTTGCATTCCTCCTGCTATCTGTGTCTATCTTCGATCCATTGCTGGACACGCTAGAGGCAGGAAACATGTCCCCGATGTTGGGGGAGTCCAGAACCAGGGGCCACAGTTTAAGAATAAGGGGTGAGCCATTTAGAATGGAGATGAGGAAACACGTTTTCACACAGAGAAATTTGTGGAATTCTCTGCTTCAGAGGGCGGTGGAGGCCAGTTCTCTGGAAACTTCCAAGAGAGAGCTAGATAGGGCTCTTAAAGATAGCGTAGTCAGGGGATATGAGGAGAAGGCAGGAACGGGGTACTGATTGGAGATGATCAGCCATGATCACATTGAATGGCGGTGCTGGCTTGAAGGGCCGTATGGCCTACTCCTGCACCTATTGTCTATTGTCAATGGAAGGGAGGTTGGTTTGCGTGATGGTCTGGGCTGCGTTCACAGTTCTCTGCAATTCTTTGCAGACTTGGATGGAGCTGTTCCCAAACTGTGCTGCGACGCTTCCCGATAAGATGCTTTCGACGGCGCATCTGTAAAACATTCAACTGAATGTTGCCACAAAAGATGCTGTGATCTCTGAACACTGCACAGGATTTACAACCAAAATTTGATGAGGGGTTTTGATGGAGTTTGATGAAAAATTGTTTTTATCGGCAGAATATTTCTCATCCACTCGTACAAAAACGTTCTTCATGGAAAGTTAAATGTTTAAGAAAGAACTGCAGATGCTGCAAAAACCGAAGGTAGACAAACAGGGCCTCGATTCGAAACGTCGCCTATTCTTTCACTCCATAGCTACTACCTCACCCGCTGAGTTTCATGGAAAGTTAACTTAGCTTTAGTAAATACAGCATGGGAACAGGTTCACTGGTCCATAGTGATAGTGAAACAGTGCCCAACTTGCCCACACTGGCCAACATGTCACAGCTACACTAGTCCCACCTGCCTGCATTTGGTCCATATCCCCCCCAAACCTGTCCTATCAATATACCTGTCTAACTGTTTCTTAAACTTCGGCATACTCCCAGCCTCAACTACCTCCTCTGACAACCTGTTCTATCCAACCACCACCCTTGGTGTGAAAATGTTACCTCTGGTTCCTTTTAAATCTTTTTCCCTTCACCTTGATCTTATGTCCCTTGGTCCTCCATTCCCCTACTCTGGGTAAAAGACTTTGTGCACCTACCCGATCTATTCCTCTCGTGATTTTATACACCTCTATAAGATTTTACCTCATCCTCCTGCACTCCAAGGAATAGAGACCCAGCCTGCTCGACCTCTCCCTATAACTCACACCCTCTAGTCAAGGCAACATCCTTGTAAATCTTCTCTGAACCCTTTCAAGCTTGACAATATCTTTCCTATAACATGGTGCCCAGAACTGAACACATACTCTAAATGCGGTCTCACCAACGTCTTATACAACTGCAACATGACCTCCCAACTTCTATATTCAATATCATCACACTTTCTTAGCTACTCCCCTTAAACATTTTGGGCAATTTTACAGAGACGAATTAACCTGCAAACCCACAGATCTTTGGGACGTGGGAGAAAACCAGGGCACCCGGAGGAAACCCACGTGATCACAGGGTGAACATGCAAACTCCACACATCAAAGCACCCGAGGTCAGGATTGAGCCTTGGTCTCTGGCGCAGAGAGGCAGCAACTGTACCAGCCACAACACCGTTCTACCCGTATAAACCTGATGGTTTTGTTTTTTGGACTGAGATGGCATGGTGACGTTGTGCTCAAATTGCTGCCTTTCAGAGCGAGACCGGGACTTGATCCTGATTTATGGGTAGTCTGTATGGAGTTTGTACGTTCTCCCTGTGACCCAGGCGAAGGAAGAATAGGCACAAATTGCTGGAGTAGCTTAGAGGGACAGGCAGCATCTCCGGATAGAAGGAATGGGTGACATTTCGAGTCGAGACCCTTCCTCAGACACAAGGAACAGCAGATGCTGGAACCTGGATCCAAGCACAAATTGCTGGAGTAACTCAGCGGGCCAAAGGCAGCATCTCTGGAGAACACGGAGAGGCAACGTTTCGGGTCGAGGTCTTTCTTGAGGCTGATCATAAGGTATAGGAGCAGAATTCAGGAGGCAGAATAACATTGAGAAGGAAAGATACATAGATACAGACAATAGGTGCAGGAGAAGGCCATTCGGCCCTTTGAGCCATTCGATGTGATATTGGCTGATCATCCAAAATCAGTACACCGTTCCTGCCTTCTCCCCATATCCCTTGGTTCAAAAGTGTTTTATTGTCAAAGGTGGAATCGCATGTAGATAGGGTGGTAAAGAAAGCTTTTGGTGTGCTGGCCTTTATAAATCAGAGCATTGAATATAGGAGTAGGGAAGTAATGTTAAAATTGTACAAGGCATTGGTAAGACCAATTCTGGAGTATGGTGTACAATTTTGGTCGCCTAATTATAGGAAGGATGTCAACAAAATAGAGAGAGTACAGAGGAGATTTACTAGAATGTTTCCTGGGTTCCAACAACTAAGTTACAGAGAAAGGTTGAACAAGTCAGGACTTTATTCTTTGGAGCGCAGAAGGTTAAGGGGGGACTTGATTGAGGTCTTTATAATGATGAAAGGGATAGACAGAGTTGACGTGGATAAGCTTTTCCCATTGAGGGTAGGAAAGATTCAAACAAGAGGGCATGACATGAGAATTAAGGGACAGAAGTTTAGGGGTAACATGAGGGGGAACGTCTTTACTCAGAGAGTGGTGGCTGTGTGGAATGATCTTCCTGCAGAAGTGGTGGAGGCAGGATCGATTTTAACATTTAAAAGTAAAGTGGATAGGTATATGGACGGGAAGGGAATGGAGGGGTATGGTCTGAGTGCAGGCAGATGGGACTAGGGGAAAATAAATGGTCGGCACGGACTGGAAGGGCCGACAAGGCCGGTTTCCGTGCTGGAATTGTTATATGTGATATGTTAAATGTCCCAGATAGAACAGTGACATTCTTATTTCCTTAGAGCCCTCTCTTTTGAAAGCATCCAGTAGTGAATCGGCCTCCACTGCCTTCTGAGGCAGAGAATTCCACAGATTCACAACCCTCTGGGTGAGTTGCTTTGATTGAATGGCGGGGCAGACTTGATGGACGGAATTGGTTGCATTCCGCCCCAACAACTTATGATCAGTCTCAAGAAGGGTCTCAACCCGAAACGTTGCCTATCCATGTCCCCCAGAGATGCTGCCTGTGGGGCGCTGAGTGACTCCAACACTTGCCGCATGGTCCACAGGGGACATTGTGGTCCCGGAGAGGTGGGGTGGGGGGGGGGGAGAGAAGGACCGGCACCGTCCCCAGGTGACGGGCCACCGCGTCCCCGGGGACCGCACCGATTCCCCCCGCAGCCGGGGGCCGCTCCTCCTCAGGCCGGGCCTCGGTGCTGACTGATCCCGCGCCCGGATCCCCGCTCCTACCCGCCGCCGATCCTCCGGAGTCTTTTGTCCACGGACCGCATGCGCGCCTTGGCCGCACCACTTCCGGGGCTCTCCGCGCCTGCGCGCTTGGTTACGCCTGGAGCATAGGGCGGGTTCTGGGGCGCGGGGGATTCTGGGTATAGAGGCCGCCATGGAAGCTACTTGAAATCATCGGCTCAGCGTTCCCCGATGGACAACAGACACTTGGTTCTTGTACGTGGAGAGTCTCTGGTCGATCACGTGTGAAAATCATTACACTTACAAGTGCCAAATATTGCAAATATCAGACAAGTTTCACGCACCCACCCTCACCGGAGTCAAGAGAGGGGGAGGAAGTTCAAGAACATTCCATTGGAGTCATCCCAGATGGGCCGAATGGCCTCTCTAAATACATTGCATGCAGAGAGACACAGGGTTTACAACAGAACTCGTTTATTTCTCACAGATCCAAGATATTAAATTCCAGGCAGTTATACGAATTACAAGCAACATCATAACGTCTGAAGAAGGGTTTCGGCCCGAAATGTTGCCCATCTCCTTCGCTCCCTAGATGCTGCTGCACCCGCTGAGTTTCTCCAGCCTTTTGTGTACCCCCATCATAACAAAGGTCCCCAGTGGAGGGAGTCCTCCCCCTTTACATCGGGGACCTGGTGCGGAGAGTGTTGCACAGGGCCGTGGTGTGTAATAAATATTTAAGTTGGTTCACGGACTCGCCAGCTGCCTGTAACGTCTGCGGCGAGGAAGAGACTGTGTTCCACAAGTACACGGAGTGTGAGAGGCTGCAGCCCCTGTATGAGTATCTGAAGGGGCTTCCCCTCAAGTCTTGGTTGCATTTTAGTCCCTAGTGACTCTAGTGTTTGGGCATAAGGCAGGGAGTTGGGAGGGTCGATCGGGAGGGTGGGATCTCCGTTTCGGTCTGCTCTTGGGCCTGGCCAGATGGCCATTCACGTGTCCAGGCAGCGGGTAGTCGACGGTCACACCAGAGTCGGCTGCCTGTCCCTCTTCCGGGCCTATAATCAGTGCTCGCCTCTCCCTGGAGATTGAACGCAGACTCTGTAGGTCTTCCGCGAACGCAGGTCGCCACAGGGGGTCGAGTGCATTGTAGATACAGAAGCAACTGTTCTATTACAATGACTGCCTGATGCAATGTGACATTTGAACATTTTTGTACCTTCTGGTACACTGTAAGTTAGGGTTACGGTTTATTCAATAAGGAATTATTGAATAAAGTCCTTGGAAGGAAAAAAAACAAACAGAAACAGCATAACAAATCCGAACGGTGCCCAGTGGTCAGGGTTCAGTCCTCGGCGTGATGGTGTCTGATGGCAGAGTCCAGTTTAGAGATACAGCGCAGAAACAGGCCTGTCGACTCACTGGGTCCACACTGACCAGCGATCCCCGCACATTAACACTATTCTACACCCACTAGGGACAATTTTTACATTTACCAAGCCAATTAACCTACAAACCTGCACGTCTTTGGAGTGTGGGGGGAAACCGAAGATCGCGGAGAAAACCCACGCAGATCACCGGGTGAATGTGCAAACTCCATACTGATAACACCCGCAGTAAGGATCGAACCCGTCGCTGCATTTATTGTAAGGCAGCAAATCTACCGCAGCGAGACCCTGACCACCCAGCTTTGACCGGCTCCGTGCCAAAGGGCCAGTCCGCTACAGTGCAGCTGTGCAGCACTCAGCTCTGCAGCCGTGTCTCACCGCGATTCCTTCTGCCGTTCGCTGGGCCCCTCCCCTCGCCAGAACCGGTTAACGACTTCTACCTGGTGTGAATTTGCATGTGCCTCCTCAGATGGCCGGCTTGAGCGAATCCCTTGCCACAATCGGGACAGGAAAATGGTTTCTCGCCAGTGTGCACTCGCTGGTGGGTTTTCAGCTGATCAAAGTGAGCAAAGCCCTTCCCACACTCAGAGCAGCTGAACGGCCTCTCCCCAGTGTGAATACTCTGGTGTTTCAGTAATGAAGATAAATGAGCGAACACCTTCCCACACTCCGTGCAGGCGTACGGCCTCTCCCCGGTGTGAATTCTCTGGTGTGATAGTAACGCAGATGATTCAATAAATTTTTTCCCACACTCAGAGCATGTGAACGGCCTGTCCCCCGTGTGAATTCTCTGGTGTCGCAGCAGCTGAAATGATCCAATGAACCCCTTCCCACACTCAGAGCAGGTGAACGGCCTCTCCCCGGTGTGAATTCTCTGGTGTGTCAGTAACGCACATGATTCAATGAATCGCTTCCCACACTCAGAGCAGGTAAACGGCCTCTCCCCCGTGTGAATTCTCTGGTGTCTCAGCAGCTGAAATGATGCAATGAACCCCTTCCCACACTCTGAGCAGACAAACGGCTTCTCCCCAGTGTGAGTTCGCTGGTGCCTCCTCAACTGGCCCGCTTCAAAGAATCCCTTCCCACAATCGGGACAGGCAAATGGTTTCTCCGCAGCGTGAACTTGCTGGTGGGTCACCAGGCGGGAAGCATTGTTGAATCCTCTCTCACAGTCGGAGCAGGTGAAGGGCCTCTCTCCGGTGTGGACCTGCTGATGGGTGATCAGGTTGGGTAACGGGGTGAATCTCTTCCCGCACTCGCTGCAGGTGATCGGCTTCTCATCGGTGTGGACCCGCTGGTGGATCAGCAGCTGGGACGTCCCAGCAAACGCCTCCCCACAGTCGGAGCAGATTAATAATTTCTCCATGCCGTGAACTCTCTGGCTGGACAACACATCAGGAGTCGCAGTGAATCCCTCCCACGCTTGGGCCGTCGTGCGTCCGGCCTCCTGCGCCGATGTGCTGGCGTGTCCCTCCTCCATGCTCAGCGATCGTTTACATTCACGCGCCGGAGTGACAACGAATGCCGCAGATCCGATGGGATGTTCCTGACATTCCCGCTCACTCTTCCCTGTAAAAGGAGTTCACAAAACACATTGAGGATAGACATAAGATGCTGGAGTAAATCCGCGGGTCAGATAGCATCTGGAGAATAGGAATAGGTAATGTTTCGAGTCGAGACCCATCGCCTGACTGAGTCGGGAGATGGAAATTGTCGGCATGAGGAGGTACGTAGAACAAGAGTATGAAAGGAGAAAATCAAGGCCAGCAAGGATGATCAAGGAAAGACCCATGATCCATTGTTGGCTGTGAAAGAGTTGATACCGAGGGGGTATGAACATGATCCTCCAACAAGGTCGATAGTTGCTCAGGACTCAGGAAAGAACTGCAAATGCTGGTTTAAATTAAGGTAGATCACAAAGTGCTGGAGTAACTCAGCGGGAGTTCACGGCATCTCTGGAGAGGAATAGGTGACGTTTTGGATCGAGACACTTCCTCAAACTGAGTTGGCTTGACATCTCTCCCTGTCCAACGTTTTGCTTGTACTTGTTAGGCAATTCTTGTACTTGTTAGACAGCCTGGCCATATCCTGCTCCCAGAACATATGAACATAATCAGTCTCAAGAAGGATCTTGACCCGAAACGTTGCCTACAAATGTTTGCCAGAAATGCTGCCTGTCCCGCGGAGTTACTCCAGCACTTTGTGCTCAGCTCAAGGTCCCAGCATCTGCAGCGACCGGTCAACCCGCCCCCGTCCCCAGGTGACGGGCCACCGTGTCCCCGGGGACCGCACCGATTCTCCCCGCAGCCGGGGGCCGCTCCTCCTCAGGCCGGGCCTCGGTGCTGACTGATCCCGCGCCCGGATCCCCGCTCCTACCCGCCGCCGATCCTCCGGAGTCTTTTGTCCACGGACCGCATGCGCGTCACTTGGCCGCACCCCTTCCGGGGCTCTCCGCGCCTGCGCGCTTGGTGTCGCCCGCAACATAGGGCGAGTTCTGGGGCGCGATGGTTTCTGGGTAAAAAGGGTGCCATGGAAGTAACCTGCAATGGCTAACAGCCAGCCATTGTTTCCACGTGGAAACTCAGGAGGCAATTAAACACAGCAAGCTCAGACAATATATTCAGTTTTATGTGTAAATCACAACTCCTAAAGGGGTTAGAAATTTGAAATAGTTGCGCCCTATAGAAAATTTCTGGAAAACCACATTGGACCACCAAGCGGTTTTAGAACTGGAGGGTTAACCTGGAACGATTTCAATGTCGTTTTTTCCCCACAGGACTCAAAACAAAGATATCTTTAACAGCTGAAAGCCAAATGGTTGGAACAAACCCCAACTGCGCCCATGATTTGACATTTCAGTTTAGTCTAGTTTATTGTCACGTGTACAGTGACTTCGGAAATTTGAACAGACTCAGAGGAAGAAGAAATGCAAGAACATTCCAAAATATTCAACAGAGGAGAAAGACAGGCAGTGACCAGATGGGCCGAATGGTCGCAGTAATGGCAATTTCTATATTTTCCAATCTCCAACTTGCCATTACTACACAGGTAAGTGGGAGAGGTCTTACACAGATCAAAAAGAACAGATCTTCCAGTCGTTATTTCCAGTTGGGGTTACACAAAAGGCTGGAGAAACTCAGCGGGTGCAGCTGCATCTAAGGAGCGAAGGAGATAGTCGACGTTTCGGGTCGAATTGATTCTTTATTGAAGCAGTTGAAGCGCCCTCAAGTGTCCAAAATAATACCTTTCACCACTCCAATCCCACTGCAAATAGAGTACCGACTTATTACAGGGATTGAAACATCAAGTCCTATTAGCTCTACTGACCTTCTGAAGGAAAACCAGTGACTGCTGTGAAAGTGCAGCCGACGACAAGGGAAAGACCGTGTGACAGCTTGGAGAGACAGCTGACAGGAGGAAATAGATCCCAACGGGGCTGTTATGGGCTAGCTACCCATAATAGCTGGCTCCATCACCTTGTTAGGGCACAAGAGAAACCCTCACTGGACTATAAAAAGTTCAAAGAGAAGAATACCCCCAGAATTTGCGAGAGCGGGGGCGCAAGATAACTAGCGTTAAAGAAGGAACTGCAGATGCTGGAGAATCGAGGGTTACACAAAAAGCTGGAGAAACTCAGTGGGTGCAGCAGCATCTAAGGAGCGAAGGAGATAGGTGACGTTTCGGGTCGAGACCCCGAAACGTTGCCTATCTCCTTCGCTCCTTAGATGCTGCTGCACCCGCTGAGTTTCTCCAGCTTTTTGTGTAACCCCCGCGCAAGATAACTCATTGACTGACCACCCGGTAACAAACCTTGGAACGGACACGACATTCAGGTAAGTGGCAAAACTCTTGAAAAACGAGCAGCTGGACACGTTCTTCAGATGTGTAGGTGTGTCTGGACTAAAGTAACATCAACTCATGGTCTCAAAATTCATCAGGGACGGAAGAAATGCCTGAAAATCCCCAACCCAGGGCCCCGCATTGACCAGATTCTGTCAAGAGGAAGGTCAAATCAGTCGGATGAAACTGAGCGGCAGGAAGAAATCCACAATCCGCCGAGCATCAGCACCCTACGGGATGTGGCAGAAGTTTCAGGCAACAGTCCAAGACGCAACCAGGCACATTGTAAAGCGAGGACATGCAAGGACGTAAGCCGTTGGTGAAATGACCAAAGTCTAACAGCAAGGAGTGGGAAATCATCAATGCAGATGTGAGCTTAATCTTAAGTGGAATCAAGGGATCAGCAGTAAATAAGTTGGAGAAGATGGATGATCTAGTCTACAGCTATGGAAAGGAGAAATGTGGTGAGAAGGAACAACTCAGCAGGAAAGATAGGCCTCCTCCCCCCCAGGTCCCGTCGTCTCCAGGAAATCCAACGACTTGTTAAAGAAAGAAGAGGCCTGAGGAAGGTGTGGAAAAAAGTAACAACAGAAGAAAAGGAGGGCATCAATCTCCTTCAAAAGGACCTAAAACAGAGGCTCTCGAAGCTGCGCAGAGCGGAGAATTTAAGGAAACAACGCAAAACGGAAAAAGCTAGAACAGACTTCTACAAAGATCCCTTTAAGTTTGGGAAAGGCATTTTCACAAAAGAAAAAAACGGATCCCTGAAAGCGTCAAAAAAGGAGGTTGAAGGACACATCAGAACCATCCACACTGATGAGTTAAAAGATGAACCGATTTTTGTCCCCGCTGGCATTCCCACCAATCTCACCCCCACGACATCAATTTGACATCAGCCCTCCCAAGCTGAGTGAGGTAAAAGTAGTGAGGGAGGCAAGAACGGCCTCTGCACCGGGCTCTAATGGTGTTCCGTATTGTGTCTACAAGAATGCCCCAGATATTCTGAAATTCCTCTGGAGGAACACGAGGGTTGCGTGGGAAAAGGAAGTCATCCCCAAAGCCTGGCGAAGAGCAGGGGGAGTCCTGATCCCAAAAGAAAAAAAATTCTTCCACCATCGAACAGTTTTGGCAAATAAACCTTTTTAACATAGAGGGCAAGATCTCAAGAAACAAAACCATTTCATTGATACGTCAATCCAAAAGGCTGGCATAGCAGGCTTCTCGGGATGTTGTGTTAAAGAAGGAAGATGCTAAAAATCAAGGGTACACAAAATGCTGGAGAAACTCAGTGTGTGCAGCAGCATCTATGGAGCGAAGGAGATAGGCAACGTTTCGGGCTGAAACCCTTCTTCAGCTTCTCGGGATGCCTTGAACATACCAGCATCATATGGCATCAAATCCAGACTGCTAAGAAAGAACGAAAGAATCTGCATGTCTTGTTCCTCGATCTGGCCAACGCCTATGGATCAGTTCCTCATTCGCTACTGTGGACTGCTTTTGAATTCTTCAGGTGCCTGCAATAATAACAAATCTGGTAACAGGATCTGCAATTTTGTCTCACAACATCATACTTTACCACAGCGTGGCAACCACTGGAAGTAGGCATCATGGCAGGGTGCACCATCTACCCATTGACCTTCACTATGGCAATGCAGCTCATTATCAGAGCATCAAAATGGGTTGTGGGAGGAAAACAGCTACAGTGTGGTCAGCGATTGCCACCGGTCCGAGCCTATGTGGACGATATAACAACACTAATGACAACTATCCCCTGCACCAAGAGACTTCTGGAAAAACTTCATCAAAACATCACATGGGCAAGGATGAAGATTAAACCCAGCAAGTGCAGAAGCATCTCCATTGTCAAAGGTCAAGTCAAGGATCAAAGATTTCATATTAACGGAATACCTGTTCCAAAAATGCCAGTGAAGAGTTTGGGCGATGGTATGCTGCAAAGCTCAAGGACACCGAGCAGTTTGAACAACTGAAAAAGGATACCATCATGCACATAGCTCGCATCAATACAAGACCTTGCTACGAGAACACAAGCTGTGGTGCTTCCAATTCGGCATACTACCAAGAATCATGTGACCTTTAACTATGTATGAAATCCCCATCAACAAAGTGGAAAAGCTGGAAAGAATGATCAGCACACATGTGAAACAGTGGCTTGGACTTCCACGATGCTTAAGTGCTGTCGGACTGCATGCGAGTGGCAAATTGGAATTACCCATTACAGGACTTGTGGAAGAGTTCAAATGCACTAAAGCAAGGTTGGTCATGACCCTCGCTGAATCTGAAGATACTGCTATTCGAACAGCGCCCTCTCCCCCCCCCCCCCCACCGTGTTACAACGGGGAGGAAGTGGACCCCATCTGAAGCCATTCACAGTGCTAAGTCTGCTCTTCATTTCCGGGATATGGTTGGCCAAGACCAACACGGGCTTGTCCCAAAAACTCCTCAATGGCACAAGGCAACATCAGTGCAGAAGAGACGGCTCGTGGTGGAGGAGGTGAGAAAAGACGGGAGGAGGCCGAGCGACACGCCAAGGACGTCTCAATGACCAAGCAAGGCCAATGGACTAACTGGGAGAGCCTGAAAAAGAGCAAACTCAGCTGGCGTGAAATCTGGCAAATGGAAGGATCTCGGCTAAGTTTTGTCATCAGAGCCATTTATGATGTTTTACCATCACCCCAGAACCTGAAGCAGTGGTTCGGAGAAGACCCCACTTGCTCCCTTTGCCAAGCACCTGGATCACTAGGCACATTTTAACAGGATGCACGATGAGCCTCGGCCAAGGGCGTTACACTTGGTGGCATAACCAAGTTCTCAGACAGCCGTCATCAATCCTTGTACAGAGGCGAACGATCACAAATGCTTCCCCACCAACATCGGCAGGAAATGTCCACTTCACAACATTTGTACCAGCAGGCCAACCTCCAGAGCACCAGATAACATCAATGGATGCAAGCATTCTGCAGCCTGCCCAGGATTGGAAAATGGAAGTGGACTTAGATAAAAGGCTTGTGTTTCCCCACAGACATTGTGGTTACAACACTCCGGCCAGACATGGTCCTGTGGTCCACAACAGCCAAGTTGGCATATGTTGTGGAATTGACAGTTCCATGGGAAGATGGTGCTGAAGAAGGTTATGAGAGGAAAAAGACCAAGTACTCTGAACTGGCAACTGATGCTTCCCAGAATGGCTGGAAGATATTCCCTGTCGAAGTGGGATGCAGGGGATTTGTTGCTACATCTATGACCAGGCTTTTAAAGAAAATGGGGGTGAGGGGTCGCTCCCTCCAACAAGCAATCAAATCATTATCAAATTCTGCAGAAAAAAAGCAGCAATTGGATTTAGATCAAACGGAGAGACAACAATTGGGCAGCAAGATGAATACAGGAGGGTTATGGAATTGAGGGGGGTGTAACTGGGACGCCAGGTATCACCGTTGAGCCCTCTGGAGATGTTGTGGGCTTATCAATGCAACGTCAAAGAAGGAGGGTGCCTACCTGATGACGTACCTACCCTACCTTTCACCACTGCAATCCCACTGCAAATAGCACGAGTACCGACTTATTACAGGGATTGAAACATCAAGTCCTATTAGTTCTACTGCTAGAAATATCAGGACAAAATATAATTAGGTCTTTATTCTTTGGAGCGCAGAAGGTTAAGGGGGGACTTGATTGAGGTCTTTAAAATGATGAAAGGGATAGACAGAGTTGACATGGATAAGCTTTTCCCATTGAGGGTAGGAAAGATTCAAACAAGAGGGCATGACATGAGAATTAAGGGACAGAAGTTTAGGGGTAACATGAGGGGGAACTTCTTTACTCAGAGAGTGGTGGTTGTGTGGAATGATCTTCCTGCAGAAGTGGTGGAGGCAGGATCGATTTTAACATTTAAAAGTAAAGTGGATAGGTATATGGACGGGAAGGGAATGGAGGGGTATGGTCTGAGTGCAGGTAGATGGGACTAGGGGAAAATAAATGGTCGGCACGGACTGGAAGGGCCGAGAAGGCCTGTTTCCGTGCTGTAATTGTTATATGTTATATGTTATAATATGCCAACAGCAACTAGCCTACATATAAATGGTGCCTACAGCCTCTCAATGTACATTGCATGCAGAGAGACACAGGGTTTACAACATAATTGATTTATTTGTCACTGATCCAAGATATTAAATTCCCGACCACTTATAGGAATTACTAACAACATCGGAACAAACCCCAACTGTGTCCAGCGACCAAGGTTCAGTCCTGGGTGTGATGAACATCAGCAGTACCCGCACAGTCCAACACCAGCAGACGCTTGTGGACTTGCAACTGGACTCAGCAACCATAATGGTTAAACAGTGAATCAAAAACTTACTTCAAAAGCCCGCGCCCCCACCCAGCATGAACGAGCTGGTGTCAACAGCTCAGATAATCAGGTGAATCCCTTCTCACACACTAAACAGGTGAGTGGCCTCTCCCCCAGTGTGAATTCTCTGCTGGGTCACCAGGTTAGATTTACCAGTGAAACTACCCACAGTTGGGAGAGGCAACTGGTTTCTCCACGGCGTGAACTCGCTGGTGGGTCATCAGGTGGGAATATTGTGTGAATTGCTTCCCTCACGCAGAACAGTTGAAGGACTTCTCGCCGGTGTGAATTCGCTGCTGTGTATTCAAGCTGTTCATACGAGCGAATCCCTTGCCACAATCAGAACAGATGAACGGCCTCTCCCCAGTGTGATTTCTCTGGTGCCCCTCTGCTCGCGAGAACCAGTTAATGACTTCTACTTGGTGTGAATTTGCCTGTGCCTCCTCAGATTGCCGGCTTGAGCGAATCCCTTGCCACAATCAGGACAGGAAAATGGTTTCTCGCCAGTGTGCACTCGCTGGTGGGTTCCCAGCTGGTAAAAGTGAGCAAAGCCCTTCCCACACTCAGAGCAGCTGAACGGCCTCTCCCCAGTGTGAATACTCTTGTGTTTCTGTAATGAAGATAAATGAGCGAACACCTTCCCACACTCAGTACAGGCGTACGGCCTCTCCCCAGTGTGAATTCTCTGGTGCGTCATTAACGCAGATGATTCAATGAATCGCTTCCCACACTCAGAGCAGGTGTACGGCCTGTCCCCCGTGTGAATTCTCTGGTGTCTCAGCAGCTGAAATGATCTGATGAACCCCTTCCCACACTTTGAGCAGACAAACGGCCTCTCCCCAGTGTGAGCTCGCTGGTGCCTCCTCAACTGGCCCGCTTCAAAGAATCCCTTCCCACAATCGGGACAGGCAAATGGTTTCTCCGCAGCGTGAACTTGCTGGTGGGTCACCAGGCGGGAAGCACGATTGAATCCCCTCTCGCAGTCGGAGCAGGTGAAGGGCCTCTCTCCGGTGCGGACCTGCTGGTGGGTGATCAGGTTGGGTGACGGGGTGAATCTCTTCCCGCACTCGCTGCAGGTGAACGGCTTCTCATCGGTGTGGACCCGCTGGTGGATCAGCAGCTGGGACGTCCCTGCAAACGCCTCCCCACAGTCGGTGCAGGTGAATAATTTCTCCATGTCGTGAACTCTCTGGCTGGACAACACATCAGGAGTCGCAGTGAATCCCTCCCACGCTTGGACCGTCGTGCGTCCGGCCTCCTGCGCCGATGTGCTGGCGTGTCCCTCCTCCATGCTCAGCGATCGTTTACATTCACGCGCCGCAGATCCGATGGGATGTTCCTGACATTCCCGCTCGCTCTTCCCTGTAAAAGGAATTCACAAAACACATAGAGGATAGACATAAAATGCTGGAGTAAATCCACGGGTCAGGTAGCATCTCTGGAGAAAAGGAATAGGTAATGTTTCGAGTCAAGACCCACCGTCTGACTGAGTCGGGAGACGGAAATTGTCGGCACGAGGAGGTACGAAGAACGAGAGTATGAAGAACAAAACTTGCTAGTGTTGCTCCTAATTCCCTCTTCCAAATCATTAATATATACGGTAAACAGTTGCGGCCCCAACACCGAGCCTTGTGGCTCTTAACCTCGCCATTGCTGTTCCACC
Organism: Raja brachyura; assembly: GCA_963514005.1. The sequence goes on from OY740795.1 coordinate 2,780,424, forward strand.
GTCATTCTTGCTACGATCCCTTTCCGGTCTACCTCCTCCCTCGTGCCTTTATTGTCCCTTTTGTTCAACTGCATCACTGACATTTCAAATTTAACCTTCTCCTTCTCAAATTACAGATTAAAACTAATCGTATTATGATCACTACCTCCAAGCGGTTCCTTTACCTCAAGTTCTCTTATCAAATTTGGTTCATTGGACAACACTAAATCCAGAATTGTCTTTCTCTGGTCGGCCCCATTACAAGCTGCTCTGAGAATCCATCTCGGAGGCATTCTACAAACTCTCTTTCTTGGGGTCCTGATTTTCCCAGTCTACCTGCATATTGAAATCCCCCATCACCACAGTGGCATTTTTGTTACCTTTGTTCCATGCCAGTTTTAACTCCTGCTGCAACTTGCACCCTACATCCGGGCTACTATTTGGGGGTCTGTAGATAACACCAATTAGTGTCTTCTTGCCTTTGCAATTCCTCAACTCAATCCACAGTGACTCTACCTCGTCAGTCCCCACGTCTTCCCTCACCAGGGACTGAATTCCATCCCTCACCAGCAGAGCTAACCCCCCCTCCTCTGCCCACCTGCCTGTCCTTTCTATAAGATGTATAACCGTGAATATGAAGTTCCCAGGCCTGATCCTCCTGCAGCCACGTCTGCATCCCCACAATGTCATATCTACCAACCTCTAACTGAGTCTCAAGCTCATCTACTTTACTTCTTATACTTCGCGCATTCAAATACAATACTTTTAATTCCTTACGCATATCACCTTAAACATTGATCCCTATTACACTTGGCCATACTCTCCTATCCCTTTGTGAGTTATCTTTCCCATTCACTCTGTGGTCATTAACTCTCCCTTTAATCCCTTTCCCTTTAACTCCGTCCTTATCCCATTTGACTCCCCCCCCCCCCCCCCCCTCCTTATTTAGTTTAAAACCACCTGTGTCGCAGTGGCAAACATGCCTGCCAGAATGCCGGTCCCCCACCTGTTAAGGTGCAATCCATCGCACTTGTACAGTTCTCCCTTACTCCAAAACAGATTCCAGTGGTCTAAGAATCTAACTCGCTGCCCCCTGCATCAGTTCCTCAGCCACACATTCAGGTCCTGTATCTCCCTGTTCCTGCTCTCGCCGGCACGAGGAACTGGAAGTAAACCGGAGATAACCACCCTGGAGGTCTTGCTTTTCAGCACTTTTCCAAGCTCTCTAAAGTCACGCTTCAGAATATTCATCCCCTTCTTTCCGACATTGTTTGTGCCAACATGCACAACTTCCGGCTGTTCACCTTCACCCTTAAGGATTTTCTGCACTCTGTCCGTGACATCCTGGATCCTGGCACCAGGGAGGCAGCACACCATCCTCGAATTCCGTCTGTTGCCGCAGAAACCTCTGTCCGTACCTCTCACACAATGGAGTCTCCAACTACCACGGCGTTGCCTGACGTCGGCCTCTTTGGTTTTGGCTCAACAACACTTCTTGCTTCGCAAGCCAGTGCGCCGCTCAGTGCGCTAACGTCTTGTGTCCCTTCTAAGTGGGTCAATCTGTTCACAAGAGGTACAACACCCGGGGGCCTTTGCATTCCCATGTTTCCATCCCTTTCTCACCGTCACCCACCTTCTCTCTTCCAGTACCTTAGGTATAACAATCTTACCGTAGGACTCGTCGAGGAACGGCTCCCTTTTTCGGACGAACCTGAGGTCATCCACTTGCTTCTCCAGTTCCCCAACACGGTCCTTCAGGAGCTGTACCTGGATGCACTTCTCACATTCGTAGCAGCCAGAGGCATCAGCGGTGTCCTTGACCTCCCACATACTGCAAGTATCACACTGGATCAGCTTGCTTGACATCTCCTTCTTTCGTCTCTCCATGACCAGCGTTTTGCTTGGAGTTGTTAGGCAATTCTTGTACTAGTTCGGCAGCCTGGCCATATCCTGCTCCCAGAACAGATGAACATAATCAGTCTCAAGAAGGATCTTGACCCTACAAATGTTTGCCAGAAATGCTGCCTGTCCCGCGGAGTTACTCCAGCACTTTGTGCTCAGCTCAAGGTCCCAGCATCTGCAGCGACCGGTCAACCCGCCCCCGTCCCCAGGTGACGGGCCACCGTGTCCCCGGGGACCGCACCGATTCTCCCCGCAGCCGGGGGCCGCTCCTCCTCAGGCCGGGCCTCGGTGCTGACTGATCCCGCGCCCGGATCCCCGCTCCTACCCGCCGCCGATCCTCCGGAGCCTTTTGTCCACGGACCGCATGCGCGTCTTGGCCGCACCACTTCCGGGCTCTTCGCGCCTGCGCGCAACATTGGGCGAGTTCTGGGGCGCGATGGTTTCTGGGTAAAAAGGGCGCCATGGAAGTAACCTGCAATGGCTAACAGCCAGCCATTGTTTCCACGTGGAAACTCAGGAGGCAATTAAACACAACAAGCTCAGACAATATATTCAGTTTTATGTGTAAATCACAACTCCTAAAGGGGTTAGAAATTTGAAATAGTTGCGCCCTATAGAAAATTTCTGGAAAACCACGTTGGACCACCAAGCGGTTTTAGAACTGGAGGGTTAACCTGGAACGATTTCAATGTCGTTTTTTTCCCCACAGGACTCAAAACAAAGATATCTTTAACAGCTGAAGCCAAATGGTTGGAACAAACCCCGACTGTGCCCAGGATTTGACATTTCAGTTTAGTCCAGTTTATTGTCACGTGTACAGTGACTTCGGAAATTTGAACAGACTCAGAGGAAGAAGAAATGCAAGAACATTCCAAAATATTCAACAGAGGAGAAAGACAGGCAGTGACCAGATGAGCCGAATGGTCGCAGTAATGGCAATTTCTATATTTTTCAATATCCAACTTTCCATTACTACACATGTAGGTGGGAGTGGTCTTACGCAGATAAAAAAAGAACAGATCTTCCAGTCGTAATTTCCAGTTGAATTGATTCTTTATTGAAGCAGTTGAAGCGCCCCCAAGTGTCCAAAATAATACCTTTCACCACTCCAATCCCACTACAAATAGCAAGAGTACCGATTTATTACAGGGATTGAAACATCAAGTCCTATTAGCTCTACTGACCTTCTGAAGAAAAACCAGTGACTGCTGTGAAAGTGCAGCCGACGACAAGATAAAGACCGTGTGACAGCTTGGAGAGACAGCTGACAGGAGGAAATAGACCCCAACGGGGCTGTTATGGGCTAGCTACCCATAATAGCTGGCTCTGTCACCTTGTTAGGGCACAAGAGAAAGTCTAGTTTAGTCTAGTTTAATGTCACGTGTGCAGTGACTTCAGAAATTGGAACAATCAGACTCAGAGGAAGAAGAAATACAAGAATATTTCAAAGAATTCAACAGAGGAGAAAGACAGACAGTGATCAGATGGGCCGAATGGTCGCAGGTAATGGCAGTTTCCATATTTTCCAATCTCCAACATTCCATTGTCATTACTACACGGGTAAGTGGGAGTGGTCTTACGCAGGTCAAAAATAACAAATCTTCCAGTCGTTATTTCCAGTTGAATTGATTCTTTATTGAAGCAGTTGCAGATGAATGTACCATGTTTTCCTTATTTTCGTAGAAATTGTAACTGTTTTCCCCGATCTGGTGAGAACTGTGTACCCTTCCACCCCCAATGCCTGGTCCGACCACTCCCTGTCCCCTAAGCCCCTATGTTACGCCGCTCTGTGCATCAAATGAGCGCTCCCAAGTGTCCAAAATAATACTGCTAGAAATATCTGGACAAAATAATATGTCAACAGTAAATAGCGTACACGTAAATGGTGCCCACAGCCTCTCAATGTACATTGCATGCAGAGAGACGGAGGGTTTACAACAGAACTTATTTATTTGTCAATGATCCAAGATATTAAATTCCCTGTGTGAACGAGCTGGTGTCAACAGCTCAGATAATCAAGTGAATCCCTTCCCACAATCGGGACAGGCAAATGGTTTCCCCAGAGCGTGATCTTGCTGGTGGGTCACCAGGTGGGGAGATTGAGTGGACCCCTGCTCACACTTGGAGCTGGTGGATAATTTCTCCATGCTGTGAACTCCCCGGCGTCTCGTCAGCTCAGTGAAGTCTGAGGATTCCTCCAAATCTGAGGAAGGACATTATTGCCATAGAGGGAGTGCAGCGAAGGTTCACCAGACTGATTCCTGGGATGTCAGGACTGTCTTATGAACAAAGACTGCATAGACTCGGTTTATACTCTCTAGAATTTAGGAGATTGAGAGGGGATCTTATAGAAACTTACAAGATTCTTAAGGGGTTGGACAGGCTAGATGCAGGAAGATTGTTCCCGATGTTGGGGAGGTCCAGGACAAGGGATCACGGCTTAAGGATAAGGGGGAAATCCTTTAGGACCGAGATGAGAAGGAATTTTTTCACACAGAGAGTGGTGGGTCTCTGGAACTCTCTGCCACAGAGGGTAGTTGAGGCCAGTTCATTGGATATATTTAAGAGGGAGTTAGATGTGGCCCTTGTGGCTAAGGGGATCAGAGGGTATGGAGAGAAGGCAGGTACGGGATACTGAGTTGGATGATCAGCCATGATCATATTGAATGGTGGTGCAGGCTCGAAGGGCCGAATGGCCTATTCCTGCACCTAATTTCTATGTTTCTATGTTAAGTGGTGGTAAACTGAACGACACTGCGGACCTGATGGGTTAAGTTTGAGATTCCGCAACATAAATCTTCTGCTTGTTCTACCTTGAAGAAGAGTTCACAATAAACATTAATAGATTAAGACGAGTGTGTCAGAAGAAGTGATTTTAGTGTCAACGGTGAGCCATGTCACAAAGCGGTGGACTACATTTGGCTTGGTCTTCACCTCCATCAGCATGGACATGGTCTACATCCAACCCAGGAAGACATCTGTCTAGCACTGGAGGAGCTGCACTCCATGGCCTACAAACACCTGTCAATGTAGTCACACCTTTCCCCATCTTCAGCAAAGCCAGCCTGAAGAAATCAATCACGACCCACTGCTGTACCAGAGGAGCAAACATCTGTAACCACTGCTATGCCAACCAGAGACGCCTATCGCTCCATCCCTTGCCCTTCACTCTGAAATCTGATCAGCCGGCACCCGCAAAAGTTCCAGAGGTCTATGAGTAGGAAGAGACTTTCCGCAGAGACCATTTCCTCCTCAACAGTCGCGTTGCCTTATTGAAAAGTGGCGTTGCCATATTGAACAGTGGCGTTGCCTTATTGAAAGGTGGCGTTCCCTTCTAGATAATTAAAAGTCTGATCTTGACCACTTCCTGATTGCGTTGTATATTGATTTTAGAAAAAACATTACCACATACGGCTGTGATTTTTGGCCATCTTACTCAGAGTCCCCCTCCGCTCATCAGGTGCCGAGGATTTTTCCCATGATGAAAAATAAAAGTTATTAGTGTTTAAAGAATGTTGAGATTCTATCTCCTGTCAATCACGCCATGAAGACCATGGGAGATTATGGGAGATTTCAACATGCAGGTAGACTGGGAAAATTAGGTTGGTGCTGGACCCCAAGAAAGGGACTTTGCAGAGTGCCTTCGTGATGGATTCTTAGAACAGCTTGTATTGGAGCCAACCAGGGGAAGGCAATTCTGGATTTAGTGTTATGTAATGTAATGAACTGGATTTGATAAAGGACCTCGAGGTTAATGAGCCATTAGGAGGCAGTGACCATAACATGGTCAGGTTTGATCTACAATTGGAGAGGGAGAGGAGTAGATCGGAGGTGTCAGTGTTGCAGTTCAATAAAGGGGACTATGGGGCCATGAGGGAGGAGCTGGCCAAAGTTGACTGGAAAGATACACTAGCAGAGATGACAGTGGAACAAAAATGGCAGGTGTTTCTAGGAATAATACAGAAGGTGCAGGGTCAGTTCATTCCTAGGAGGAAGAAAGATTCCAAGGGGAGAAAGGGACGACCATGGCTGACAAGGGACATCAGAGACAGTATAAAAATTAATGCAAAGTACAACGTAGCAAAAATGAGCAGGAAGCAAGAGGATTGGGTAATGTTTAAGGAACAACAAAAGACAACCAAAAAGACAATACGGGGAGAAAAGATGAGGTACGAAGGTAAGCTAGCCAAGAATATAAAGCACGATAGTAAAAGCTTCTTTAGGTATGTGAAGAGGAAAAAATGGTTAAGACCAAAATTGGACCCTTGAAGACCAGAAAAGGCGAATTTATTATGGGAAACAAGGAAATGGCAGATGAGTTGAACAGGTACTTTGGATCTGTCTTCAGTAAAGAGGATACAAACAATCTTCCTGATATAGTAGTGGCCAGAGGATCTGGGGTGACGGAGGAACTGAAGGAAATCCACATTAGGCAGGAAATGCTGTTGGATAGATTGATGGGATTGAAGGCTGATAAATCATCCGGGCCTGATGGTCTGCATCCCAGGGTACTTAAGGAAGTGGCTCTAGAAATCGTGGATGCATTGGTGATAATTTTCCAATGTTCTATAGACTCAGCATCAGTTCCTGTGGATTGGAGGGTGGCTAATGTTATCCCACTTTTTAAGAAAGGCGGGAGAGAGAAAACAGGGAATTATAGACCAGTTAGCCTGACATCAGCGGTGGGGAAGATGCTGGAGTCAATTATAAAAGATGAGAGAGCCGAACATTTGGATAGCAGTAACAGGATCGGTCCGGGTCAGCATGGATTTACGAAGGGGAAATCATGCTCGACTAATCTTCTGGAATTTTTTGAAGATGTAACTAGGAAAATGGACAAGGGAGAGCCAGTGGATATAGTGTACCTGGACTTTCAGAAAGCATTTGATAAGGTCCCACATAGGAGATTAGTGGGCAAAATTAGGTCACATGGTATTGTGGGTGGAGTGCTGACATGGATAGAGAAGTGGTTGGCAGACAGGAAACAAAGAGTAGGGATTAACAGGTCCCTTTTAGAATGGCAGGCAGTGACTAGTGGGGTGCCGCAAGGCTCGGTGCTGGGACCGAAGCTATTTACAATATACATCAATGATTTGGATGAAGGGATTCAAAGTAACATTAGCAAATTTGCAGATGACGCAAAGCTGGGTGGCAGTGTGAACTGTGAGCAGGATGCTATGAGAATGCAGGGTGACTTGGACAGGTTGGGTGAGTGGGCAGATGCATGGCAGATTAAGTTTAATGCGGATAAATGTGAGGTTATCCACTTTGGTAGCAAAAACAGGAAGGCAGATTACTATCTAAATGGCGTCAAGTTGGGAAATGGGGAAGTACAACGGGATCTGGGGGTCCTTGTACATCAATCTATGAAAGTAAGCATGCAGGTGCAGCAGGCAGTGAAGAAAGCGATGGTTGGCCTTTATAACAAGAGGAATCTAATATAGGAGCAAAGAGGTCCTTCTGCAGTTGTACAGAGCCCTAGTGAGATCACACCTGGAGTATTGTGTGCAGTTTTGGTCGCCTAATTTGAGGAAGGACATTCTTGCTATTGAGAGAGTGCAGCATAGGTTTACAAGGTTAATTCCCGGGATGGCGGGACTGTCATATGCTGAGAGAATGGAGCAGCTGGGCTTGAACACTCTGGAGTTCAGAAGGATGAGAAGGGATCTCATTGAAACATATAAGATTGTTAAGGGTTTGGACACGCTAGAGGCAGGAAACATGTTCCCGATGTTGGGGGAGTCCAGAACCAGGGGCCAGTTTAAGAATAAGGAGTAAGCCATTTAGAACAGAAACGAGGAAACACTTTTTCTCACAGATAGTGGTGAGTCTGTGGAATTCTCTGCTTCAGAGAGCGGTGGAGGCAGGTTCTCTGGATGCTTTCAAACAAGAGCTAGATGGAGCTCTTAAAAATAGCGGAGTCAGGTGATATGGGGAGAAGGCAGGAACGGGGTACTGATTGGGGATGATCAGCCATGATCACATTGAATGGCGGTGCAGGCTCGAAGTGCCGAATGGTCTACTCCTGCACCTATTGTCTATTGTCTTTAGTGGCCTTGCACCCTGTTTGAAATGGTATGAAACTGCATTTGGATTTGGTGGCCTAGCATCCTGCTTGAAGTGGCATGAAAGTGCACTTGAATATGGTGGCCGTGCACCCTGCTTGAAATGGAATTTCAAGGAATAGCCGGGAGTCAACTGGCAGCCCACCAGCCATGAGTGAGTGAGCTGCCAGCACAACAGGCTTGAGTGAATAAGCCGCCAGCCCAGGAATCCATTCGGCCCACAATGTCCATACTAGCCCTCTGGAAACCAGTCCCTTCAGCCCACAACATCCGTAATAGTGCTCCAGACCCCCCCCCCCCCCCGCCCACTGGCCACCAATATTGGATTTGGTGGAGAGGTGGAATATTGCATTGGGTGACCAGCCCTCCCGTGTGAACATGGGACCCAACGGATTTCACAGTCTAGTTTATTTATATAGGACCGGCACCGATTCTCCCCGCAGCCGGGGGCTGCTCCTCAGGCCGGGCCTCGGTGCTGACTGATCCTGGCTCCCCACCCCTACCCGCCACCAATCCTCCGGAGTCTTTTGTCCACGGACCGCATGCGCGCCTTGGCCGCACCACTTCCGGGGCTCTCCGCGCCTGCGCGCTTGGTATCGCCTGCAACATAGGGTGAGTTCTGGGGCGCGGGGCTTTCTGGGTAAAGACGGCGCCATGGAAGTAACCTGATATCACCGGCTCAGCGTTCCCCAATGGACAACAGCCACGTGATCCTTGTATGTGGAGGGTGTGCAGTCAATTTAACCACAGCGACCTCTCACAAACGACGTGATCGATTACTTGTGAAACCCATCGCACATACAAGTGCCGGAAATTCCAACTATGTTCCTCATGAACCAATGGCAGTTTTCACCCTCCCTCCCCAGAGTAAACAGAGGAAGAATAAATACATGAACATTCCAGAGGAGTCATCAGAAGAGAAAGATTGGCAGTGACCAGATGGGCCAAATGGCCTCTCAATGTACATTGCATGCAGAGAGACACAGGGTTTACAACAGAACTTATTTATTTGTCACTGATCCAAGACATTACATTCCGGACCACTTATAAGAATTACTAACAACATCGGAACAAACCCCAACTGTGTCCAGCGACCAAGGTTCAGTCCTGGGTGTGAACATCAGCAGCACCCGCACAGTCCAACACCAGCAGTCGCTTGTGGACTTGCAACTGGACTCAGCAACCGTGATGGTTAAACAGTGAACCAAAAACTTACTTCAAATGCCCGCGGCCCCACCCAGCGTGAACGAGCTGGTGTCAACAGCTCAGATTATCAAGTGAATCCCTTCCCACACACTAAACAGGTGAGTGGCCTCTTCCCCCAGTGTGAATTCTCTGGTGGGTCACCAGGTTAGATTTACCAGTGAAACTCTACCCACAGTTGGGAGAGGCAACTGGCTTCTCCACAGCGTGAACTCGCTGGTGGGTCATCAGGTGGGAAGATTGTGTGAATCCCAACCCACACCCGGAGCAGATGAACGGCCTCCCCCGGTGTGAACTCTCTGGTGCCCCTCCACTCGCCAGAACCGGTTAACAACACCTACTTGGTGTGAATTTGCCTGTGCCTCCTCAGATTGCCGGCTTGAGCGAATCCCTTGCCACAATCGGGACAGGAAAATGGTTTCTCGCCAGTGTGCACTCGCTGGTGGGGTCTCAGCTGATCGAAGTGAGCAAAGCCCTTCCCACACTCAGAGCAGCTGAACGGCCTCTCCCCGGTGTGAATACTCTGGTGTCTCAGTAATGAAGATAATTGAGCGAACACCTTCCCACACTCAGTACAGGTGTACGGTCTCTCCCCGGTGTGAATTCTCTGGTGTGTCATTAACGCAGATGATTCAATGAATCGCTTCCCACACTCAGAGCAGGTGAACGGCCTGTCCCCCGTGTGAATTTTCTGGTGTCTCAGCAGCTGAAATGATCCAATGAACCCCTTCCCACACTTTGAACAGACAAACGGCCTCTCCCCAGTGTGAGCTCGCTGGTGCCTCCTCAGCTGGCCCGCTTCAAGGAATCCCTTCCCACAATCGGGACAGGCAAATGGTTTCTCCACAGCATGAACTTGCTGGTGGGTCACCAGGCGGGAAGCATGGCTGAATCCCCTCTCGCAGTCGGAGCAGGTGTGGACCCGCTGGTGGGTGATCAGGTTGGGTGACGGGGTGAATCTCTTCCCGCACTCGCTGCAGGTGATCGGCTTCCCATCGGTGTGGACCCGCTGGTGGATCAGCAGCTGGGACGTCCCAGCAAATGCCTCCCCACAGTCGGAGCAGGTGAATAATTTCTCCATGTCGTGAACTCTCTGGCTGGACAACACATCAGGAGTCGCAGTGAATCCCTCCCACGCTTGGGCCGTCGTGCGTCCGGCCTCCTGCACCGATGTGCTGGCGTGACCCTCCTCCACGCTCAGCGATCGTTTACATTCACGCGCCGGAGAGGCAACGAATGCCGCAGATCCGATGGGATGTTCCTGACATTCCCGCTCGCTCTTCCCTGTAAAAGGAGTTCACAAAACACATTGAGGATAGACATAAGATGCTGGAGTAAATCCGTGGGTCAGGTAGCATCTCTGGAGAAAAGGAATAGGTAATGTTTCAAGTCGAGACCCATCGTCTGACGGATTCGGGAGGGGGAAATTGTCGGCATGAGGAGGTACGTAGAACAAGAGTATGAAAGGAGCAAATCAAGGCCAGCAAGGATGGTCAAGGAAAGATCCAAGATCCATTGTTGGCTGTGAAAGAGTTGACACCGAGTGGGTATGAACATTGTGTGCCCCGTATTTACATGATCCTCCAATGAGGTCGATAGTTGCTCAGGACTCTGTCGGAAAGAACTACAAATGCTGGTTTAAATCGAAGGTAGATCACAAAATGCTGGAGTTACTCAGCGGGACAGGCAGCATCTCTGGTGGGAAGGAATGGGTGACGATCTGGGGTGCCGCAAGGCTCAGTGCTGGAACCCCAGCTATTTACAATATATATTAATGATTTGGACGAGGGAATTCAATGCAACATCTCCAAATTTGCAGATGATACCAAGCTGGGGGGTATAGATAGGTGTGAGGAGGATGCTTGGAGGCTGCAGGGTGATTTGGATAGGCTGAGTGAATGGGCAGATGCATGGCAGATGCAGTATAATGTGGATAAATGTGAGGTTATCCACTTTGGTGGCAAAAACATGAGGGTAGACTATTATCTGAATGGTGGCAGATTAGGAAAAGGGGAGATGCAAAGAGACCTGGGTGTCATGGTACACCAGTCATTGAAAGTAGGCATGCAGGTCAGCAGGCAGTGAAGAAAGCAAATGGTATGTTAGCATTCATAGCGAAAGGATTTGAGTATAGGAGCAGGGAGGTTCTACTGCAGTTGTACAGGGTTTTGGTGAGGCCACACCTGGAGTATTGCATACAGTTTTGGTCTCCAAATCTGAGGAAAGACATCCTTGCCATAGAGGGGGTACAGAGAAGATTCACCAGACTGATTCCTGGGATGTCAGGACTTTCATATGAGGAAAGATTGGATAGACTCGGCTTGTACTCGCTGGAATTTAGGAGATTGAGGGGGGATCTTATAGAAACTTACAAAATTCTTAAGGGGTTGGACAGCTAGATGCTGGGAGATTGTTCCCGATGTTGGGGGAGTCCAGAACAAGGGGTCACAGTCTAAGGATAAGGGGGAATTCCTTTAGGACCGAGATGAGGAAAACATTCTTTACACAGAGAGTGGTGAGTCTCTGGAATTCTCTGCCACAGAGGGTAGTTGAGGCCAGTTCATTGGCTATATTTAAGAGGGCGTTAGATGTGGCACTTGTGGCTAAAGGGATCAGGGGGTATGGAGAGAAGGCAGGTACGGGATACTGAGTTGGATGATCAGCCATGATCACATTGAATGGCGGTGCAGGCTCGAAGGGCCGAATGGCCTACTCCTGCACCTATTTTTCTATGTTTCTATGAAGAATCTTCTCCCATTTCTCTATAGGTAGAGAAGTTTGAAATTCTCTTTCCCAGACATTCTTAATTTTATCAAATGTATCATTTTTAAATTTCAAAATCAACTCGTAGTCGTTATTAAGCCTTTCTGATAAGGGCTCAAATGTAATTTTTTTTCCAAGATTTCGGTTTGATGTGGCAACGGCAAAAAGGGGTAGAGTAGCCTTTGTCTAATTTGTAAATATCTAAACAAGTGTGAATTAGGTAAATTATATTTATTGGAGAGTTGTTTGAAAGACATAAAACAACCATCGAAAAATAAATCACAAAAAGCTACTAACGCCTTCCTCTTCCATAACAGAAAGGCTTGATCAGTACTAGAAGGTTGGAAGAAACAAAATTGACTCGATAAGATAATTCAATCCAAAAAACGTATGAAATTGAACAATATTCGGAATGTATGTCTTAGTATTGGATTAGTCGAATATTTATTCAATCTCGTAATTGTAAAAGGTAACGAGGCCCCTAGAATAGAAGCCAATGATAGCCCTTGTATAGAATCACGTTCAAGATTTATCCATCCTGGGCATTGGGTATCTTCTAAATCTTTTGTCCAAAACGTTAAATAACGAACATTAACTGCCCAATAGTAGAATCTCAGGTTCGGCAATGTCAAACCACCGTCTTTTTTTGATTTCTGTAAGTATTTTTTACTTAGTCTGGAATTTTTATTCTGCCATATATATAAAGACATTGGAGTCAATATCAAAGAAAGATTTAGCATTAAAAATTGGTATCGTCTGAAATAATATAAACATTTTAATAGCATTGATTCGGCCGGTTAAAGATAAGGACATTGGTAATACGGTCAATTGTTTGATATGGTCAATTAGAGGTGCAAAATTAGCTTTAAATAAAACCTTGTGCTTTTTTGGTAATCTTAATACCTAAATAAGTAAAACATTCGGTAGTTAATCTAAATGGACACTGTCTATAATTCAAAACTAGATTGTTTAATGGAAAAAGCTCACTCTTACTAAGATTTAGTTTATAACCAGAAAAACTACTAAATTGATTAAGTAGAGCTACTATTGCCGGAATAGATTTCTCAGGGTCAGAAATGAATAAAAACAGATCATCTGCATAAAGAGATAGTTTATGTGTCTTATTCCCGCGGACAAGACCAGAAATATTAGGGGATTCCCCAATAGCGGTGGCCAAAGGTTCCAAAGCAATATCAAATAGTAAAGGACTTAAAGGACAGCCCTGACTAGTACCTCGAAAGAGCCTGAAAAAAGGGGATCTCTGATTATTGGTAAGTTCAGAAGCCTGGGGTATTTGATATAACAGCTTGATCCAAGAAATACATTTTGAACCAATCTTAACATTTTCAAGTGTATTGAATAATTATTCCTATTCTATCAAACGCCTTCTCGGCATCAAGTGAAATGACACAATCTGGAGTTTTATTTGACGCTGTATATACGATATTCATTAATCTCCGAACGTTAAAGTATGAGTAACGATTTTTAATAAAACCTGTCTGATCTTCAGAAATAATTTGTGGTATAATATTTTCCAATCTCATAGCTAATATTTTGGAAAGAATTTTGGAATCTACATTTAACAGTGATATAGGTCTATATGATGTCACTTCAGTTGGGTCTTTATCTTTTTTAAGAATTAAAGAAATAGATGCTTCATAAAAAGATTGTGGTAATCTATTCATTAAAAAGGCTTCTTTAAAAACCTTGCATATCCAGGGAGACAGTAAACTTGAGAAATACTTTAAAAATTCTACTGTAAACCCATCTAAACTGGGAGTTTTACCAGAATACATCGAGAGGATTGCTTTCTGTATTTCTTCCTCCGTGATGGATTAATCTAACAACAGAGACTCATTATGTGATAAATTTGGCAAGTTCAGTTTTTTTTTTAAACTCACGCATTATACTGGAATCAGTAAGAAATTCTGATTGGTATAGGGAGGTATAAAATTCCTGAAAGGATTTTTAAATTTCATCATGGTCTACAGTCACTGTACCATCCCGTTTACTCACTTTAGTAATCTGACGTTTGGCCGACACCGCTTTCAACTGGTTAGCGAGTAATTTACCAGATTGTTTGGCATGAATATAAAATTGACTTGTGGATTTAAGTAGCTGGTTCTCAATCGGTGATACTAATAACAAATCATGTCTCAATTGAAGTTCAACTATATTCTTATACTCTAAACTAGGTGCTTGTGAATATTTTTTATCAATTTCTTTAATCTCATCAGCCAATATACCTATTTAATTTTGAGTTTTTTTTTAAATCCCGCGGAGTATGAAATAATTTTGCCACGAATATATGCCTTAAATGCATCCCAGACTACACAATTGGATATTTCTTCAGTAGATTTTTTTAAGAAGAGAAAAGCAATCTGATCTTTAATAAAATTAACAAAATTTAGATCTTGAAGCAAAGTAGCATTAAATTGTCATTGTTTAGCACTAAACTTGGAATCGGGTTGTTTGATTGATAGTTTCACTGGTGCGTGATCAGATCTAGCAATTGCATCATACTCACATGCAGTGACCGATGAAACTAGCCGAGAATCAATTATAAAGTAGTCAATTCTAGAGTAACTATAATACACATGAGAGAAAAAAGAAAATTCTTTGTCATTTGGGTGTAAGAATCTCCAGACTTCTAACATTCCAGAGTCAAGTAAAAAATAATTGATAAAACTAGCTGATTTATTTGGAAGCACACGATCAGATGTAGAGCAGTCCATCGAGGGGTTCAAACAGCAGTTAAAATCTCCACCAATTATTTAAAAATGTTCATTTAAATTAGGAAAGGATGCGATTAACTGTTTAAAAAACTCAGGGTGATCAATATTTGGTGCATAAACATTCACCAAAGCAACTTTTTGGTTATAAAGAACACCAGTAATCGCCAAAAATCTACCATATAGATCAGAAATTGTCTCATAATGAACAAACGGAATTGAGGAGTCAATAAAAATAGAGACCCCTTTCACCTTAGCCTGTGAATTTGAATGAAACTGCTGTCCTCTCCAAAACTTGAAAAATCGTTGATTGTCATCTTACCTTACATGAGTTTCCCCGAACAAAGATAATCTGAGCATTTAGTCTACGAAGAACTTTAAAAAAAACTCCTCTTAATGGGATGGTTCAAGCCATTCACATTCTATGAAAGGAAGTTAATATCTTTGTCCATGTTGTTTGTAAAAATCATGTGGAATGCAAAGGGTTAATTTGTTAAAGTATAATAGTTCATGATACTGGAAGAAGAAAAATCTAGGGCGGAGCCAGAAGTGACAACATTTCAGACATTTTTGTAGTTCGGATTCTAAGCACAGGATCGGGAAGAAACCTGGTCTCCAAGATAAACCAAGATATTTGATCGTTCGGGTTCACTTTTTGCAGATGAAGGAGAATATCCTCCGAGCAGCAAAAAGGCTGGGCATGGTTGAATATGAAGGATGCAAGTTTCAGTTTGTTCCTGATTACAGCCGTGAGCTTATGGGATTGAGAATGCCTTTCCATAATGTAATGTCTGAGTTGTTTAAGAAACAGTTGCGCCCTGCCTTGCTCTATCCAGGTAGACTGCGTATACGACTCATTAATGGTAACAATCGATTTTTTAACAATCAGCAAGCTTCCAACTTTCTGGAGGCTTATGGGGCTGAAGCCGCGACGGGGAGTTACTGATAGTCGACTAAGGTACAATTGGAGGTTTATTGTTCCTATTTTGACAATATATCCTTTTGTAAATGATTACGACATTTAATTGGATGAGTTATTCTTGAATTACTTATTAGAATATTAATATGATGGTATCAAACCTTACCTTTTACGTTCTCAAAGATACTGTTAATTTAATGTAATGCTATTATATATTAACTTTTAAGATCTTCTTTGTTAGCTCTTTTACTTTTAAAATGTCCTTCGAAGGATTTTTTCCCCGTCTTTAGACAAACAAAGTGAAGCAGTTCTTGTTTTTCATAGGTTGCACGTATTTTGACCTTGGATAAACAATATGAAGTAGCTCTTGTTTTTCACAGTTAGCATGCACTTTTTAACCAGAACTTTAATTTGTTTTGGCCATTGAGTGATAAATATGCCTTCTTTTTTGTTGGGAGCTGTCATGCGGAGAGATGGGGGTAGGGGAGGGATTAGGTAGCGTACTGACTGTCTACGGGTCAGTTTCGGGCTTTGCATGGATGGGGGTGCGGGGGGGGGGGGGGGGGGGGAAATTTTGCTTTTAGTTCAGTTTTTTTTATCTGGGCAGAATTTGAACTACAAAAATGTCTGAAATGTCGTAATTTCTGGCTCCGCCTTAGATTTTTCACCTTCCAGTATCATGAATTGTTGAAATTATGAAATTAACCCTTTACATTCCACATGATTTTTACAAACAATATGGATAAAGTCATTAATTTCCTTTCATGGAATGATAATGGCTTGAACCACCCCATTAAGAGGAGTTTTTTTTTTTAAAGTTCTTCGTAGACTAAATGCTCAGATTATCTATGTTCGGGAAACTCATGTAAGGAAAGACGACAATCAACGATTCTCTAAGTTTTGGAGAGGACAGCAGTTTCATTCAAATTCACAAGCAAAGATGAAAGGAGTCTCTATTTTTATTGACTCCTCAATTTAATTTGTTCATTATGAAACATTTTCTGATCCATATGGTAGATTTTTGATGATCACCGGTGTTCTTCATAACCAAAAAGTGGTCTTGAACGTAATAGGTTAAGTCCAGGGGGTCAGATATGGGGCTTTGTGTGGGCCAGATATGTTGTCAGTGCAGACGGGCTGGGAGCAAGGCCAAGTGTGCATCTAGAGTCAAGGTCTGGAATAGTACTAGGTGTGCAGTGGAGCAGGAGAGTGTTCAGCACTGGGAACCTAAGCAGTTAAGCAGCTATGATCAGGGTAGAATAGGGGGCCAGGTGTAAGGCTGGACTTGGGGCCAGGAATGAGAGAAGGTATGCAACTGGAGTCAGGGTCAGGAGTAGTACCAGGTGTGCAGTGAGACCCAGGTTGGTCAACATGGTTTGATCATAATCTAATTTTCATACATGAATCACTAAGATCATTCATGTGCTGCACCTGTTGGCCAGAGCCCAGCCCTACTGTGGAATGTAATTAGGAATGCAATCTAGCCTAACCTTAATCACAGCTAATCCAATTTAAAGCATAAATATTGCATTCAAGTGTAAGTTAAAAGTTAATTTCAAGGTGAAAAATGCAACAGCTCCGTACCAGTGGGAGAGGGACACCCTCCTCCTCCCCCCCCGGGAGCGACGAGTAGGAAGAGACTTTCCGCAGAGACCGTTCCCTCCTCAACCCCATGGTGAACTCATCCTTTCCCCACCCAGACCGCCCCCTCCCCAGGTACCTGCAGCCGCACAAGTTGCAACGCCTGTCCCTGTCCCTCCGCCCTCCATTCTGTCCAGACTTGGCGGCATTGGTTTTGTCTTCACACCGTTATTGTGTGTTTATATATTTATATAGGGCCGGCACCGTCCCCAGGTGACGGGCCACCGCGTCCCCGGGGACCGCACCGATTCTCCCCGCAGCCGGGGGCCGCTCCTCCTCAGGCCGGGCCTCGGTGCTGACTGATCCCGCGCCCGGATCCCCGCTCCTACCCGCCGCCGATCCTCCGGAGTCTTTTGTCCACGGACCGCATGCGCGCCTTGGCCGCACCACTTCCGGGGCTCTCCGCGCCTGCGCGCTTGGTATCGCCTGCAACATAGGGCGGGTTCTGGAGCGCGGGGGTTTCTGGGTAACATCGGCGCCATGGACATGATCTGAAATCAGCGTTCCCCAATGGACAGCAGCCAGTCCGTGTTGTTACGTAGAGTATCAGCAGCGCGCAGAAGTGATCAAGTCTGAAATCAAGATTCTTAAAGGACCCTGAAGTGTAAAATAAAATACTGATAGTTCTGCACCACTTGCGTTCAAGTTCAAGTGAATTTATTGTCATGTGTCCCTGATAGAACAATGAAATTCTTGCTTTGCATCAGCACAACAGAACATAGAAGACATTTACTCGGCAATCCTGTGCTTTAGAAGTCGCGTCATAACACAATAACATAATCGCCTGCAACAGAGGGCGAGTTCTTGGGCGCTGATTTACCCCAGCACTTAGTGCCCTATTGCATTAGGGTGGAATGGTGGGAATAGCAGAAGGGGACTGGGACTTATTCTTAAACTGTGGCCCTTGGTTCTGGATTCCCCCAGCATTGGGAACATGTTTCCTGCCTTTTACTGCTATCCAAATGTGCCTCTATTTCATCTTTTATAATTGACTCGTGACTAGTGGGGTACCGCAAGGCTCAGTGCTGGGACCCCAGCTATTTACAATATACATTAATGATCTGGATGAGGGAATTGAAGGCAATATCTTCAAGTTTGCGGATGACACTAAGCTGGGGGGCAGTGTTAGCTGTGAGGAGGATGCTAGGAGACTGCAAGGTGACTTGGATAGGCTGGGTGAGTGGGCAAATGTTTGGCAGATGCAGTATAATGTGGATAAATGTGAGGTTATCCATTTTGGTGGCAAAAATAGGAAAACAGACTATTATCTAAATGGAGGCCGATTAGGAAAAGGGGAGATGCAGCGCGACCTGGGTGTCATGGTACACCAGTCATTGAGTCATGGTACACTAGGCATGCAGGTACAGCAGGCAGTGAAGAAAGCGAATGGTATGTTAGCTTTCATAGCAAAAGGATTTGAGTATAGGAGCAGGGAGGTTCTACTTCAGTTGTATAGGGTCTTGGTGAGGCCACACCTGGAGTATTGCGTACAGTTCTGGTCTCCAAATCTGAGGAAGGACATTATTGCCATAGAGGGAGTGCAGCGAAGATTCACCAGACTGATTCCTGGGATGTAAGGACTGTCTTATGAACAAAGACTGCATAGACTCGGTTTATACTCTCTAGAATTTAGGAGATTGAGAGGGGATCTTATAGAAACTTACAAGATTCTTAAGGGGTTGGACAGGCTAGATGCAGGAAGATTGTTCCCGATGTTGGGGAGGTCCAGGACAAGGGGTCACAGCTTAAGGATAAGGGGGAAATCCTTTAGGACCGAGATGAGAAGGAATTTTTTCACACAGAGAGTGGTGGGTCTCTGGAACTCTCTGCCACAGAGGATAGTTGAGGCCAGTTCATTGGCTCTATTTAAGAGGGAGTTAGATGTGGCCCTTGTGGCTAAGGGGATCAGAGGGTATGGAGAGAAGGCAGGTACGGGATACTGAGTTGGATGATCAGCCATGATCATATTGAATGGCGGTGCAGGCTCGAAGGGCCGAATGGCCTACTCCTGCACCTAATTTCTATGTTTCTATGACTCCAGCATCTTCCCCACCACCGATGACAGACTAACCGGTCTATAATTCCCTGTTTTTTCTCTCTCGTCTTTCTTAAAAAGTGGGATAACATTAGCTACCATCCAATCCACAGGAACTGATCCTGAATCTATAGAACATTGGACAATGATCACCAATGCGTCCATGATTTCTAGAGTCACTTCCTTAAGTATCCTGGGATGCAGACCATCACGCCCTTGGGATTTATCAGCCTTCAATCCCATCAGTCTACCCAACACCATTTCCTGCCTAATTTCATGCCTAATGGCCTAATGTTGCTCCTGGAACTTATGAATGTATGAACCAGGTGGAAAACCAGATAGAAACTGAGTAATGAAATGGAATGCTATATTTGAAACAGGCGCCAAGACACAATGAAATTCTTTGCTTGCATACCCAAGGCATGCAAATAGCGGCCACCTACAGTGCTGACCAAGTCACAAAATACACCGGCTCCTCCTTTTTTCTTCTCCCCCCCCCCGACCAAACCCCACAGTGGTTCCCCCACACCAGGTCCTCCATTGTTCATGCCCTCCTCCCTCAAACTGATTCCCCCACTCTCTCATCGATCACGGGTCGACCCGCGAGACTTCACCACCGCCGAGGCCCCACCACCGCTGCCGAGGCTCCACCTTAGGCCAGAATATCAAATGATTAATAGTCTTTCCTGTTGATGTGATGAATCCTCTATTTTTCCATAACTGCCAAAAGTCATGTGCAACCCCAAACGGATAGCGAGAATCGGTGTAGATATTAGCACTTGTATCTTTTGCCAATATGCGGGCATGAGTCAGGGCATACAGCTCAGCTGCCTGTGCAGATGTTCCGGATGGTAAAGCATACGCCTCCAGCAGTTGGTGTGGTGTGACCACCTACTAATAATATGTCATTGCAAGGTCGGTGTGAAGAGCCATCAGTAAATAGGACCAGGTCAGGATTATCAATCGGATGACTCTGCAAGTCCAGCTGGGGAATAGCAACAGCTTCTACAAGCAATATACAATCATGGCCACATTCGTCTTCTGGCAGTGGTACAAAGGTAGCTAGTTTTTAGCAGTGTTAGCTGATAAGTACAGTTCGGATGTGATAAAAGTATAACTTTATATCCTGTTCTTCTAGCGGCTGTGTATTAGTAATCGAGAATGATGGGGATTGATTTTTCTATAATTGTCGCCATCACCGCCACAACTTGTAAGCAGGCTGGCATGCCATTTACTGCAGCTGGTAAAGCCACGGAATAAGAGGCTACTGGTCTTTTTCCCCCTCCATGTTCTTGATCCAGGACCCCTGTCGCAAACCCCTTTGATTATTTTACATAGAGTTGAAAGGGCTTTTTATAATTTGGCAATGCCAGCGCCGGAGCAGTAACCATAGTGTTCTTTAGATTTTAAAATGCCTTGTCTCTTTCTGCAGTCCATACTGGAGGATTCAGTCTGCAAGGTGGCCAAACGCAATGTTGCATCTAGTTCCCTCTGGTCATGGATCCATTGTCAGCAGTAACCCACCATGCCTAAGAAGGAGAAAATGTCCTTTTTTGTCTTCAGGACTGGGACGTTCTCTATTGCTTTTATTCAATCTTTTCCAAGTCAATAGACAATAGGTGCAGAAGGAGGCCATTCGGCCCTTTGAGCCAGCATCGCCATTCAACCTCCTTAGAGGCATGGCTGGTCATGCCCAATCAGTACTCCGTTCTCCCCATATCCCCTGACTCCGCTATCTTTAAGAGCCCTATCTAGCACTCTGTCCTCGTTTCCGTTCTAAATGGCTTACCCCTTATTCTTAAACTGTGGCCCCTGGTTCTGACCCCCCAACATTGGTCCAAACCCTTAATAATCTTATATGTTTCAATAAGATCCCCTCTCATCCTTCTAAACTCCAGAGTATACATACCCAGCCGCTCCATTCTCTCAGCATATGACGGCCCCGCCATGCCGGGAATTAACCTTGTAAATCTATGCTGCACTCCCTCAATAGCAAGAATGTCCTTCCTCAAATTAGGGGACCAAAACTGCACACAATTCTCCAGGTGTGGACTCACTAGGGCCCTATACAACTGCGGAAGGATCACTTTCCTCCTATGCTCAACTCTTCTTGTTATAAAGGTCAACATGCCATTTGCTTTCATCACTGCCTGCTGTACCTGCATGCTTGCTTTCATTGACTGATGAACAAGGACCCCCAGATCCCGTTGTACTTCCCCTTTTCCCAACTTGACACCATTTAAATAGTTATCTGCCTTCCTCTTTTTGCTACCAAAGTAGATAACCTCACATTTATCCACATTAACTGCATCTGCCAACTCACCCAACCTGTCCAAGTCACCCTGCATTCGCATAGCATCCTCCTCACAGTTTATCAGCCTTCAGTCCCATCAGTCTACCCAACACCATTTCCTGCCTAATGTGGATTTCCTTCAGTTCCTTCGTCACCCCAGATCCTCTGGCCACTAGTATATCAGGAAGATTGTTTGCATCCTCCTTAGTGAAGACGGATCCAAAATAGCTGTTCAACACATCTGCCATTTCCTTGTTCCCCTTAATAAATTCACCCTTTTCAGTCTTCAATGTTCCAACTTTGGTCTTAACTAACGTCCGATGGCCATGAGTACATCTGGGAGATTGTTTGTGTCTTCCTTAGGGAAGACAGATCCACAGTACCTGTGCAACTTGTCTGTCATTTCCTTGTTCCCCAAAATAAAGTCACCAGTTTCTGGCTTCAAGTGTCCAACTTTGGTCTCAACTATTTGTTTCCTCTTCACATACTTAAAGAAGCTTTTACTATCCTCCTTTATATTCTTAGTCCGCTTACCTTCGTACCTCATCTTTTCTCCCCGTATTGCCTCTTGAGTTATCTTCTGATAGTCTCCTTTAGCCTTCCTGCAGCTGGAATCCCAGATACTGTACAGTAGACTTGCGGAACTGTAATTTTCCCAGGGACACTTCATGCCCTCTTTCTGCCAAATGTTGCAGCCCCCTGAGGCACCTGCATATTCATTAAATTGAAAGTGATTCCCAAGCTTTCTGCTGGTAGTTGACATAACAGAAGCTTAGAATTTTTCTGACACATAACCCGTAAAAAAAACAAGAATTTCATTGTCCGATCTGGGACACATGGCAATAAACTCTTGACTTGACTTGAACCCCCAAAAGATAAATATTTCATGAAATAAATGACTTCATACAGCTGAAAAAATCTTTACAAAATATGGTACCTGGAATGTCTCTTTGCCTAGCACTGTGTGCAAACAGCACAGAAAAGGTGATTGATAAACTGATGACAAAAGTAACCTAGTTTGACTACTTTGCCTGACACTTTATGATTGTAAACTTGGTCGGTGATTGGTCGCCACGCTTCACGGAGACTTTGTCTGATTGGCCGCTGGGTGACTGGAGCATTGTGATTGGACGCACCGCCCTTGGAGACAGCGACTGATTGGACGGTACAAGACTGATTTGTTGATTGGACGGGAATTATAAGAGAAGCTGGTCGGTGATAGGATAAAACGCCCTTGGAGACAGCGGCTGATTGGACGCCAGGAGACCGCTTTGTTGATTGGACGGGAAATTTAAAAATAGCTGGTCAGTGATTGGATGCAACCTCCTCGGAGACAGCGGCTGATTGGAGAAATATAGGCCGAAGGGGATTTTGAGGGAAGCTGGTCGGTGATTGGATGCAACCACCTTAGAGACAGTGGTTGATTGGCCGCCAAATAATCGGGCACAAAAAAAATGAAAAATAGGAAAACAAAAAAAAATGCCTGTAATTTATAGGGAAATTAAAGGAAAATGAAAAGCTGAGACTTCGCAGATTTGCTTCGAGATTTTATTAGGGGGTTGCACGTAAGGTCACCGGGCCAAAGGGCTTGACGCACGGAGCCGCTCAACCCATCTGGAGGACATCGCAGCTTCCGGTGTATGTTGTTAATGCACGAAACGCGTACTTTCCTACCTGTTAAAAACCGCCAAAATGGTGAATTTCTGCGCTAAATAATTGTGGAAGTCGGGGTAACCGTGACAGATATTTATCCTACTTCAAAATTCCAAGAGTGAAGAGAAATTAAGGTAAAGAAAAGCGAGAGCTGAAGGGACAACAACAGCTAGAGTGCTTGGCGAACATTGGCCGTGCAGATATTGAGATTGAAAATATTGGGAATTATTGCGTTTGCTCGCTGCATTTCATCAACAGTAAGGCATTATTTGTGTTTTTTCTTGATTCCTTTCGTATCTAAAAAGTTTCAGAAGTGATAAATCTGGCTGTAAAATGTTTTAATCGCCCATGGAGTAAAGAGTAGGAGTAAACGGGTCATTTTCAGAATGGCAGGCAGTGACTAGTGGGGTACCACAAGACTCAGTGCTGGGACCCCAGCTATTTACAATATATATTAATGATCTGGATGAGGGAATTGGATGCAACATCTCCAAGTTTGCGGATGACACGAAGCTGGGGGGCAGTGTTAGCTGTGAAGAGGATGCTAGGAGGCTGCAAGGTGACTTGAAGAGGATGCTAGGAGGCTGCAAGGTGACTTGGATGGGTTGGGTGAGTGGGCAAATGCATGGCAGATGCAGTATAATGTGGATAAATGTGAGGGTATCCACTTTGGCGGCAAAAACAGGAGGGTAAACTATTATCTGAACGGTGGCCGATTAGGAAAGGGAGAGATGCAACGAGACCTGGGTGTCACGGTACACCAATCATTGAAAGGTGCAGCAGGCTGTGAAGAAAGCGAATGGTATGTTGGCATTCATAGCAAAAGGATTTGAGTACAAGAGCAGGGAGGTTCTACTGCAGTTGTACAGGGTCTTGGTGAGGCCACACCTGGAGTATTGCGTACAGTTTTGGTCTCCTAGTCTGAGAAAAGACATTCTTGCCATAGAGGGAGTACAGAGAAGGTTCACCAGACTGATTCCTGTGATGGCAGGACTTCCATATGAAGAAAGACTGGATAGACTCGGCTTGTACTCGCTGAAATTTAGGAGATTAAGGGGGGATCTAATAGAGACTTACAAAATTCTTAAGGGGTAGGACAGGCTAGATGCAGGACGATTGTTCCCGATGTTGGGGAACTCCAGAACAAGGGGCACAGTTTAAGGATAAGGGGGAAGTCTTTTAGGACCGAGATGAGAAGATCATTTTTCACACAGAGTGGTGAGTCTGTGGAATTCTCTGCCACAGAAGGTAGTTGAGGCCAGTTCATTGGCTATATTTAAGAGGGAGTTAGATGTGGCCCTTGTGGCTATAGGAATCAGGGGGTATGAAGAGAAGGCAGGTACAGGATACTGATTTGGATGATCAGTCATGATCATATTGAATGGCGGTGCAGGCTCGAAGGGCCAAATGGCCCACTCCTGCACCCATTTTCTATGATTCTATGGTTCTGAAGTGGGTTTTTACATGCACCGGTGCTGGGTGCCGGTGAGCCATGGCAAAGCACTCTCCACGCAACGGGATAGGGAAGGGACAGTCGCCGGAGTGCACCCGCTGGTGGGACAGCAGCTTGGAGGAGCAGGTGAAGCCCTTGCCACACTGGTCGCAGTTGAAGAGGCGCTCGCCAGTGTGGGTGTGCTGGTGCTCCGTCAGCTTGGAGGAGCGGGTGAAGTCCTGGCCGCACTGGGTGCAGGTGTTGGGGCGTTCGCCGTGTGGGTGCGCTGGTGCTGCAACAGGTAGTTGGAGCGGGTGAAGCCCTTGCCGCACTGGGTGCAGGTGTACGGACGCTCGCCGGTGTGGGTGCGCTGGTGCTCCAGCAGTTTGGTGGAGCAGGTGAAGCCCTTGCCACACTGGGCACAGGTGTAGGGACGCTCACCGGTGTGTGTACGCTGGTGCTGCAGCAGGTAGTTGGAGCAGGTGAAGCTCTTGCCGCACTGGACGCAGGTGTAGGGACGCTCGCCGGTATGGGTGCGCTGGTGGGACAGCAGCCTGGTGGAGCAGGTGAAACCCTTGCCGCACTGGTCGCAGATGTAGGGACGCTCGCCGGTGTGTGTACGCTGGTGCTGCAGCAGGTAGTTGGAGCGGGTGAAGCCCTTTCCGCACTGGGCGCAGGAGTACGGGCACTCGCCGGTGTGGGTGCGCTGATGCTCCAGCAGCTTGGTGGAGCAGCTGAAGCCCTTGCCGCACTGGGCGCAGGTGTAGGGGCGCTCGCTGGTGTGGGTGCGCTGGTGCTGCTGCAAGTAGTTGGAGCGGGTGAAGCTCTTGCCGCACTGGGCGCAGGTGTAGGGCCGTTCGACGGTGTGGGTGCGCTGGTGCTGCAGCAGATTGCTGGAGTTGGTGAAGCCCTTGCCGCACTGGGCGCAGGTGTAGGGGCGCTCGACAGTGTGGGTACGCTGGTGGGCGAGCAGGTGGGTGGAGCAGGTGAAGCCCTTGCCGCACTGGGCGCAGGTGTAAGGACGCTCGCCAGTGTGGGTGTGCTGGTGCTCCAGCAGCTTGGTGGAGCGGGTGAAGCCCTTGCCGCACAGGGCGCAGGTGAAGGGGCGATCGCCAGTGTGGGTGCGCTGGTGCACCAGCAACTTGATGGGGCAGCTGAAGCCCTTACCGCACTGGGCGCAGGTGTGCTGGTGGGACAGCAGGTGGGTGGAGCAGGTGAAGCCCTTGCCACAGTCGCTGCAGGTGTTGGGGTGCTCCCTGGTGTGCACGCACCTGTGCGTCCTTAGGTGCGTAGATGACGTGAAGCCTTTTCCGCAGTCGGAGCAGGTGAAAGGCTGCTCACTGCCATGCACCCGCCGGTGCTTCTGCAGCCCCGACAACTGGGAAAAGCTCTTGCCGCAGGTGGAGCAGCTGAAGGGCCTCTCGCCGGAGTGCACGCGGTTGTGCCGCAGCAGGTGGCTGTAGCGGTTGAAGTTCTTGCCGCACTCCGAGCAGTCGAAGGGGCGTTCTCCCGTGTGCACCCGCTGGTGGGTCTCCAGCTCGCATGGGTACTGCCAGGCCTTGCCACATACGTCGCACTCATAAGGCTTCTCCTTGTTGTGCCCCGTCATGTGGTCCTCTGCCGAAGTTCAGCCCCTAGAAGCTCAGTCCGCACACTGAGCAGATGGGGGGGGCTCACCGGCGCTCTGGCCGCCCACATCCCCGTCTCTCCGTCCACAGCAACAACTCCTAAACCGTGCAGGAGGGGAACACAGAGGGTCAACAAGCTGGCAAACAGGGCATTACTAACGCATGAACATTACTAGTGCTTGAAGGGGGGGGGGGGGGTCAGGGGATGAGGGGAGGGGAGAGATGAGGAGGGAGATGAGCAGGGAAGGGGAGAAGGGTGGGGGAAGGAGGGGAGAGATGGTGAGGGGGCAAGTGAAATGAGGACGGTGGAAGTGAGGGAAGAGAGATGCAGGCTCATAGGGCCGAATGGTAAATGATGGTGCAGGCTCGTAGGGCCGACTGGCCTCCTCCTGCACCTAATTTCTATGTTTGCTGTCGAATACCCTCTGCCTGGACCCGCGAATGGCCACCATGGCCAGGCCCAGGACAGGGAGATCCCACCCCATCCCATCCCATCCCTCCCGACCTTACCCCCTCTTTGCCGGGTGCCCACATATCAGGAGTGTGGGGCTAAAATGTAGCCAAACCATCAGATAGTCGAACAGGAGCTGCAACCTCTCACATTGCATGTACAGTGCGCTGCCCTGGGAGGACTGGAGGCGCTGCACTGGGAGGACTGGAGGCGCTGTACTGGGAGGACTGGAGGCGCTGCACTGGGAGGACTGGAGGCGCTGCACTGGGAGGACCAGAGGCGCTGCACCGACCCGTTCAACAGACAGGGGTCGCTGCAGACAGAAACAAAGACGGTGCGCTGCGGCCTCCCGTCGCCAGGTCGCAGGTAGGGTGGGAGGACCAGAGGGCGTTCCTCACTCACTGACATCTCCCCCCGTCCGCACGCCTCGGGCTCCGGCTCCTCGGGCGGGGGAAAGGCCGCGGAGCCGGGTGGCGGCGGCTGTTCCCACCTGAGCTGAGGCGCTGAGCTTCCTCGACCCATCGGCCGCGGAGACGCATCAGAGCTGCAGTAAGTCCTCACGTGACCGGCGACCAGGTCCCTCCCCCGCCCCCCCCCCCCCCCACACTGACGGACAGCGTCAACGGCCTATGGGAGCAGGATCCGTTCCACTCGGCCCCGACGTCACAAACGACCAGGTCCCGCCCCCTTCCTTAAGTCCGACCAATCGGAGTCGCTTCCCCGCCCCCGCCGCAGGTGACCGGGTCCTATAGGTCGAGCCTAAGCCCCGCTGGACAGACAGCGCCCCTCGCCAATCGGAGCTGAGCGTCCCGCCTTAGCAACGGTTGCCGGGGCACGGCCGGCCCCCGCGGCTCCTGCACCACGTGTGTGGGGGGAGGGGAAACAATGACAGCAGCTGCAGAGGCTGCAAACCTGAGACAAAATCTCAAGGTGGGACAGACTACAAAATGCTGCAGTTACTCAGCGGGACGGGCAGCGTCTCTGGAGAGATGGATTGGGCTACGTTTCGAGGTTGAGAAGACTGCCTCAGACTGAGACCTGCAGGAGAGATGTGGAGTGAAAAGCTTCTACATAGAAACAAAGACAATAGGTACAGGAATAGGCCATTCGGCCCTTTGATCATGCACAATCAGTACCTTGTTTCTGCTTTTTCCCCATATCCCTTGATTCCGTTAGCCCTAAAGACTAAATCTAACTCCCTCTTGAAAACATCCAGTGAATCAGCCTCCACTGCAGAGAATTCCACAGATTCACAACTCTGTGTGAAAAAGTTCTTCGCATTTCAGTCCTAAATGGCCTACCCGTTATTCTTAAACTGTGGCTCCTGGTTCTGGAGGCTGGTCTCTGCTAGCTTCATTGAGGCCGGTCTCTATTAGCTAAGCCATTGTGACGTCATCAGTTGAAACTGGTGGTTTTAATTTCAAAGTCTTATGATTTTTTTAGACTTTTAATCAGTAATGAGTCGAGAATAAGTTGGGAAATAAAGCATAAAATGTTCAGATAAGGTGATCCCGGCCTCGATGGGAAAAATGTCAATCAGAATAGGTAAAAATGTGATCATTACCACGTAGTGTTTTTGTGAAGATGTAAAGACAACCACATATATATATATATACACACACACACACACACACTCTTAATAAGTGGTAGACCAACTGCAGACCCCTTAGGTCTGCTCCCCCAATGCACCCGTTCCATATGATAGATAAGCCAATAGGTGTCTTAAGCACAGGTTGAATTAAGGGTAAACAAGGGTGAACTGTTGCACAGACCAAGAGAACAATGTTCATATTCACCAGAGGTGCTGCCTGACCAGCTGAGTTACTCCAGCACTTTGTGTGCTACATAAAATTTCAGCATCTTCAGGTCCTTGAGTTGCCCATATCATCCACCTTCTTCATTATCTGATTCCAGAACTGGACGTCTTTGCGTGTGTGATTATCACAGTTTCACCTGTCTCCACCTTCAACCCCTTCCTCCTACTCTGGCTCCAATTGCTCGTTTTTTTGTCTGACCCAATCTATCATAGACTTACATAGGAAGGGTCTCGACCCGAATGTTACCCATTCTTTCTCCATAGATGCTGCCTATCTCGATGAGTTACTCCAGCATTTTACATAGAAACATAGACAATGGGTGCTGCAGGAGACCATTTGGCCCTTCGAGCCAGCACCGCCATTCATTGTGATCATGGCTGATCATCCACAATCAGTAACCCGTGCCTGCCTTCTCCCCATATACCTTAATTCCGCTAACCCCATGAGCTCTACCTAACTCTCTTTTAAATTCATCCAGTGAATTGGCCTCTACTGCCTCTGTGGCAGAGAATTCCACAAATTCACAACTCTGGGTGAAAAAGTTTTTTCTCATCTCAGTTTTAAATGGCCTCCCCTTTATTCTTGGACTAAGGCCCCTGGTTCTGGACTCCTCCATCGTTCGGAACATTTTTCCTGCATCTAGTCCTTTTATAATTTTATACGTTTCTATAAGATCCCCATCTGACCCTTCTAAATTCCAGTGAAGGTTCTGGTGATCCGCAGGCCGGTTCACGCGAGGGAGAATCCATTAATCTGCTTCGACTGTGGGAAGGGGTTCATTGAACTGCTGACATACCAGCGAGGACCAGCGGAGTCTCGACCCGAAACGTCGCCTATCTCCTTCGCTCCTTAGATGCTGCTGCACCCGCTAAGTTTCTCCAGCCTTTTGTGCACCCTCGATTCTCCAGCATCTGCAGTTCTTTCTTTAACACTTCTCAAGCACAGGATTCCCGAGGAATGCAAGTGGTGCAGAACTATCAGTATTTTATTTTAAACTTCAGGCACCTTTAACAATCTTGTTTTCAAGACTTGATCACTTCTGCGCGCTGTTGATACTCTACACAACAACACATTGGGGAACGCTGAGCCGGTGGTTTCAGGTCACTGCCATGGCGCCTTCTTTACCCAGAAACCTCCGCGCCACAGAACTCGCCCTATGTTGCAGATGATACCAATCGCGCAGGCGCGGAGAGCCCCGCATGCGGTCCGCGGACAAAAGACTCCGGAGGATCGGCGGCGGGTAGGAGCGGGGATCCGGGCGCGGGATCAGTCGGCACCGAGGCCCGGCCTGAGGAGGAGCGGCCCCCGGCTGCGGGGGGAATCGGTGCGGTCCCCGGGGGCGTGAGCGCATCGAATGCACGGTTCACACCGAGGATAAACACAAAATGCTGGAGGAGATGGAGCCTACATCTCCCGTTTCCCTTATCCTGGGATGGCAGGACTTCCATATGAAGATATGCTGGAGTAGATCAGCGGGACAGGCGGCGTCTGTGGAGTGAAGATATGGGTGATGTTTCAGGTCCAGACCCTGGAGTGTGAAGGAGGGTCTCGACCGGAAAAGTCACCTATTCCTTCTCCAGCATTTTGTGCCTATTCATTATTGTAATTTCAAAATAGGCTTTATTCGAGATATAAATATATACTATACATGATCCTTACAAAACTCCACCTGACATTCGCGGAGGCTATACATACATTCAATGCTGTTTACACAATTTGTACCCCACACCCTTGCCACTCATGATTATAATCAGGCCGACCACAGTGCCGAGGAACAGGAGTGAAGGCATAACATTCAGTGCAAGATACAGGCCAGCAAAGTCTGTTTAGAAACATAGAAAAATAGGTGCAGGAGTAGGCCGTTCGGCCCTTCGAGCCTGCACCGCCATTCAATATGATCATGGCTGATCATCCAACTCAGTATCCCGTACCTGCCTTCTCTCCATACCCTCTGATCCCTTTAGCCACAAGAGCCACATCCAACTCACTCTTGAATATAGCCAATGAACTGGCCTCAACGACCTTCTGTGGCAGGTAATTCCAGAGACTCACCACTCTCTGTGTAAAGAATGTTTTCCTCATCTCGGTCCTAAAGGAATTCCCCCTTATCCTTAGACTGTGACCCCCTTGTTCTGGAAAGCTAGTCTGAGGGTCCTCTACCCGTGGAGTTCAATGGCATTGCCATTGTCAATGTTCATCACTATCATTCCGCTGGGGGTGGGTCAGCCGTGACCAGAATGTCCACTGGACCAGCCATGGAAACACCGTGTTGCTCATAGTGGGGACACGGGACTTGCCCAACGGGTGAGGAGTGAAAACCTGGGCCGAATCACGGGTGGAGGAGTGGAAGAAATGGCCCACTCTAGTGAAGACTGAAAGAAAGTCGGCGAACTTGATGTGATAACAACCATATAACAATTACAGCATGGAAACAGGCCATCTCGGCCCTTCTAGTCCGTGCCGAACACTTACTCTCACCTAGTCCCACCTACCTGCACTCAGACCATAACCCTCCATTCCTTTCCCATCCATATACCTATCCAATTTATTTTTAAATGATAAAATCGAACCTGCCTCCACCACT
This sequence comes from Raja brachyura, assembly GCA_963514005.1. The sequence goes on from OY740795.1 coordinate 2,811,521, forward strand.
TCCACTGGAAGCTCATTCCACACAGCCACCACTCTCTGATGTTGAGCCCAGACAGAAGGTGAGGGCTTGTTCCCCCAGCTTACTCACAGCTTCTATGTCACAGTGTGACGTCGTGTTTCACCGTAGATACAAAAATGACCTTGTCTGAAACACGGGTCTGAGGAAGAGTGTCGACCCGAAATGTTACCTATTCCTTCTCTCAGTAGATGCTGCCTCAGCCGCTGAGTGTCTCCAGCATTTTTTTGTCTACTTTAGATTTCTTCAGCATCTGCAGTTCCTTCTGAAACACGGGTCTGTACCTGTTAATTTATTGTAAACTCTTTTTCCAGGTCAGAACAAGCAGAGGATTGATGTTCAGGAATCTCAAACTCGTCCATTTCACCAGCACCTGAACGTGTGGGAGGATTCACTGCGTCAGTTGATCTGACGAGAGTTGACAGCATGGATGAATTACTCACCAGCTCTGAGTGTGGGCAGGGATTCACTCAACCTCCCCAAATGGTGACCCAGCAGCAAGTTCATGCTGTGGAGAAACCGTTTGCCTGTCCCCATTGTGGGAAGGGATTCTCTCGAGCGAGCCAGCTAAAGGGACACCAGCAGATTCACACCGGGGGGAGGCCGTTTACCTGCTCCGAGTGTGGGAAGGGATTCACGCGGTCCCACACACTGAGGATTCACAAGCAAGTTCACGTCGGGGAGAGAGCGTTTACCTGTCCCGATTGTGGGAAAGGATTCACGCAATCAGGACAACTGGAGAAGCACCGGCATATTCACACCGGGGGGAGGCCGTTCACCTGCTCTGAATGTGGGAAGGGATTCATCGTATTATCTCGTCTGCAGATGCACCAGCGAACTCACACTGGGGAGAGGCCGTTCCCCTGCTCACAGTGTGGGAAGGGATTCATTTGTTCGTCTGCGTTACTGAGACACCAGGTAATTCACACTGGGGAGAGGCCGTTCGCCTGCTCCGAGTGTGGGAAGGGATTCATTTGTTTGTCTGCGTTACGGAGACACCAGCGAACTCACACTGGGGAGAAACCATTCACCTGTCCCGATTGTGGGAAGGGATTCTCGTGTTCCAACACACTGAGGATTCACAAGGAAGTTCACGTCGGGGAGAAGCCATTCACCTGTCCAGATTGTGGGAAGAAATTCGCTCAATCGTGCCTGCTGAAGAAGCACCAGCTTGTTCACACCGGGCCGAAGCCGTTCACCTGCTCAGAGTGTGGGAAGGGGTTCGTTGGATCATCTAGATTGCTGGTACACCTGCGGACTCACACTGGGGAGAAGCCCTTCATCTGCCCCGAGTGCGGGGAGGGATTCAATGCATCGTCGCAGCTGCAGATACACCAGAGAACTCACACTGGGGAGAGGCCGTTCATCTGCCCCGAGTGTGGGAAAGGTCTAATTTCTTCATCTGCGTTGCAAATGCACCGGAGAACTCACGGCAGGGAGAGGCCCTTCGTCTGCCCCGAGTGTGGGAAGGGATTCAGACATTCTTCCGACCTGAAGAAACACCAGCAAGTTCACGCTGTGAGGAAACCGTTTCCCTGTCCCGATTGTGGGAAGGGATTCACTCAGTCGTGCCGACTGAAGGTGCACCAGCGGATTCACACCGGGGAGAGGCCGTTCACCTGCTCCGAGTGCGGGAAGGGATTCATTGGGTCGTCTCATCTGCAGAAACACCTGAGGATTCACACGGGGGAGAGGCCATTCGCCTGCTCCGAGTGTGGGAAGGGATTCACTCAGGCAGACAACCTGAAGGCGCACCAGCTTATTCACACCGGGGAGAAGCCGTTCACCTGCCCCGGGTGCGGGAAGGGATTCGCCCAATCTTCTCACCTGAAGAGACACCAGCGAGTTCACGCTGTGGAGAAACCAGTCGCTTCTCCCAACTGTGGCTAGGTTTTCACTGGTAACTCGAACCCGCCAGAGAATGCATACTGGGGGAAGAGGGCACTCACCTGTTTAGTGTGAGGTGTTGGGACTCACTTGAATATTTCAGCTATCGGCACACCAGCTTGTTGACGCTGGAGCGGGATGTCAAATATTTTTGGCTAGGCTGTGGAGTCGATACTCAAAACTCCCGACACCAACTCCTTGATATCTTGCGACTCCAACTCCGACTCCTAGGTATAATAAATCTAAATCTGCTGTGATGACATTACATAAGATGGCATTTTAATAGACAATAGGTGCAGGAGTAGGCCATTCGGCCCTTCGAGCCAGCACCACCGTTCAATATGACCACGGCTGATCACCACCCAATCAGTACCCCGTTCCTGCCTTCTCCCCATATACCCTGACTCTGCTATTTTTAAGAGCCCTATCTAGCTCTCTCTTGAAAGCATCCAGAGAACCCGCCTCCACCGCCCTCTGAGGCAGAAAAGTCAACAGACTCACTGTAAAGAACATGCACGTACACAGATGATATGTGTGTACACCTTTATGGGCTCGAATCCCACTTCTGACACCATGTAAAGAACATGCACGTACACAGAGAATTCTTTACTACTACTTTATTAATTAAACACACACATCACTGCCCTAGCTGTACGTGGTCTGTCACGATCACTAGAGAGAGAGCTAGGGGTGGGAAGGTCACAGTTATACTCGATTATGGGGGAGTGGTTAGCAAGGGCTACGTCACTACTGTTAAAGGTGTACACACATATCATCTACTCTCACCACTCTCTGTGAGAAAATGTGTTTCCTCGTCTCCGTTCTAAATGGCTTACTCCTTATTCTTGTGCAGCTGCTTCATTCTCTCAGCATATGACAGTCCCGCCATCCTGGGAATTAACCTTGTAAACCTACACTACACTCCCTCAATAGCAAGTATGTCCTTCCTCAAATCGGGGGACCAAAACTGTACACAATACTCCAGGTGTGGTCTCACTAGGGCTCTGTACAACTGCAGAAGGACCTATTTGCTCCTATACTCAATTCCTCTTGTTATAAAGGCCAACATGCCATTCGCTCTTTGCACTGCCTGCTGTACCTGCATGCTTACTTTTATAGACTGTTGTACAAGAACCCCCATATCCCGTTGTACTTCCCCTTTTCCCAACTTGATGTCAGTTAGATAGTAATCTGCCTTCCCGTTTTTGCTACCGAAGTGGCTAACCTCACATTTATCCGCATTAAACTGCATCTGCCATGCATCTGCCCACTCCCCCAACCTGTCCAAGTCACCCTGCATTCTCATAGCATCCTCCCCACAGTTCAAACTGCCACCCAGCTTTGTGTCATCTGCAAATTTGCTAATGTTACTTTGAATCCCTTCATCCAAATCATTGATGTATATTGTAAATAGCTGCGGTCCCAGCACCGAGCCTTGCGGTACCCCACTAGTCACTGCCTGCCATTCTGAAAGGGACCCGTTAATCCATACTCTTTGTTTCCTGTGTGCCGACCACTTCTCTATCCATGTCAGCACTCTACCCCCAATACCATGTGCCCTAATTTTGCCCACTAATCTCCTATGTGGGACCTTATCAAATGCTTTCTGAAAGTCCAGGTGCACTACATCCACTGGCTCTCCCTTGTCCATTTTCCTAGTTACATCTTCAAAAAATTCCAGAAGATTAGTCAAACATGGTTTCCCCCTCGTAAATACATGCTGACTCAGACCGATCCTGTTACTGCTATCCAAATGTGTGGCTATCTCATCTTTTATAATTGACTCCAGCATCTTCCCCACCACCGATGTCAGGCTAACTGGTCTATAATTTCCTGTTTTCTCTCTCCCACCTTTTTTTAAAAGTGGGATAACATTAGCTACCCTCGAATCCACTGGAACTGATCCTGAATCCACAGAACGTTGGAAAATTATCACCAATGCATCCACGATTTTTAGACCCACTTCCTTAAGTACCCTGGGATGCAGACCATCAGGCCCTGGGGATTTATCAGCCATCAGTCCCATCAGTCTATCCGACACTACTTCCTGCCAAATGTGGATTTTCTTCAGTTTCTCCGTCACCACACGATCCCGGACCCCCTCCTTCTCAAAGCTCCTGCCCTCCCCACAACTTTTCCCCTGGCCAGACTACCCACATGCTGTGAAACATAGAAACATAGAAACATAGAAAATAGGTGCAGGAGTAGGCCATTCGGCCCTTCGAGCCTGCACCGCCATTCAATGTGATCATGGCTGATCATCCAACTCAGTATCCCGTACCTGCCTTCTCTCCATACCCCCTGATCCCTTTAGCCACAAGTGCCACATCTAACGCCCTCTTAAATATAGCCAATGAACTGGCCTCAGCTACCTTCGGTGGCAGAGAATTCCAGAGACTCACCACTCTCTGTGTAAAGAATGTTTTCCTCATTTCGGTCCTAAAGGAATTCCCCCTTATCCTTAGACTGTGACCCCTTGTTCTGGACTCCCCCAACATCGGGAACAATCTTCCAGCATCTAGCTTGTCCAACCCCTTAAGAATTTTGTAGGAACTTGTAGGATCTTGTAGGAACTCTTGTAGGAACAAGATTTTGTAGAATCTTGTAGGAACTCTTCAAAAGGAAAGAAAAGAAAAGGAACTCTTCTTCCCCCGCCCCCCGCCCAGTAGCGCTGTCCTTTTACAGCCGCTTCTCATCAGCTGCTAGCAATAAGGGATAGACTTGGCTGAGGGATAACAAAGTCTATCGTTCTTGGCTAACAACCTAACCTTCGGCCTCCAAGATGCAGGTGCATTTTCTAGCAATGTTACAACATTTTGAGATTTAAAAAAATCAAGTCTGCAATTTATCCCATCAGATAAAGCATATAAAATAAGTTTAATTTGACACCTAATTCACTTTCATATCTTCAGTATTAAAAAAGTTATGGCCATTTTCATACTCGGAAATTAGCATCTTGTTCCCTATTGCTTTTCTATTGACTGAACACAAAAGCTGGGATCAAGGACAGTCAAAAGCCCATAACTTTCATAAAAAGTAAGACTGAATGAAATTTTCAGTTATTATAGATTGACGCATTCTGAAACAAATATAAAACATCTTACTTGGATGACCTGAAATTAAAGCATATAATTAGTTAATTATCTAATTGTGGCTAATTACAAAATTGACCGTTGTGACGGAAATAGTGATAAACACCCAGACTGCCTTGAAAATTCAAAAATGTGATATTCTCAAGATCAGAACTTTAATATTATTGTATTACATGCTGTAAGTCCGTAACAGATAGGTAAATAAATTATAATTTATAGCAATAGACCAGGTCTTTATGGAGAAGACCAGTTGCTAGCTGGTACATTGGCATATCATAATCAGTAGCATCATAGAAACATAGAAATTAGGTGCAGGAGGAGGCCATTCGGCCCTTCGAGCCTACACCGCCATTCAACATGATCATGGCTGATCATCCAACTCAGTATCCCGTACCTGCCTTCTCTACACACCCTCTGATCCCCTTAGCCACAAGGGCCACATCTAACTCCCTCTTAAATATAGCCAATGAACTGGCCTCAACTACCCTCTGTGGCAGAGAGTTCCAGAGACCCACCACTCTCTGTGTGAAAAATTTCCTTCTCATCTCGGTCCTAAAGGATTTCCCCCTTATCCTTAAGCTGTGACCCCCTTGTCCTGGACCTCCCCAACATCGGGAACAATCTTCCTGCATCTAGCCTGTCCAACCCCTTAAGAATCTTGTAAGTTTCTATAAGATCCCCTCTCAATCTCCTAAATTCTAGAGAGTATAAACCGAGTCTATGCAGTCTTTGTTCATAAGACAGTCCTGACATCCCAGGAATCAGTCTGGTGAACCTTCGCTGCACTCCCTCTATGGCAATAATGTCCTTCCTCAGATTTGGAGACCAGAACTGTACGCAATACTCCAGGTGTGGCCTCACCAAGACCCTGTACAACTGAAGTAGAACCTCCCTGCTCCTATACTCAAATCCTTTTGCTATGAAAGCTAACATACCATTGGCTTTCTTCACTGATCATCATCATACTCCTCAGATTGTAACCAATCAACAACTCTGTACAACTTGTTTTTCCTCAACTTTTCAATGTTGGCATCGAAGAGGTTTTTGCTCTTCAAACTACGCATGACATGCCTTTCTGCCCTCTATGTTCCCATTAATAATGTCCTGTATATTCCATTTCTTAAGAAAAGGATATTTTTTTAAATAGCCTAAGTATCTAAATAACAAACTAATCCCATCCACACAAGAATATAACATGATTTTAAAATCTCACTGTCATGAATTTATATGCCCGATCAATGATGGAAATGGGTTTTAGGAAGCAGGGGTTCGTTGAGGTTGGGAAGGAAGGGGGTTGGGGGGAGGGGGGGTATAGATGCAAAAGTTCCCCATGGGACATTTTATTTAAGTCTGAAATTGAGGATAGACAAAAAACTGGAGTAACTCAGCAGGACAGGCAGCGCTGCTACTGTGGAGAGAAGACCCTTCTTCAGACTGAACTGAAATCTCGTCGGTGAGAGTACTTGTGATTGTCTGAAGAAGGGTCTTGACCGGAAACGCAACCCTCTCCCCAGAGCCCCTGCCCGTCCCGCTGAGCCACCACAGACAGGGAGTTGAAGGTAGACACAGGGGGGGGGTCCACCTTCAACCACAGAGCCAAACAAAAAACACAGAGTGCTGGAGGAACTCAGCGGGCAAGGCAGCACCCGCGGAGGGAACATATCACTTATCAGGAGACGCCACAGGCCAGGACTCTTCCCGCCCCCCCCAACAGAAAGGAACCGCAGATGCAGCCGTCACCGCAAAACATCTAAGAAGGAATTGCAGATGCTGGGCAGTCGAAGGTAGACAAAAATGCTGGAGAAACTCAGCGGGTGAGGAAGCATCTATGGAGCGAAGCAAATAGCCAACGTTTCAGTGTTAAAGAAGGAACTGCAGATGCTGGAGAATCGAGGGTTACACAAAAAGGTCTGAAGAAGAGTCTCGACCCGAAACGTCGCCTATCTCCTTCGCTCCTTAGATGCTGCTGCACCCGCTGAGTTTCTCCAGCTTTTTGTGTAGCCAACGTTTCAGGCCGGGTCTGAAGAAGGGTTTTGACCCGAAACGTCGCCTATTTCCTTCGCTCCATAGATGCTGCCTCGCTCGCTGAGTTTCTCCAGCATTTCTGTCTTCCGCAAAACGTCAATAATTCAGGGAATGCCGAGGCAACAGGGTGAGAGAGAGGGAGTGAGAGAGACAGGATGGGGAGCGGGAGAGAGAGGGAGGGAGAGAGTGAAAGACAGAGAGACACAACGTGGGTCGGTAGGTAAATTGAATGGCTAACCTGCACACCAAGAAGCTCGCCAAGAAGAAGCCCTCAATCAGGATGGTAAGTATTAAGAAATTCTCAATGTGTCATCAATGCATCTATCTACATTCCTCAGTAAATGTAATTGCGTTTTGAACAAGTATTAATTACACCGCGTGAATTGTATTCAAAGGAACGCAGCATCATTAATACTTGTTGAAAACCCAATTACATTTACTGAGGGTAGACAAAAGTGCTGGAGAAACTCAACGGGTGCAGCAGCATCTATGGAGCAAAGGAAATAGACGACTTTTCGGGCCGGAACCCTTCTTCAGACTGGCCTGAAACGTTGCCTATTTCCTTCGCTCCATAGATGCTGCTGCACCCACTGAGTTTCTCCAGCACTTTTGTCTACCTTCGTTTTTCCAGCATCTGCAGTTCCTTCTTAAATACATTTACTGAGGAATGTGGATCGATGCATGGATGACACATTGTATAACTACTGGCTGTTAACAAGTGCTAACAGTGGCAGTTAACAAAACGTTTGTGTCTGATGGCCGTGCAGCGGTTGTTATCCATGTTCGTTTTGTAAAAAATCCGTATGGGGAATGTTTTTTAACATCTTTATTTAACAAAGCAAATTTGTATTTCCGTATGAAGTACGGAAAATTAACACGGGGCTCCCCTAAGTGCGGGGCACAATTGGGAGAAATGGGTCCAATCGGCTGAAGGCCGGCCCTGCGGCAGCATCCATGGAGCGAAGGAAATGAGCAACGTTTCGGGCCGAAGCCCTTCTTCAAAGGTATTTGTAGTCCCTGGTAAACATATCCACAATATTGATGGAGTTGGGACAGGGGCGTTCCTCTTCTGCTGAAGTACACCATTAACTCCTAAGTTTTCTCAGTCTTGAGTGATCAGGTGATTCAGCCCACACCAGTCAACAAAATGGTCGACTACACTTCTGTGCTCAGCTTCCCTCCCCTCACTGATGCAGCCCACAACTGCAGTCATCTGAAAACTTCTGCAGGTTGCAGGAGTCCGACATATCTGAAGTCCCAGGGGTAAACGGTGATCAGGAAGGGAGAGCGGACCGTCCCCTGTGGGGCCCCTGTGTTGCTCACTATTATGTCTGAGACACAGTTCTGTAGCCTGACATATTGTGGTCGTCCAGTCAGGAAGTTTGTGATCGAGGACACCAATGGAGCATTCACCAGCATCTTTGTCAGTTTGCTCCCTGGTAGTGCAGACCGAATGGTGTAAAAAAAAACATGGCTCTCACAATGCTTCCCTGATGACACCAATTGAATGTACCTGTATTTCCTCTTCCTCTGTTTACTCCGGGAAGGGTGGGTGGGTGAAACTTGTCCCTGCACCCAAAAAGGCAAGGATTACTGGTCTTAATGACTACAGGCCTTTTGCACTGACCTCTGTAGCCATGAAGATCCTTGAAAGGCTTATAACCATATAACAATTACAGCACGGAAACAGGCCTTCTCGGCCCTTCCAGTCCGTGCCGACCATTTATTTTCCCCTAGTCCCATCTACCTGCACTCAGCTTGTGCTGGCCCAAGCTGCAAAATATCACAAACCCCCTGCTGGACCCTCTGTGGTTCGCATATCGGGCCAATAGATCTGTGGATGACACGGTCAACCTGGGCCTGCACTTCATCCTCCACCACCTAGACTGGCCAAGGGACCTATGCGAGGATTTTGTTTGTTGATTTTAGCTCTGCATTCAACACCTTTGTGCCAGAGCTACTACACTCCAAACTTTCCAAGTTGACTGTGCTGGAACCCCTCTGTCGATGGATCACCAGCTTCCTGATACACAGGAAGCAGCATGTGAGGCTGGGAAAGCACATCCCGCAGACCCTCAGCATAGGAGCACCACAAGGCTGCGTACTCTCCCCTCTCCTCTACTCTCTCTACACCAATGACTGCACCTCCACTGACTCCTCTGTCAAGCTTCTCAAGTTTGCGGACGACACAACCCTGATTGGACTGATCCAGGATGGGGAGGAATCTGTCTACAGACAAGAAGTGACACAGCTTGATTGCCATTGCAACAACCTGGAGCTCAATGCTCTTAAGACAGTGGAATTGATTGTGGACTTAGGAAAGCTCCCCCTCCCCTCACCATCAACAACACCACAGGCACATCTGTGGAGTCTTTTAAGTTCTTAGGAACCATTATCTCCAAGTGGGGGGTCACGATCTAATCCACAGTCAAAAAGGCACAACCGAGGATGTACTTACTGCGGCAGCTGGGGAAGCACAATCTGCCAAAGGCAATGATGTTCAAATTCTATACGGCAATCGTAGAGTCTGTCCTCACCTTCAGCATCATGCTCTGGTTTGGCTCAGCCACCAAGCACAACATCTGGAGGCTGCATTGAATTGTCCAATCAGCTGAGAAGGTTATTGGCTGCAACCTTCCCTCCATTGATGAACTGTACACTGCAAGGGCCAGGAAGCGAGTGGGTAAGATCATCTCTGAACTCTCTCTAGGGTGGTTATCTCTGGATTGCTTCCAGTACCTCGTGCTAGTGAGGACAGGAACAGGGAGATAGGGGATCTGAATGTGTGGCTGAGGGGCTGGTGCAGGGAGCAAGGATTTAGATTTATAGACCACTGGGATCTCCTCTGGGGTAGGGGTGACCTGTACAAAAGGGATGGATTAGACCTTAACTGGAGGGGGACCGACATTCTGGCAGGCAGGTTTGCTAGGGATACACGTGTGGTTTTAAACTAAATAGTGGGGTGGGGGGAGGGATTGACAAATTAGGAGTATAAAGATGGAGTTGAAGGGGAAGTGGCTACAGGAAAAATTACAAAAGATTCTCGAATTAATGGGAAGGAAAGTTCGAGAAGGGATAAAAGAGTACGGTCAGGATCCTGGGATGTCAGGACTGTCTTATGAACAAAGACTGCATAGACTCGGTTTATACTCTAGAATTTAGGAGATTGAGAGGGGATCTTATAGAAACGTACAAAATTCTTAAGGTGTTGGACAGGCTAGATGCAGGAAGATTGTTCCCGATGTTGGGAAGTCCAGGACAAGGGGTCACAGCTTAAGGATAAGGGGGAAATCCTTTAGGACCGAGATGAGAAGGACTTTTTTCACACACAGAGTGGTGGGTCTCTGGAACTCTCTGCCACAGAGGGTAGTTGAGGCCAGTTCATTGGCTATATTTAAGAGGGAGTTAGATGTGGCCCTTGTGGCTAAGGGGATCAGAGGGTATGGAGAGAAGGCAGGTACGGGATACTGAGTTGGATGATCAGCCATGATCATATTGAATGTCAGTGCAGGCTCGAAGGGCCGAATGGCCTACTCCTGCACCTAATTTCTATGTTTCTATGTTTCTATGTGGTCTATACTTGTATTAATGTTTAGTGTTTTCTGAGTCATTCGTAACTTTCACCGTATGTCATGTTGTTACTTGTGGGTGGAGCACCAAGGCAAATTCCTTGTATGTGAATACTTGGCCAATAAACTTACTTAAAATAAAAATGTCGAACTAGGGCAGGGCTCGAAATTAGCAGTTGCCCGGGTGCCACTGACCACCCAAAGTGCCGCCGGGCAACCTAAACGCGACGCATTTTGCCTGACTTGGTACTGCAGATACTGGTTTATACCGAAGATAGTCACAAAAAACTGGAGTAACTCAGCGTGTCAGGCAGCATCTCTGGAGAAAAGGAACATGACGTTTTCTGGCGGCGATGACTGTTATGTGTGGGAAAGATGCTAATTGTGGCGTGACGGAGGGTCAGACCGAATGACGGGCCCTGCACAGCAGTGGCAGCGGCTCCATCTCCTCCTGCCTACAAAATTATACCTTATACCTTCAAAGTTACCTTTATATAAGTTTAGAACCCTTGTTTCTGACTTCATTATGTCACTCTCCATCCTAATGAAGAACTCAACCATATTATGGTCACTCTTGCCCAACGGGCCACGCACAACAAAACTGCTAACTAACCCTTCCTCATTACTCAATACCAAGTCTAGAATAGCCTGCTCTCTCGTTGGTTCCTCTACATGTTGGTTTAGAAAACTATCCCGCATACATTCCAAGAAATCCCCTTCCTCAGCACCCCTGCCCATTTGATTCACCCAAGTTATATGTAGATTGAAGTCACCCATTATAACTGTTTTACCCTTGTTGCACGCATTTCTAATTTCCTGTTTGATGCCATCCCCAACTCCAATACTACTGTTAGGTGGCCTGTACACAACTCCCACTAGCGTTTTTTACCCCTTAGAGTTTCGCAGCTCTACCCATATCGATTCCACATCCTCCAAGCTAATGTACTTCCTTTCTATTGCATTAATCTCCTCTCTCACCAGCAACGCTACCCCACCTCCCTTTCCTTTCTGTCTATCCCTCCTCAATATTGAATATCCCAGGATGTTCAGCTCCCAGCCTTTGTCCCCCTGGAGCCACGTCTCCGTGATCCCAACTATAGCATAGTCATTAATAGCTATATGCACATTCAACTCGTCCACCTTATTACGAATGCTTCTTGCATTGAGACGCAAAGCCTTCAGGCTTGTTTTTACAACACTCTTACTCCTTGTACAATTATGTTGACAAGTGGCCCCTTTTGATTTTTGCCCTGGAAACTCACCACCTCTTATTCTCTGTTTATTATTTTTTTCTTCTCCCCTCCCCCCCTACCTGTTGGGTCTGAGTGCTTCCCTTCTCTGCCTCTTGCCTCAGACCCTGTCTACTGGCTTTCTCTATTTTAGTCCCTCCCCCCAACCGTTCTAGTTTAAAGTCTCCGCCCCCCCGGTAGCCTTTGCAAATTTCCCTGCCAGGATACTGGTCCCCATCGGTCTCGTTTATTAACAACATATACTGCGATGTCCTCCAGATGGATTGAGTGTCTCCGGTGACCTTACGTGCAACCCCCCAATAAAATCTCGAAGCAAATTTGCGAAGTCTCAGCTTTTCATTTAATCTCCCTATAAATTACAGGATTGATATTCTTCCGATTTAAATCGGAATTCCGATTTTTTTTTTGTTTTCCTATTTTTCTTTTTTTTTTGTGCCCGATTATTTGCCCCCCGCCTATAAAATCTCGAATTGCAGCCGCTGATTTCAGGTTACTTCCATGGCGCCCTCTTTACCCAGAAACCTCCGCGCCCCAGAACCCGCCCTATGTTGCAGGCGATACCAAGCGCGCAGGCGCGAAGAGCGCCGGAAGTGGTGCGGCCAAGGCGCGCATGCGGTCCGCGGACAAAAGACTCCGGAGGATCGGCGGCGGGTAGGAGCGGGGATCCGGGCGCGGGATCAGTCAGCACCGAGGCCCGGCCTGAGGAGGAGCGGCCCCCGGCTGCGGGGAGAATCGGTGCGGTCCCCGGCGGCGTGAGCGCATCGAATGCACGGATTGACCGGTGAGAGGAAGGGTCCCGACCCGGACAGACCTTTACCTGTTCATTTATGGTCAACTCTTTTTCCAGGGTAGAAGAAGCAGAGGATTGATGTTCAGGAATCTCAAACTCGTTTATTTCACCGGCGCCTGAACGTGTGGGAGGATTCACTGCGTCAGCTGATCCGCCCGGACGCCAGACAGGTCACAGCATGGAGACATTACTCGCCAGCTCTGAGTGTGGGCAGGGATTAAACCAATCTTCCCACCTGTTGACCCGACAGCAAGTTCACACTGTGGAGAAACCGTTTACCTGTCCCGATTGTGGGAAGGGATTCTCTTGAGCTAGCCAGCTAAAGTGGCACCAGCGTATTCGCACTGGAGAGAGGCCGTTCACCTGCTCTGAATGTGGGAAGGGATTTGCTCGTTCACCTGAGTTACTGAGACGCCAGGGAATTCACACGGGGCAGACGCCATTCACCTGCTCCGAGTGCGGGAAGGGATTCGGCCAATGTTCCCATCTGGTGTCCCACCAGCGAGTTCACACTGCGGAGAAACCATTTGTCTGTCCCGATTGTGGGAAGGGATTCGTTAAAGCAAGCAACATGAAGACCCACCAGCGAATTCACACCGGGGAGAAGCCGTTCGCCAGCTCTGAGTGTGGGCAGGGATTAAACCAATCTTCCCACCTGTTGACCCGACAGCAAGTTCCCACTGTGGAGAAACCGTTTTCCTGTCCCGATTGTGGGATGGGGTTCACTCGATCGTACGAACTGAAGAGGCACCAGCGTATTCACACCGGGGAGAGGCCGTTCACTTGCTCTGAGTGTGGTAAGGTATTTACTCGTTCATCTGACTTACTGAGACACCAGAAAATTCACACGGGGGAGAAGCCATTTACCTGTCCCGATTGTGGGAAGGGGTTCACTCAATCGTACCGACTGAAGAGGCACCAGTATCTTCACTCGGGGGAGAGGCCGTTCACTTGCTCTGAGTGTGGGAAGGGATTCATTGGATCATCTAAGTTGCTGCTACACCAGAGAATTCACACGGAGGGACCGTTCACCTGCTCCGAGTGTGGGCAGGGATTCGCTCACTCCTCTGCGTTAGTGGTGCATGAGAGAAATCACACGGGGGAGAGGCCGTTCACCTGCTCCGAGTGCGGGATGGGATTCAGCCAATCTTGCAACCTGTTATCCCACCAGCGGGTTCACACCGGGGAGAGGCCGTTCACCTGCTCCGAGTGCGGGAAGGGATTCGCTCAAGCAAGCAGACTGAAGAACCACCAGCGAGTTCACACCGGGGAGAGGCCGTTCACCTGCTCCAAGTGTGGGAAGGGGTTCACTCAGTCGGATACGTTACTGAGACACCGCAGAATTCACTCTGGCGAGCGGCCGTTCACCTGCTCTGAGTGTGGGAAGGGATTCTCTCTGTCGTCTGCGTTACTGGTACACCAGAGAATTCACTCGGGGGAGAGGCCGTTCATCTGCTCTGAGTGTGGGAAGAAATTCATTCAATCTTCTCACCTGAAGTGCCACCAGCGACTTCACGCTGTGGAGAAACCATTTGCCTCTCCCAACCATGGGTAGGGTTTCACCAGTAAGTCTAACCGGGAGACCCCCCCCCAGATAATTCATGCTGGAGAGAGGGCATTCACTGTTTAGTGTGTCTGGGATTTACCGAATATCTGAACAATTGATACACCAGCTCGTTCACACTGGGGGAGAAAGTTTAAAAAAGTTTCTAGTTTGTTTAGAGTTTAGAGGTACAGTGCGGAAACAGGCCCTTCATATTAACTATCCTTCACCCACTAGGGACAATATTTACACAAGTCAAATAACCTACAAACCTGTACGTCTTTGGAGTGTGGGATGAAACCGAAGATCTTGGAGAAAACCCACGCAGATCACGGGGAGAACGTACAAACTCCGTACAGGCAGCACCTGTAGTCAGGATCGAACCTGGGTCACCGACGCTGTAAGGCAGCAAGTCTACCACTGCGCCACCATCATGAATTGAATGAAATACATTTTATTAGCCATGTATGTATACATAAAAGGAATTTGCCTCCGTTGTTAAATCCTGTTTCGTCCACAAGTGAGTGCTGGTGTTGGACTCTATGGTTACTGCTGATATATTACTACACATATCTTGGATATGTGACAATTGGTCGAGGTGCCAAAGGGCTCTAGATTTTAACTTTCGTGACCCATGTCTGGTATCTACTTGAAATTTGGCACAGATTTAGATAATACAGTGGACATGCGCACTGCCTGCACATCCTCCTCTGCACATGCGCACAACCACAGCCAGCACATCGTTGTCTGCCGTGCCCATGCGCATTGCCACGGCAACTGGTCAGCGCCGGGCACTTTCCCCCCTTTGCATTGTGGGAGATCTGGCCGCCATTGCTGTCCGGTCGCGACCGCTGAACCCAGAATCACTCCCTGGAGCTGGAGTAACTCTTGCTTCAGGGAGCAAGTTACTCCAAAAATATTCCAAATGGTGAAGGGTCCACCACCACACTCCAAATTCTGTACAATAACAGTCTATTGCACTTTATCTGTTTATTTATTGTGTGTGCCTGTGGTATATAAACACATTGAATTTTATCTCCTGTTCGACATTATGTTTACATATTCTGCTGTGCTACAGCAAGCAAGAATTTCATTGTACTATCTGGGACACATGACAATAAAATTATCTTGCCTCTTGACTTGGACTTAAGCAAAAAAATGTGTTCTTGGGGGGAAAAAGAGCTACCTTAAATTTAGTTGTGTCTCATTGGGTAACTGTGGTAGGGTGAAGACTATTCCATGCTTTAATTCAGACTGATGTGAGGGGGGGTGGGGAGAAGAAAGGAAGAGGCGGAAACAGTGGGCTGATGGAGAGCTGGGAAGGGGAGGAGATGGCAGAGACTATCTGAAATTGGAGAAGTCAATGTTCATACCGCTGTGGTGCTGGCTCGAAGGGCCAAATGGCCTGCTGCACCTATTGTCTGTCTAAACTGCCCAAGCGAAAAATATGAGGAGATGCTCCTCCAATTTACGGTGGGCCTCACTCTGGCCTAAAGGGTCGGAATTGGAATGGGAGGGGGAGTTGAAGTGCTGAGCCACCGGGAGATCGGGTTGGTTATTGCAAACCGAGCGGAGGTGTTGGGCGAAGTGATCGGCAAGCCTACTCTTAGTCTCGCTGATAAAGAGCAGCTGACACCTAGAGCAGCGGATGCAATGGATGAGGTTGGAGGAGGTGCAGATGAACCTTTGCCTCACCAGGAAAGACTGCTTGGGTCCTTGAATGCAGTCACGGGGGGAGGTGAAGCGACAAGTGTAGCATTTCCTGTGGTTGCAAGGGAAAGTGGCAGGAGAGGGGGTGGTTTGGGTGGGAAGGAACAAATTGACCAGGGAGTTACGGAGGGAGAGGTCTCTGCGGAAAGCCGGCAGGGGAGGAGATGGGAAGAAGTGGTGGGATCCCGTTGGTAGACAAAAACGCTGGAGAAAATGAGCGGGTGAGGCAGCATCTATGGAGGAAGGAATAGGCGAAGTTTCGGGTGGAAGCCCTTCTTCAGACTGATGTCGGGGGGGGGGGTGGGAAAAAGAAAGGAAGAGGCGGAGACAGTAGGCTGGGAATGGGAGAGGTAGGAGGGAGAAAACAAGGACTACCTGAAATTAGAGAAGCCTCAACTCTTTTTACACATTGCAATTAATGCAATTTCTATTATCTTTTTCCACTTCCAAACAAAAATGTGGTTGGATTATACAGCGTATGATCAACTTGTGTCAATAAATCCTGGACCATGATAACAACGGTGAGTCATTTTGCCCGACTTGGTACTGCAGATACTGGTTTATACTGAAAAAATGCAAAATGACTCGCCGTTTAGGTTGCCCGGCGGCACTTTGGGTGGTCAGTGGCACCCGGGCAACTGCTAATTTCGAGCCCTGCCCTAGTTCGACATTTTTATTTTAAGTAAGAAAGTTTATTGGCCAAGTATTCACATACAAGGAATTTGCCTTGGTGCTCCACCCACAAGTAACAACATGACATACAGTGACAGTTACGAATGACTCAGAAAACACTAAACATTAATAATAATAAAGCATTAATGATAAAACACCATTGATCAAGCATGTGACCCAACAAAATACTAGATCAAAGGGAGGCTACAGATTTTTGGCTGTTGAGTAGAGCAACTACTCGTGGATAAAAACTGTTTTTATGTCTGGCTGTGGCAGCTTTGACAGTCCGGAGTCGCCTTCCAGAGGGAAGTGATTCGAAGAGTTTGTGGCCAGGGTGAGAGGGGTCAGAGATGATCTTGCCCGCTCGCTTCCTGGCCCTTGCAGTGTACAGTTCATCAATGGGGGGAAGGTTGTAGCCAATAATTTTCTCTGCTGATCGGACGATTCGCTGCAGCCTCCAGGTGTCGTGCTTGGTGGCTGAGACAAACCAGACCATGATGGAGAAGGTGAGAACAGACCGTGTAGAATTGGACCATCATTGCCTGTGGCAGATTGTGCTTCCTCAGCTGCCACAGGAAGTACATCCTCTGTTGTGCCTTTTTGACTGTGGAGTCGATGGTAGCCCCCCACTTAAGGTCCTTGGAGGTAATGGTTCCCACAAACTTAAAAGACTCCACAGATGTGACTGTTGTTGTTGCTGGTGAGGGGAGGGGGGGGGGCTCTCCTAAAGTCTATAATCAGTTCCACTGTCTTAAGAGCATTGAGCTTTAGGTTGTTGCGATGGCACCAGGATGCCAGCTGTGACACTTCCTGTGCCACACTCCCCATCCTGGATCAGTCCAATCTGGGTTGTGTCATTCGCAAACTTGAGAAGCTTTACAGAGGTGTCTGTGGAGGTGCAGTCATTAGTGTAGAGAGAGTAGAGGAGAGGAGAGAGTACGCAGCGTTGCGGTGCTCCTATGCTGAGTGTTTGCGGGTCTGAGATGTGCTTTCCCAGCCTCAGGAAATTGGTGATCCACTGACAGAAGGATTCAGGCACAGTCAACTCGGAAAACTGGGGGTGTAGTAGCTCTGGCACAATGGTGTTGAATGCTGAGCTAAAATCAACAAACAGGATCCTCGCATAGGTCCCCTGGCGGTCTAGGTGCTGTAGGATGAAGTGCAGGCCCAGGTTGACTGCATCATCCACAGATCTATTGGCCCGATATGCAAACAGCAGAGGGTCCGGCGGGGAGTTTGTGATATTTTTCAGCTTGGCCAGCACAAGCCTTTCGAGTGTCTTCATGACTACAGTGCAACAGGCCTGTAATCATTAAGACAAGTAACCCTTGCCTTTTTGGGTACAGGGACAATAGTGGAGACTTTGAAGCAGGCAGGGACAGTACACGTTTGCAGGGACTGGTTAAAAATGTCTGTATAGACCGGTGCCAGCTGTTTGGCACAGAGCTTAAGAGTAGAGGTTGATCTCGACCCGAAACGTCGCCTATCTCCTTCGCTCCTTAGATGCTGCTGCACCCGCTGAGTTTCTCCAGCTTTTTGTGTAACCCCCTAGGTTGAAACATTGTCAGGTCCTGGAGATTTCCGGCTCTTTTCTCCTCTGAAAAGCCTCTCCACCTCCTCTATTTTAATTCACAGTTCAGAACATCATAACTTTACAACGATCAATCAATTGTAAAACAAAATTATCAGCCAGTGGTTAGCATTACCTTTCTTCCTTCAAAACCTTGCTATTGTTGTGATGTTATTAGGAGGAAGATATGATCCCAGTGTGCTCGCTGCCTAGCCAGCATAAAACAAAGCGCGTGATTGGTCAATTGTCAAATGTGCTTTTATTGGACAATTACTACTAGGAACATTTGAGGTTTTTCTCATATTTTTAAAATATGTCCAGGTGTTGTTTTTTATAGACAATAGGTGCAGGAGTAGGACAATCGCCCCTTCGAACCAGCACCGCCATTCAATGCGATGATCATGGCTGATCATCCACAATCAGTAACCCGTTCCTGCTTTCACTCCATATCCCTTAACTCTGCTATCCCGAAGAGTTTTATCTAACTCTCTCTTGAAAACATCCAGGGAACCAGCCTCCACTGCCCTCTGACGAGTTTCAGGTATGATTTCTATAATATTTTTACACATTATGTTATAAATACAGGTAGATGCATGATTTCGGTCACAAAATGAAACGAAAAAGCACCGCGGCCCATGGTCCACAAATAAATGAGTTCTGTTGTGAACCCTTTGTCTCCGCATGCAATGTAGGCCACTCGGCCCATCTGGTCACTCACTGCCAGTCTTTCTCTTCTGTTGACTTCTCTGGAATGTTCTTGTATTTCTTCCTCCTCTGTTTACTCTGGGGAGGGAGGGTGAAAACTGCCATTGGTTCATGCGTAACAGTTGGAATTTCCGCCGTGTTACATTGATTGCAGACTCTCCACACACAAGGACAGAGTGCATTGGGAAACGTTGAGCCGGTGATTTCAGGTCATGTCCTTGGCGGCGTCTTTATCCAGAAACCCCCGCGCCACAGAAACAGCCCTATGTCAGGGGCGATACCAAGCGCGCAGGCGCGGAGAGCCCCGGAAGAGGAGCGGCCAAGTCGCGCATGCGGTCGGTCTTAAGTCACCATAGTGCCACCGGAAGTCATTTCATGTTTTATGTGTCATTCCTAACTGTCACTGTGTGTCATGTTGTCACTTGCGGGCGGAGCACTAGGGAAATTCCTTGTATGTGATTTCTCGGCCAATAAACTTATTCCAACTCAAACTTCATTGGTTCGTGTGTCTGATAGTTCCAGCAGTCGGCACTTGTAAGTGTAATGACTTTTACAAGTAATCGACGAGGTCGCTGTGTGACATTGACTTCAGACTGTCCACACACAAGGACAAAGTGGCTGCTGTCCATTGGGGAACGTTGAGCCGGCGATTTCAGGTCATGTCCATGGCGCCCTGTTTACCCAGAAAACTCCGCGCCCCAGAACTCGCCCTATGTTACAGGCGATACCAAGCGCGCAGGCGCGGAGAGCCCCGGAAGTGGGTGCGGCCAAGGCGCGCATGCGGTCCGCGGACAAAAGGCTCCGGAGGATCGGCGGCGGGTAGGAGCGGGGATCCGGGCGCGGGATCAGTCAGCACCGAGGCCCGGCCTGAGGAGGAGCGGCCCCCGGCGGCGTGAGCGCATCGAATGCACGGATTGACCGGTGAGAGGAAGGGTCCCGACCCGGACAGACCTTTACCTGTTCATTTATGGTCAACTCTTTTTCCAGGGTAGAAGAAGCAGAGGATTGATGTTCTGTGGGTTTGTTACAAAACTTGGGGGTTCAAGAAGGAACTGCAGATGCTGGAGAATCGAGGGTTACACAAAAAGCTGGAGAAACTCAGCGGGTGCAGCAGCATCTAAGGAGCGAAGGAGATAGGCGACGTTTCGGGTCGAGACCCTTCTTCAGACTGGTCAGGGATCAGGGAAACGAAGATATAGACGGTGATGTGCATCCAGACCTCTGCATCCTCTGGGCTTAAACATTGAATTTTCTCAATTCTGTTAACCCAGACTGCCTCCTCCCCCTTCCCACCTCTCCCTCAGCCCTCGGGCCCTGGCATTCCTTCTCTCTCTATCTCCCCCCCCACCCAAGTCGCACTAGCTTCTCATTTTCACACTACAAACAGCTTACAATGGCCTGTTTCCTTCATCATCAATACTTTTTTGCATATCTTTCATTCATTGTTCTTTATCTCTCCACATCACCGCCTATGTCTCTCGTTTCCCTGATCCCTGACCAGTCTGAAGAAGGGTCTCGACCCGAAACGTCGCCTATCTCCTTCGCTCCTTAGATGCTGCTGCACCCGCTGAGTTTCTCCAGCTTTTTGTGTAACCCTCGATTCTCCAGCATCTGCAGTTCCTTCTTTAATACGTTACAAAACTTACCTTTAGCGGTGCTGCAGTTCGGTCGCTGGCCGTGTGCGTGACTTCGACGCCTTTAGGGGGGGGACGGGGTTAAAATGCGTTTACAGCTCTGCAGTAAAATAAAAATTAGCTCCTAATGCTGTGAACATCGACAACGGGGACGGATTTTATGTAGGGGTCAGGTAAGTGAAAACTGTTTATTTTTTCATATAAACCTGCATGTTTAGGTGACTTTAATCAATATTTCATGTTGCGAAACGGTGATTTAGTCCCCATATGAACCGGCAGAATTTGTCCTGCCGATATTGGGTTTAAATTCACCGCAACGTTCCAATCCATCGCGTTCCATAAAACGCTGTTTAAAATGCCCATTAATTTACGGGCATTAAACACTAAATTCCTTCAATTTGGCCTATAAAATTCATAACAATGAGATTTAAAAATCATGTTATATTGTGAATTCTTGTGTGAATGTTATTTGGACACTTAGGCTTTAAAAAAAAAAGTTAATATTTTCTTTAGAAATGGATAGATGTTGAGATCTAGTAATTGAATTTTGTAATTAGCTACAATTGGGTAACTAACTAATTATATGTTTTAACCTATTGTCTATAAAGAACAAAACCTGCACATATTTTTAAAATATGAGGAAAAGCCTCAAATTTTCCTAGTAGTAATTTAATTTCAGATCATCCAAGTAAGATTGTTTCAGAATGCTTCAATCTATAATAACTGAAAATTTCTTTCAGTTCTCTTAATTTTTAAGAATGTTATGGGCTTTTGACTATCCTCGATCACAACTTTTGTGTTCAGTCAGTGGAAAGGCAATGGGAAACAAGATGCCGAGTATGAAAATGGCCATATATTTTTTAATACTGATGATATGTAAGTGAATTAGGTGTGAAATTAAACTTCTTTGTATGCTTTATCTGATGGGATAAATTGCAGACTTGATTTTTAAAATCTCAAAATTTTGTAACATTGCTATGTTCAGGAATCTCAAACTCGTTTATTTCACCGGCGCCTGAACGCGTGGGAGGATTCACTGCGCCCGGACGCCAGACAGGTCACAGCATGGAGACATCACTCGCCAGCTCTGAGTGTGGGCAGGGATTAAACCAATCTTCCCACCTGTTGACCCGACAGCAAGTTCACACTGTGGAGAAACCGTTTACCTGTCCCGATTGTGGGAAGGGGTTCACTCGACTGTTACGACTGAAGAATCACCAGCAGATTCACACTGGAGAGAGGCCTTTTACCTGTCCCGATTGTGGGAAGGGATTCTCTCAATCGTACCGACTGAAGAATCACCAGCAGATTCACACAGGAGAGAGGCCGTTTGGCTGCTCTGAATGTGGGAAGGTATTTACTCGTTCATCTGACTTACTGAGACACCAGAAAATTCACACGGGGGAGAAGCCGTTTATGTGCTCCGAATGTGGGAAGAGATTCATTGAATCATTTGAGTTACAGAGACACCAGAGAATTCACACAGGGGAGAAGCCGTTTGTGTGCACTGAGTGCGGGAAGGGATTCATTGAATCATCTGAGTTGCAGATACACCAGCTAATTCACACTGGAGAGAGGCCGTTCACCTGCTCCGAGTGTGGGAAGGGATTCACTCGTTCAACTCTGTTGCTGATACACCAGCGAATTCACACTGGAGAGAGGCCGTTCACCTGCTCTGAGTGCGAGAAGCGATTCAGCCAATCTTCCCATCTGGTGGCCCACCAGCGAGTTCACACTGCGGAGAAACCATTTGTCTGTCCCGATTGTGGGAAGGGATTTAATCGAGCAAGGAACCTGAAGACCCACCAGCAAATTCACACCGGGGAGCGGCCGTTCACCTGCTCTGAATGTAGGAAGGGATTTACTCGTCCATCTGACTTGCTGAGACACCAGAGAATTCACAAGGGGGAGAGGCCGTTTGTGTGTTCTGAGTGCGGGAAGAGGTTCATTGAATCATTTGAGTTGCAGACCCACCAGCGAATTCACACTGGAGAGAGGCCGTTCACCTGCTCTGAATGTGGGAAGGGATTTACTCGTTCATCTGACTTGCTGAGACACCAGAAAATTCACACGGGCGAGAAGCCGTTCACCTGCTCCGAGTGTGGGAAGGGATTCTCTCACTCATCTGCGTTACTGAGACACCAGAAAATTCACTGTGGAGAGTGACCGTTCACTTGCTCTGAGTGTGGAAGGGGTTGACTCGGTTGTATACGTTACTGAGACACCGCAGAGTCCACTCTGGAGCGAGGCCGTTCACCTGCTCTGAGTGTGGGAAGAAATTCACTCAACCTTCTCACCTGAAGACCCACCAGCAAATTTACGCTGTGGAGAAACCAGTTGCCTCTCCCAACCTCGGGTCGGGTTTCACCAGTAAGTCTAACTGGGTAACCACACCCAGAGAATTCATGCTGGGGAGAGGACATTCACTGGTTAGTGTGTGGGCTGGGCTTTACTGGAATATATGAACCATTGACACACCAGCTCGTTCACACTGGGGGAGAAAGTTTAAATAAGTTCCTGGTTTGTATAGAGATCCAGTGCGGAAACAGGCCCTTCAGCCCACCGCGTCCGAGCCGACCCAGCAATTCCCGCATATTAACTATCCTACACCCACTAGGGACAATAGTTACACGAGCCAATTAACCTACAAACCTGTACGTCTTTGGATGTGCGGGAGGAAACCGAAGATCTCGGAGAAAACCCACACAGTTCAAGGGGAGAACGTACAAACTCCGTACAGACAGCACCCGTAGTCAGGATCAAACCTGGGTCACCGGTTATATATCAGCAGTAACCATAGAGCTGCACCACTGTTATTAACGGAATTGAATTGAATAAATGTTGTTAGCCAAGTATGTATACATACAAGGAATTTGCCTCAGTTGTTAAATCCTGTTGCGTCCACAAATGACTGCTGGTGTTGGACTCCATGGCTACTGCTGATATATTACGACACATATCTTGGATATGTGACAATAGACCGTGGGCCGAGGTGCCAAAGGGGCTCTAGTTTAACTTTTGTGACCCATGTCTGGTATCTACTTCAAATTTGGCATAGATTTAAATAAGGAATCATTGATAAGGAATTCATAATTCGTCATTGCAGAAAGCTGCACAGTAATTAATTAAGCTAATTAGAAAGAGTAACATCACCCTGTTGTGCTCAGTAATATTTAACTGTACATGGGGACATTGAATACGGGACTGCCGCAGAGGTCCCGGGTTTCACCGGCACCTGAACCCGCCTAATTAATGGGTGAGGGCAGATCTTGTACGTTCCCCAGTTTACTGAACCCCACTGACTGCCAGTGTGCAGAGTGGGGCTCACGGCCATAGTGGGACTGGGGCAATGCCAGGCTGGGGGAAGACTTAGGCATCTTCCACTGAGAGGAAAATGCCCAACCCTAACCCTGACCCTGACACGAACCTTAACCCAGACCCTGACACTAACCCTAGCCCTAGCTCTACATTTTTATTTGACAGTTCACAATATCATAACTTTACAAAGATAAATCAATTGTAAAACAAAATCATCAGCAAGTGCTTAGCATTACTTTTCTTCCTTCAAAATCTTGCTATTGTTGTGATGTTATTAGGAGGCAGATATGATCCCAGTGTGCTCGCTGCCTAACTAGCATGAACCAAAGCACGTGATTGGTCAATTGTCAACTCAATGTCAAACGTGCTTTGATTGGACAATTACTTCCTGGACCATTTGAGGTTTTAAAATATTTGCAGTTTTTGATCTTTATAAACAATAGACAATAGGTGCAGGAGTAGGCCATTCGGCGCTTCAGGCCAATGCCGCCATTCAATGCGATCATGGCTTATCATCCACAATCAGTAACCCGTTCCTGCCTTCTCTCCATACCCCTTAACTCTGCTATCCCTAAGAGTTTTATCTAACTCTCTTGAAAACATCCAGAGAACCAGCCTTCACAGCCAGGTCCCACATAGGTCCCGAGTCTGAGGAAGAATTTCGGCCCGAATCGTTGCCTATTTCCATAGATGCTGCTGCACCCGCTGAGTTTCTCCAGCACTTTTGTCTACCTTCGATTTTCCAGCATCTGCAGTTCCTTCTTAAACACTTATCCACATAGGTCCCACATTGGCCCACATAGGCACATGGTATTGGGGGTAGAGTGCTGACATGGATAGAGAATTGGTTGGCAGACATAGAGTAGGGATTAACGGGTCCCCTTCAGAATGGCAGGCAGTGACTAGTGGGGTACCGCATAGGCTCGGTGCTCGGACCACATTTATTTACAATATACATCAATGATTTGGATGAAGGGATTCAAAGTAACATTAGCAAATTTGCAGATGACACAAAGCTGGGTGGCAGTGTGAACTGTGAGGAGGATGCTATGAGAATGCAGGGTGACGTGGACAGGTTGGGGGAGTGGGCAGATGCATGGCAGATGAAGTTTAATGCGGTTAAATGTGAGGTTATCCACTTTGGTAGCAAAAACAGGAAGGCAGATTACTATCTAAATGGCGTCAAGTTGGGAAAAGGGGAAGTACAACGGGATCTGGGGGTCCTTGTTCATCAGTCTATGAAAGTAAGCATGCGGGTACAGCAGGCAGTGAAGAAAGCGAATGGCATGTTTGCGTTTATAACAAGAGGAATCGAATATAGGTGCAAAGAGGTCCTTCTGCAGTTGTACAGAGCCCTAGTGAGACCACACTATTTTTAACCAATTCACCTGTTGAAGTATCATCCATCCAGAAAATTATGTTTTTAATATTAGTCGCCCAATAGTCGAAAAGGAAATTAGGAAGAGCTAATCTTCCATTTTCTTTAGATTTACACAAATGTCTTTTGTGTATTCTGTGGGTTATGTAGCCCCAAATGAAATTTGTAATAATAGCCAAATTCTTTATTTATTTTTAACTTTTGGGGAGATATATCGGTATTGATTAAAATAAATAAATATAGTAGTTATGGAAGGACGATCATCTTTATGGAATTTACCTATAAGGGAAATCGGCAATGTTTTCCAGAATTGAATGTGGGCATTTAGTTTAGTAATTAGTGGTGGGAAATCTGTTTGAAATAGGGAGGTGTATTTTCTAGTCACAAACTCCGAGGTGTCTAAATTTTTCGGTAACAATTCTGAAGGGACATTTTTGGAGTTGTGAAGGTTCTTGAGCTTTTATTGGCATAATTTCACTTTTATTCCAGCTTATTCTATACCCTGAAAGGGCACCAAATTGTTCTATAAGGTTTAATACATTTGGGATACTAACTTGGGAGTTGGTAATGTAAAAAAGTACATCGTCTGCATATAACGAAATCTTGTTACTGGTATATTTAGTGTTATATCCATGAATACCCGAATGTATTCTGATGTTCTCTGCGAGAGATTCTAATGCTAAGGCAAATAACATTGGTGAAAGGGCGCATCCTTGTCTATTACCCCCTGGATTAATTAAATTTAGGTGATAGAATATGATTTGTCAGTATTCTAGCTGTCGGGTTGTTATATAACAGCTTCACCCATGAGATGAAGTTTTCCCATAATTTTCCCAACACTGTAAAGGGATGGGCCCATTCCACTTAACCATATAACAATTACAGCACGGAAACAGGCCTTCTCGGCCCTTCCAGTCCGTGCCGACCATTCATTTTCCCCCAGTCCCATCTACCTCCACTCAGACCATACCCCTCCATTCCCTTCCCGTCCATATACACTTTACTTTTAAATGTTAAAATCGATCCTGCCCCCACCACTTCTGCTGGAAGCTCATTCCACACAGCCACCACTCTCTGAGTAAAGAAGTTCCCCCTCATGTTACCCCTAAACTTATGTCCCTTAATTCTCATGTCATGCCCTCTTGTTTGAATCTTCCCTACCCATAATGGGAAAAGCTTATCCACGTCAACTCTGTCTATCCCTTTCATCATTTTAAATACCTCAATCAAGTCCCCCCCCCCCTTAACCTTCTGCGCTCCAAAGAATAAAGACCTAACTTGTTCAACCTTTCTCTGTAACTTAGTTGCTGGAACCCAGGCAACATTCTAGTAAATCTCCTATGTACTCTCTCTATTTTGTTGACATCCTCTCTATAATTAGGCGACCAAAATTGTACACCATACTCTAGAATTGGTCTCACCAATACCGTGTACAATTTTAACATTACCTACTCCTATATTCAATGCTCTGATTTATAAAGGCCAGCACACCAAAAGCTTTCTTTACCACCCTATCTACATGTGATTCCACCTTCAGGGAACTATGCACAATTATTCCAAGATCCCTCTGTTCCACAGCATTCCTCAATTCCCTACCATTTACCATGTACGTCCTATTTTGATTTGTCCTGCCAAGATGTAGCACCTCACACTTATCAGCATTAAACTCCATCTGCCATCTTTCAGCCCACTCTTCCAAATGTCCCAAATCTCTCTGTAGACTTTGAAAATCTACTTCATTATCCACAGCACCACCTATCTTAGTATCATCTGCATACTTACTTATCCAATTTTCCACCCCATCATCTAGATTATTGATGTACATGACAAACAACAGTGGTCCCAACACAGATCCCTGAGGTACCCCACTGGTCACCGGCTTCCACCCTGACAAACAGCCATCCACGATTACTCTCTGGCATCTCCCATTCAGCCACTGTTGAATCCATCTTGCTACTCCACCATTAACACCCAAAGATTGAACCTTCTTAACCAACCTTCCATGGGGAACCTTGTCAAAGGCTTTACTGAAATCCATACAGACAACATCCACTGCTTTACCCTCATCAATTTCCCTAGTAACCTCTTCAAAAAATTCAAGAAGGTTTGTCAAACATGACCTTCCAGGCACAAATCCATGGTGACTGTTCTTGATCAGACCCTGTTTATCCAGATTAATTTGCCCACCACTAACGTCAAACTAACAGGTCTATAATTGCTAGGTTTATTCTTTGAACCCTTTTTAAACAATGAAACATCATGCGCAGTATGCCAATCCTCTGGCACTATTCCCGTTTCTAATGACATTTGATATCATTCTGTCATAGCCCCTGCCATTTCTACACTAACTTCTCTCAATGCCCTGGGGAATATCCTGTCAGGACCTGGAGACTTATCCACTTTTATATTTTTCAAAAGTGTCAGTACTTCCTCCTCTTTGAATCTCATAGTTTCCATAGCTACTCTACTTTTTTCCCTTACCTCACAGAGTTCAATATCCTTCTCCTTGGTGAATACCGAAGAAAATAAATTGTTCAATATCTCCCGCATCTCTTTTGGCTCTGCAGATGGCTGTCCATTCTGGCTCTCGAATGGTCCTATTTTATCCCTCGTTATCCTTTTGCTATTAATATAGCTGTAGAAACCCTTTGGATTTACTTTCACCTTTCTTGCCAAAGCAACCTCATAGCTTTTAGCTTTTCTTATTTCTTTCTTAAGATTCTTTTTACATTCTTTATACTCATCTAGCACCTCATTTAATCCATAATTAAATTGTAGATATTTATTTTTCCTATAATTATTGTAGATATCTCTCTTTTTTCGAACCAAGTGTCCAATTTCCCTTGAAAACCATGGCTCTTTCTGATTTTTACCATTTCCTTTCAACCGAACAGGGACATAAAGATTCTGTACTCTTACAATTTCCCCTTTAAATGTCCTCCATTTCTCTTCGACATCCTTCCCATAAAACAAAATGTCCCAATTCACTCCTTTTAAATCATTACGCATTCCCTCAAAGTTAGCCTTTCGCCAATCAAAAATCTCAATCCTAGGTCCAGTTCTGACTCTCCATAATTATATTGAAACTAATGGGATTGTGATCACTGGTCCCGAAGTGCTCACCAACGCATACCTCCGTCACCTGACCTGCCTCATTTCCTAACATGGTTTTGGTCACAAAATGAAACGAAAAAGCACCTCTCCCCATGGTCGACAAATAAATTAGTTCTGTTGTAAACCCCGTGTCTCTGCATGCAACGTAGGCCACTCGGCCCATCTGGTCACTCACTGCCGGTCTTTCTCTTCTGTTGACTTCTCTGGAATGTTCTTGTATTTCTTCCTCCTCTGTTTACTCTGGGGAGGGAGGGTGAAAACTGCCATTGGTTCATGAGTAACATAGTTGGATTTTCTGGCACTTGTATGTGTAATGCTTCACATGCTTAATTAATAATGTTTTATTATTAATGTTTTATGTGTCATTCCTAACTGTCACTGTATGTCATGTTGTCACTTGTGGGCGGAGCACTAAAGGAAATTCCTTGTATGTGATTTCTCGGCCAATAAACGTATTCAAACTCAAACTTCATTGGTTCGTGAGTCTGATAGTTCCAACATTCCGCACTTGTAAGTGTAATGATTTTTACAAGTGATCGACGAGGTCGCTGTGTGACACTGACTTCAGACTCTCCACATACACGGACAAAGTGGCTGTTGTCCATTGGGGAACGTTGAGCCAGTGATTTCAGATCAGGTCCATGGCGGCGTCTTTGCCCAGAAACCTCCGCGCCCCAGAACTCGCCCTATGTTGCAGGCGTTCCCAAGCGCGCAGGCGCGGAGAGCCCCGGAAGTGGGTGCGGCCAAGGCGCTCATGCGGTCCGTGGACAAAAGACTCCGGAGGATCGGCGGCGGGTAGGAGCGGGGATCCGGGCGCGGGATCAGTCAGCACCGAGGCCCGGCCTGAGGAGGAGCGGCCCCCGGCTGCGGGGAGAATCGGTGCGGTCCCCGGCGGCGTGAGCGCATCGAATGCACGGATTGACCGGTGAGAGGAAGGGTCCCGACCCGGACAGACCTTTACCTGTTCATTTATGGTCAACTCTTTTTCCAGGGTAGAAGAAGCAGAGGATTGATGTTCAGGAATCTCAAACTCGTTTATTTCACCGGCGCCTGAACGTGTGGGAGGATTCACTGCGTCAGCTGATCCGCCCGGACGCCAGACAGGTCACAGCATGGAGACATTACTCGCCAGCTCTGAGTGTGGGCAGGGATTAAACCAATCTTCCCACCTGTTGACCCGGCAGCAAGTTCACACTGTGGAGAAACCGTTTACCTGTCCCGATTGTGGGAAGGGATTCACTCAATCGTTACGACTGAAGAATCACCAGCAGATTCACACAGGGAAGAGGCCGTTCACCTGCTCTGAATGTGGGAAGGGATTCACTCAATCGTACCGACTGAAGAATCACCAGCAGATTCACACCGGGGAGAAGCCGTTTGGCTGCTCTGAATGTGGGAAGGTATTTACTCGTTCATCTGACTTACTGAGACACCAGAAAATTCACACAGGGGAGAAGCCGTTTGTGTGCACTGAGTGCGGGAAGGGATTCATTGAATCATCTGAGTTGCAGATACACCAGCGAATTCACACTGGAGAGAGGCCGTTCACCTGCTCTGAGTGTGGGAAGGGATTTACTCGTTCAACTCTGTTGCTGATACACCAGCGAATTCACACTGGAGAGAGGCCGTTCACCTGCTCTGAGTGCGAGAAGCGATTCAGCCAATCTTCCCATCTGGTGGCCCACCAGCGAGTTCACACTGCGGAGAAACCATTTGTCTGTCCCGATTGTGGGAAGGGATTCTCTCAATCGTACCGACTGAAGAGGCACCAGCGTATTCACACAGGGGAGCAGCCGTTCACCTGCTCTAAATGTGGGAAGGTGTTTACTCGTTCACCTGACTTACTGGGACACCAGCGAATTCACACAAGGGAGAAGCCGTTTGTGTGCACTGAGTGCGGGAAGGGATTCATTGAATCATCTGAGTTACAGATACACCAGCGAATTCACACTGGAGAGAGGCCGTTCACCTGCTCTGAGTGCGAGAAGCGATTCGGCCAATCTTCCCATCTGGTGGCCCACCAGCGAGTTCACACTGCGGAGAAACTATTTGTCTGTCCCGATTGTGGGAAGGGATTTAATGGAACAAGCAACCTGAAGACCCACCGGCGAATTCACACCGGGAAGCGGCTGTTCACCTGCTCTGAATGTGGGAAGGGATTTACTCGTTCATCTGACTTACTGAGACACCAGAGAATTCACACGGGGGAGAAGCCATTCACCTGCTCTCAGTATGGGAAGAGATTCATTGAATCATTTGAGTTACAGACCCACCAGCGAATTCACTGTGGAGAGTGACTGTTCACCTACTCTGAGTGTGGGAAGGGGTTCACTCAGTTGTATACCAGGCACGTGCCGTGCGTAATCAGCCAGGGTAGGCAGTGGCTTTTAAAAATCTTGAAGACCGCGCATGCGCAGATTATTCTCTCCCCAGTGAGCTGTCAGTCGGCTTTTTTAAATCTTGTAACTGCGCATGCGCACATTGTTCCCTCCCCGGTAAACTGCCGGTCGGCATTTTTTTATCTTGAAAACCGCGCATGCGCACATTATTCCCTCACCGGTGTACTGTCATTCGGCTGTTTTTAAATCATGGAAACCGCGCAGGCGCAGATTGTTCTCTCGACTGTTATCATGTAATTTGTTTTCAATAGGTCCTATCTGTTAATAAAGTATTTAAAAATATATAGCTCCAAAAAATTTACTTACCATATTATTTGTGCACAAAATCCATCCTCTCTTTGTTTGCAGCAAAAATATCCATAAGGTTGCTTCGTGAAACTCTTCAGTCCTCCCTGAGTGAAATCACTGTCCTCCCTTGAAAATCCCGCTAAGAAGCTTGCGCAGGTAGAAACATAGAAACATAGAAATTAGGTGCAGGAGTAGGCCATTCGGCCCTTCGAGCCTGCACCGCCATTCAATATGATCATGGCTGATCATCCAACTCAGTATCCCGTACCTGCCTTCTCTCCATACCCTCTGATCCCCTTAGCCACAAGGGCCACATCTAACTCCCTCTTAAATATAGCCAATGAACTGGCCTCAACTACCCTCTGTGGCAGAGAGTTCCAGATACCCACCACTCTCTGTGTGAAAAAATTCCTTCTCATCTCGGTCCTAAAGGATTTCCCCCTTATCCTTAAGCTGTGACCCCTTGTCCTGGACCTCCCCAACATCGGGAACAATCTTCCTGCATCTAGCCTGTCCAACCCCTTAAGAATCTTGTAAGTTTCTATAAGATCCCCTCTCAATCTCCTAAATTCTAGAGAGTAGAAACCGAGTCTATGCAGTCTTTGTTCATAAGACAGTCCTGACATCCCAGGAATCAGTCTGGTGAACCTTCGCTGCACTCCCTCCATGGCAATAATGTCCTTCCTCAGATTTGGAGACCAGAACTGTACGCAATATTCCAGGTGTGGCCTCACCAAGACCCTATACAACTGAAGTAGAACCTCCCTGCTCCTATCCTCAAATCCTTTTGCTATGAAAGCTAGCATACCATTGGCTGCAGTAGGCTGGTGCGCATGCGCAGTGTGCAACGCAGCACATGCGCTGGTCCACAGTGTAAAGGCAGAGTTTCAGCTGCCTTTATGGACCGTTCCCATTGATGGCTTGAAGCAGCGTCGACGGCATGCGAGTAGCACATACTTCTCCGTTTAAAACGTACTGCTGATGAAAGATGATTGATCTCTTAGGGAGGCACAATTCTCCCGTGCCTTTACTATTTAGACCAACACAAAGTGGCACATAATTGTGAAGTGGAAGGAAAATGATAAATGGTTAATTCCATCTGTTGCTTCAGATAGTCACAACAGCTTGGCTCAGTTAGTATTTAACCATATAACCACATAAGGTGGGTTAAATCTCCAGAACGTTTTTTTATTATACATTCCTTCTAATTTTAAGGAGAAGGTTAATGGACAGTGGTCAGAAATGGTGTTATTATGGCATTTGGGATTAAAGGTAAAAGGGATAAGTTTTGCATCCACCAGAAAATAATCAATTTGTGTATACATTTTATGAACGCCTGAATAGAAAGAGTATTCTCTTCCGGATGGGTTGGCGATCCTCCATACATCGGTTATGTTTGTTTTATTTATATAGGTATTTAAAAGTTCACTGGATTTTGATTTTGAAGTATTTCTCCTTTGCTGTGAAGATTTATCCAAATATTAATCTAATACACAATTTAGGTCTCCTCCAATTATCAGATTCTGCTGACAGGAGTCTGAAACTATGTTAAATAATTTATTAAAGAATTGTGGGTTATCGAAATTAGGAGCATAAATGTTCACCATAGTCAGTGGGGTTGAGTGTAGTTCCACAGATATTATAATGTGCCTACCTTCCTTATCAGCTATAGTGGATTTGTATTTAAATGGCAGCGGCACGACCGCGACCACTGGCCCGGTGGAATCGGCCGCGGGCCCAGTGGACGACATCGTCGGGAGCTCGCAGCTCACAGGTTGGTGGCCTGTTTTTACGAGCTCCCGCAACAACAGCTTCGTCCGCTGGTCTGGAGGGCGGCAGCTTCGACCACCCCGGGCCACGGAGTTGAACCGGCCTGTTCGCGGAGGTCGGTTGAACCGCGGGACTGACTTACTTACCATCACCCGATGGGGTCGCAGCATCTGAAACCTGGATCGCCTCGGCGCAGAGGGAAACAAAGAGGGAAGAGACTTTAAGACTTTGCCTTCCATTACAGTGAGGAGGTGTTTGGTGAACTCACTCTGGCGGATGTTAAATTTGTGTTTATTCTGTGTTTCAGTCATTTTTTAAATTATATGTATGACTGCAGGGGAACGGAATTTCGTTCAGACCGAAAGGTCTGAATGACAAATAAATTCAATTCAATTCAATATACCTTTGCGACTTAAGATTGCAGTTCCTCTTGCTTTGGAAGAAAAAGTTCTCTAGACCATCCTGCAGTCGCTAGGATCTGGTCCAGGGGGACGTCCATAGTCCTCGCTGCTGACGTGGATGCAGCCCTGGTGTAGTGAGATTTAAAATAATCAGTATTTACTCCTGCATATGTCCGTACCCTTTTCACACCAAAAGAATGTAAAAAGAATCTTAAGAAAGAAATAAGAAAAGCTAAAAGAAGATATGAGGTTGCTTTGGCAAGAAAGGTGAAAGTAAATCCAAAGGGTTTCTACAGCTATATGAATAGCAAAAGGATAACGAGGGATAAAATAGGACCATTAGAGAGCCAGAATGGACAGCTATCTGCAGAGCCAAAAGAGATGGGGGAGATATTGAACAATTTCTTTTCTTCGGTATTCACCAAGGAGGATATTGAACTCTGTGAGGTAAGGGGAAAAAGTAGAGTAGCCATGGAAACTATGAGATTCAAAGAGGAGGAAGTACTGACACTTTTGAAAAATATAAAAGTGGATAAGTCTCCAGGTCCTGACAGGATTTTCCCCAGGACATTGAGGGAAGTTAGTGTAGAAATAGCAGGGGCTATGACAGAAATATTTCAAATGTCATTAGAAACGGGAATAGTGCCGGAGGATTGGCGTACTGCGCATGTTGTTCCATTGTTTAAAAAGGGTTCAAAGAATAAACCTAGCAATTATAGACCTGTTAGTTTGACGTCAGTGGTGGGTAAATTAATGGAAAGGATACTTAGAGATAATATATATAAGCATCTGGATAAACAGGGTCTGATCAAGAACAGTCACCGTGGATTTGTGCCTGGAAGGTCATGTTTGACAAACCTTGAATTTTTTGAAGAGGTTACTAGGGAAATTGATGAGGGTAAAGCAGTGGATGTTGTCTATATGGATTTGAGTAAGGCCTTTGACAAGGTTCCCCATGGAAGGTTGGTTAAGAAGGTTCAATCTTTGGGTGTTAATGGCAGAGTAGCAAGATGGATTCAACAGTGGCTGAATGGGAGATGCCAGAGAGTAATGGTGGATGGCTGTTTGTCAGGTTGGAAGCCAGTGACCAGTGGGGTGCCTCAGGGATCTGTGTTGGGTCCACTGTTGTTTGTCATGTACATCAATGATTTAGATGATGGGGTGGAAAATTGGATAAGTAAGTATGCAGATGATACTAAGATAGGGGGAGCTGTGGATAATGAAGTATATTTTCAAAGTCTACAGAGAGATTTGGGTCATTTGGAAGAGTGGGCTGGAAGATGGCAGATGGAGTTTAATGCTGATATGTGTGAGGTGCTACATCTTGGCAGGACAAATCAAAATAGGACGTGCATGGTAAATGGTAGGGAATTGAAGAATACAGTTGAACAGAGGGATCTAGGAATAACTGTGCATAGTTCCCTGAAGGTGGAATCGCATGTGGATAGGGTGGTAAAGAACGCTTTTGGTATGCTGGCCTTTATAAATCAGAGCATTGTATATAGGAGTTGGGAAGTAATGTTAAAATTGTACAAGGCATTGGTAAGACCAATTCTGGAGTACGGTGTACAATTTTGGTCGCCTAATTATAGGAAGGATGTCAACAAAATAGAGAGAGTACAGAGGAGATTTACTAGAATGTTGCCTGGGTTCCAGCAACTAAGTTACAGAGAAAGGTTGAACAAGTTAGGTCTTTATTCTTTGGAGCGCAGAAGGTTAAAAGGGGACTTGATTGAGGTCTTTAAAATGATGAAAGGGATAGACAGAGTTGACGTGGATAAGCTTTTCCCATTGAGGGTAGGAAAGATTCAAACAAGAGGGCATGACATGAGAATTAAGGGACAGAAGTTTAGGGGTAACATGAGGGGGAACTTATTTACTCAGAGAGTGGTGGCTGTGTGGAATGATCTTCCTGCAGAAGTGGTGGAGGCAGGATCGATTTTAACATGTAAAAGTAAAGTGGATAGGTATATGGACGGGAAGGGAATGGAGGGGTATGGTCTGAGTGCAGGTAGATGGGACTAGGGGAAAATAAATGGTCGGCACAGACTGGAAGGGCCGAGAAGGCCTGTTTCCGTGCTGTAATTGTTATATGGTTATATGGTTATTATTTTTTTTCCTTCAAAACCTTGCTATTGTGATGTTATTTGGTTATCATGATCCCAGTGTGCTCGCTGCCTAGCTAGCATAAAACAAAGCACGTGATTGGTCAATTATCAGCTCAATGTCAAAGGTACTTTGATTGGACAATTACTTCCAGGAACATTTGAAGTTTTTCTCACATTTTAAAAACATGCAGGTTTTGTTCTTTATAGACGATAGGGGCAGGAGTAGGCCATTTGGCCATTCGAACCAGCACCGCCATTCAATGTGATCGTGGCTGATCAACCACAATCAGTAACCCGTTCCTGCCTTCTCTCCATATCGCTCAACTCCGTTATCCCGAAGAGTTTTATGTAATTCCCTCTTGAAAGCATCCAGGGAACCAGCCTCCACCACCCTCTGACGACTTTCATGTATGATTTATATAATATTTTTACACAATGTGTTATAAATACAGGTAGATATATGATTTTGGTCACAAAATGAAACTAAAAAGCACCGCGGCCCATGGTCTACAAATAAATGAGTTCTGTTGTCGACCTCTTGTCTCCGCATGCAATGTAGGCCACTCCGCCCATCTGATCTCCTCTGTTTACTCTGGGGAGGGAGGGTGAAAACTGCCATTGGTTCATGCGTAACATAATTGGAATTTCCGCTGTGTTACATTGATTGCAGACTGTCCACATGCAAGGACAAAGTGGCTGCTGTCCATTGGGGAACGTTGTGCCGGTGATTTCCGGTCATGTCCATGGCGCGGAGTTTACCCAGAAACCTCCGCGCCCCAGAACCCGCCCTATGTTACAGGCGATACCAAGCGCGCAGGCGCGGAGAGCGCCGGAAGTGGTGCGGCCAAGGCGCGCATGCGGTCCGCGGACAAAAGGCTCCGGAGGATCGGCGGCGGGTAGGAGCGGGGATCCGGGCGCGGGATCAGTCAGCACCGAGGCCCGGCCTGAGGAGGAGCGGCCCCCGGCTGCGGGGAGAATCGGTGCGGTCCCCGGCGGCGTGAGCGCATCGAATGCACGGATTGACCGGTGAGAGGAAGGGTCCCGACCCGGACAGACCTTTACCTGTTCATTTATGGTCAACTCTTTTTCCAGGGTAGAAGAAGCGGAGGATTGATGTTCAGGAATCTCAAACTCGTTTATTTCACCGGCGCCTGAACGTGTGGGAGGATTCACTGCGTCAGCTGATCCGCCCGGACGCCAGACAGGTCACAGCATGGAGACATTACTCGCCAGCTCTGAGTGTGGGCAGGGATTAAACCAATCTTCCCACCTGTTGACCCGACAGCAAGTTCACACTGTGGAGAAACCGTTTACCTGTCCCGATTGTGGGAAGGGATTCACTCGATCGTTACGACTGAAGAATCACCAGCAGATTCACACAGGGAAGAGGCCGTTTGGCTGCTCTGAGTGTGGGAAGGGATTCATTGAATCATTTGAGTTACAGAGGCACCAGCGAATTCACACTGGAGAGAGGCCGTTCACCTGCTCTGAATGTGGGAAGGGGTTTATTAGTTCATCTGACTTACTGAGACACCAGAAGATTCACACGGGGGAGAAGCCGTTTGGCTGCTCTGAGTGTGGGAAGAGATTCATTGAATCGTTTGAGTTACAGAGACACCAGCGAATTCACACTGGAGAGAGGCCGTTCACCTGCTGTGAGTGTGGGAAGGTATTTGCTCGTTCATCTGAGTTACTGAGACACCAGAGAATTCACACGGGGGAGAAGCCATTTACCTGTCCAGATTGTGGGAAGGGGTTCACTCAATCGTGCCAACTGAAGAGGCACCAACGTGTTCACACAGGGGAGAGGCCGTTCACCTGCTCTGACTGTGGGAAGGGATTCATTGAATCATTTCAGTTACAGACCCACCAGACAATTCATACTGGAGAGAGGCCGTTCACCTGCTCTGAATGTGGGAAGGGATTTACTTGTTCATCTCAGTTACTGAGACACCAGAGAATTCACACGGGGGAGAGGCCATTCACCTGCTCTGAGTGTGGGAAGGGATTCACCCAAGCAAGCAACCTGAAGACCCATCAACGAATTCACACCGTAGAGAAGCCGTTCATCTCTTCTGAGTGTGGGAAGGGATTCACTCAGTCGTTTGTGTTCCGGACACACCAGAGAATTCACTGTGGAGAGTGACTGTTCATCTGCTCCGAGTGTGGGAAGGGATTCTCTCACTCATCTGCGTTACTGAGACACCAGAGAATTCACAGTGGAGAGTGACCGTTCACCTGCTCTGAGTGTGGGTAGGGATTCTCTCAGTCGTCTGTGTTACTGAGAAACCAGAGAATTCACTAGGGAGAGGCTGTTCACCAGCTGTGAGTGTGGGAAGAAATTCACTCACCTGAAGACCCACCAGCGAATTCACGCTGTGGAGAAACCATTTGCCTCTCCCAATCACGGGTAGGGTTTCACCAGTAAGTCTAACCGGGTGATCCCCCCAGAGAATTCATGCTGGGGAGAGGGCATTCACTGTTTAGTGTGTGGGCTGGGATTTACTCGAAGATCTGAACAATTGACACACCAGCTCGTTCACACTGGGGGAGAAAGTTTAAATAAGTTTCTAGTTTGTTTAGAGATCCAGTGTGGAAACAGGCCCTTCAGCCCCTCGTGTCCGAGCCGACCAGCAATTCCCGCATATTAACTATCCTACACCCACTAGGGACAATATTTACAACAGCCAATTAACCTACAAACCTGTTGGTCTTGAGTAGGAAAAAAACTCCGTACAGACAGCACCCGTAGTCAGGATCAAACCTGGGCCACCGTGGCTGCATTTGCTGTAAGGCAGCAACCCTACCGCTGCACCACCGTCATTAACGGAATTGAATTGAATAAATGTTGTTAACCAAGTACGTGTACATACAAGGAATTTGCCTCAGTTGTTAAATCCTGTTGCGTCCACAAGTGACTGCTGGTGTTGGACTCCATGGCTACTGCTGATATATTACTACACATATCTTGGATATGTGACAATAGACCGTGGGCCGAGGTGCCAAAAGGGCTCTAGATTTTAACTTTCGTGACCCATGTCTGGTATGTACTTGAAATTTGGCACAGATTTAGATAAAACATAATTGATAATAAGGAATTCATAATTCGTCAGTGCAAAAAGCTGCACACTAATTAATTAAGGTAATTAGAAAGAGGAACATCGCCTTCTTGTGCTCAATAATATTTAGCTGTACATGGGAACATTGAATACGGGACTGCCGTTGAGGTCCCGGGTTTGACCGGCACCTGAACCCGCCTAATTAATGGGTGAGGGCAGATCTTGTGTGTTCCTCAGTTTACTGAACCCCAGTGACTGCCAGTGTGCAGAGTGGGGGTCACGGCCATGGTGGGACTGGGGCAGTGCCAGGCTGGGGGTAGGCTTAGGCGTCTTCCACTGAGAGGAAAATGCCTAACTCTAACCCTGACCCTAACCGTAACCCTAGCTCTACATTTTTATTTATCATTTTTATTTCACAGTTCACAGCATCATAACTTTACAAAGATAATATTGTTTTACAACTGATTCATTAGCAAGTGGTTAGCATTACCTTTCTTCCTTCATAACCTTGTTGTAATGTTATTAGGAGGCAGCCATGATCCCAGTATGCTCGCTGCCTAACTAGTATGAAACAAAGCGCGTGATTGGTCAATTGTCAACTCAATGTGGTTTGATTGGACAATTACTTCCAGGAATATTTGATTTTTTTCTCACATTTTAAAACTATGTGCAGGTTTAGTTGGAATTTCCGCCGTGTTACATTGATTGCAGACTCTCCACATACAAGGACAAAGTGGCTGTTGTCCATTGGGAAACGCTGAACCGGTGATTTCAGATCACGTCCATGGCGGTCGGTTTACCCAGAAACCACCGCGCCCCAGAACTCGCCCTATGTTGCAGGCAATACCAAGTGTTTTCTGAGTCATTTGTAACTGTCACTGTATGTTGTCATGTTGTTACTTGTGGGCGGAGCACCAAGGAAATTCCTTGTATGTGAATACATGGCCAATAAACTTACTTACTTACTTGTCCATGGCGCCCTCTTTACCCAGATCCATTGGGAAACGCTGAGCCGGTGATTTCAGATCATGTCCATGGCGCTCGGTTTACCCAGAAACCCCCGCGCTCCAGAACTCGCCCTGTGTTGCAGACGATACCAAGCGCGCAGGCGCGGAGAGCGCCGGAAGTGGGTGCGGCCAAGGCGCGCATGCGGTCCGCGGACAAAAGACTCCGGAGGATCGCCGGCGGGTAGGAGCGGGGATCCGGGCGCGGGATCAGTCAGCACCGAGGCCCGGCCTGAGGAGGAGCGGCCCCCGGCTGCGGGGGGAATCGGTGCGGTCCCCGGCGGCGTGAGCGCATCGAATGCACGGATTGACCGGTGAGAGGAAGGGTCCCGACCCGGACAGACCTTTACCTGTTCATTTATGGTCAACTCTTTTTCCAGGGTAGAAGAAGCAGAGGATTGATGTTCAGGAATCTCAAACTCGTTTATTTCACCGGCGCCTGAACGTGTGGGAGGATTCACTGCGTCAGCTGATCCGCCCGGACGCCAGACAGGTCACAGCATGGAGACATTACTCGCCAGCTCTGAGTGTGGGCAGGGATTAAACCAATCTTCCCACCTGTTGACCCGACAGCAAGTTCACACTGTGGAGAAACCGTTTACCTGTCCCGATTGTGGGAAGGGGTTCACTCGATCGTACCGACTGAAGAATCACCAGCGTATTCACACAGGGGAGAGGCCGTTCACCTGCTCTGAATGTGGGAAGGTATTTACTAGTTCATCTGACTTACTGAGACACCAGAAGATTCACACGGGGGAGAAGCCGTTTGGCTGCTCTGAGTGCGGGAAGAGATTCATTGAATCATTTGAGTTACAGAGACACCAGCGAATTCACTCTGGAGAGAGGCCGTTCACCTGCTCTGAATGTGGGAAGCGATATGCTACTTCATCTGACTTACTGAAACACAAGAGAATTCACACGGGGGAGAAGCCGTTTACCTGTCCAGATTGTGGGAAGGGGTTCTCTCAATCGGGCCAACTGAAGAGGCACCAACGTGTTCACACAGGAGAGAGGCCGTTCACCTGCTCTGAATGTGGGAAAGGATTCATGCAATCATTTGACTTACTGACCCACCAGCGAATTCACACTGGAGAGAGGCCGTTCACCTGCTCTATATGTGGGAAGGGATTTATTTGTTCAACTGAGTTACTGAGACACCAGAGAATTCACACGGAGGAGAGGCCATTCACCTGCTCCGAGTGTGGGAAGGGATTCACTCAAGCAAGCAGCCTGAAGACCCATCAGCGAATTCATACCGGGGAGAAGCCGTTCATCTGCTCCGAGTGTGGGAAGGGATTCTCTCACTCATCTGCATTACTGAGACACCAGAGAATTCACTCTGGAGAGTGACCGTTCACCTGCTCTGAGTGTGGGAAAGGATTCTCTCAGTCGTCTGCGTTACTGGGACACCAGGGAATTCACCGGCTGTGAGTGTGGGAAGAAATTCACTCAGCCTTCTCACCTGAAGACCCACCAGCGAATTCACGCTGTGGAGAAACCATTTGCCTCTCTCAACCACGGGTAGGGTTTCACCAGTAAGTCTGACCGGGTGTGTGGGCTGGGATTTACTCGAATATCTGAACAATTGACACACCAGCTCGTTCACAGTGGGGGAGAAAGTTTAAATAAGTTTCTAGTTTAGAGTTTAGAGATCCAGTACGGAAACAGGCCCTTCAGGCCACCGCGTCCGAGCCGACCAGCAATTCCCGCATATTAACTATCCTACACCCACTAGGGACAATATTTACACGAGCCAATTAACCTACATACCTGTGCGTCTTTGGAGTGTGAGAGGAAACCGAAGATCTCGGAGAAAACCCACACAGATAACGGGGAGAACGTACAAACTCCGTACAGACAGCACCAGTAGTCAGGCTCAAACCTGGGTCACCGGTGCCGCATTTGCTAAAAGGCAGCAACCCTACCGCTGCACCACCGTTATTAACGGAATTGAATTGAATAAATTGAATTGGTTGTTAGCCAAGTATGTGTACATACAAGGAATTTGCGTCAGTTGTTAAATCCTGTTTTAACAGCTGAGGCAAATTAGCAGTAATCTAGCATCCACAAGTGGTCACTTGGATATGTGACAATAGGCCGAGGTGCCAAAAGGGCTCTAGATTTTAACTTTCGTGACACCATGTCCGGTGTGTATTTGAAATTTGGCACAGATTAGATAAAACATTGTTGATAAGGAATTCATCCCCCACAATCAAAATCAAAATGTGGATTACAGGAATGTCGGAGACACTTCACCGGGAAAGATTAAGACTTGTCCCACTGGGCAAGTTGGATCATTTCAGAGGGATATGGCCTCCATTTATTGAATATTTAAAGGGTCAAAATGGCTCGGTGCAGAACCTGACTGAAGCCTGAATGAAGGAATAGATGACGAATCACATATAATAATCCATGGATATATCTCCAATGATGTACAACCTGCTTAATACTTCATTTGTCTTTTTGATTTTCTATTTTCACTTTATTTTTCTCTATTATTTCCTACCTGTATTAAAAAAAAATTTAAATGCATAGAAATACAAATAAGAAATAATTGTTAATATTAATAATATTAAGAATGTATGTGACATGTATATTCTTTAATATGTACTTCGAATAAAAATATTTAACAAGATAAGGAATTCATAATTCGTCAGTGCAAAAAGCTGCACAGTAATTAATTAAGCTAATTAGGAAGAGTAACATCGCCCTCTTGTGCTCAATAACATTTAGCTGTACATGGGAACATTGAACACGGGACTGCCGCTGAAGTCCCGGGTTTCACCGGCACCTGAACCCGCCTAATTAATGGGTAAAGGCAGATCTTGTACGTTTCCCAGTTTACTGAACCCCACCGACTGCCAGTGTGCAGAGTGAGGGTCGCGGCCATAGTGGGACTAGGGCAGTGCCAGGCTGGGGGGAGACTTGGGTATCTTCCTCTGAGAGGAAAATGCCCAACGCTAACCCTGACACTAACCCTAGCCCTAGCTCTACATTTTTATTTCACAGTTCACAACATTATAACTTTACAAAGATAAATCAGTTGTAAAACAAAATTATCAGCAAATGCTTAGCATTTCCTTTCTTCCTTCAAAACCTTGCTATTGTTGTGATGTTATTAGGAGGCAGCCATGATCCCAGTGTGCTCGCTGCCTAGCTTGCATGAACCAAAGCGGGTGATTTGTCAATTGTCAACTCGAGTAGGAACATTTGAGGGTTTACTCATATTTTTTAAATATGTGCAGGTTTTGTTCTTTATAAAATAGACAATAGGTGTAGGAGTAGTCCATTCGGCGCTTCATGCCAGCACCGCCATTCAATGTGATCATGGCTTATCATCCACAATCAGTAACCCGTTCCTGCCCTCTCTCCATACCCCTTAACTCTGCTATCCCTAAGAGTTTTATCTAACTCTCTCTTGAAAGCATCCAGAGAACCAGCCTCCACAGCCAGGTCCCACATAGGTCCCGAGTCTGAAGAAGGGTTTCGGCCCGAAACGTTGCCTATTTCCATCGCTCCATGGATGCTGCTGCACCCACTAGGTTTCTCCAGCACGTTTGTCTACCTTCGATACCTTCGAACAGCATCTGCAGTTCCTTCTTAAACACTTACCCACATAGGTCCCACATAGGAGATTAGTGGGCAAAATTAGGGCACATGGTATTGGGGGTAGAGTGCTGACATGGATAGAGAAGTGGTTGGCAGACATAGAGTAGGGATTAACGGGTCCCTTTCAGAATGGCAGGCCGTGACGAGTGGTGTACCGCAATTGTACCACAAATTACAATATACATCAATGATTTGGATGAAGGGATTCAAAGTCACATTAGCACATTTGCAGATGACACAAAGCTGGGTGGCAGTGTGAACTGTGAGGAGGATGCTATGAGAATGCAGAGTGACTTGGACAGGTTGGGGGAGTGGGCAGATGCATGGCAGATTAAGTTTAATGCGGATAAATGTGAGGTTATCCACTTTGGTAGCAAAAACAGGAAGGCAGATTACTATAAATGGCGTCAAGTTGGGAAAAGGGGAAGTACAACGGGATCTGGGGGTCTTGTTCATCAGTCTATGAAAGTAAGCATGCGGATACAGCAGGCAGTGAAGAAAGTGAATGACATGTTTGCGTTTATAACGAGGAATCGAATATAGGTACAAAGAGGTCCTTCTGCAGTTGTAGCGAGCCCTAGTGAAACCACACCTGGAGTATTGTGTGTAGTTTTGGTCCCCTAATTTGAGGAAGGTCATTCTTGCTATTGAGGGAGTGCAGCGTCGGTTTACAAGGTTAATTCCCGGGATGGAGTTTAGAAGGATGAGGGGGGATCTCATTGAAATAGAATAGAATAGAATGCCTTTTATTGTCATTCAAACAACTTGGTTTGAACGAAATTGCATTTTCCACTATTTTTACATTACAAAAAACCCCAAGGCCCTCCTCACTGTGATGGAAGGCAAAGTATTATCTCCTCCCTTTGTTCTTCTCCCGTGGTCCAGCTGTCCAACTACAGCATCGAGGCAATCTGGGGCTCCAATGTTAAGTGACGATTTTATGTCCAGTGGCCATTTAAGCCCTCGATGTCAGGCACAACAACATCGGAGATCCGACAGGGAAAAAGTCGGGTTCCCCTGTACAGGGAAGGGATTAACGGTTTCCCCC
This sequence comes from Raja brachyura, assembly GCA_963514005.1. The sequence goes on from OY740795.1 coordinate 2,855,479, forward strand.
ACCCCCCACAGCTAAAAAAATAATAAAAACTTGCTCAAGACATACATTTAATAAGACAAAAAATAAAGAAAAGACAGACGACTATAGTCAAGCCGCTGCTGTTAGGATTACGTAGGATAACACATAATATGGATTGATTGTATTACTAATTGCACTCTTAATTTGTCTGTTGTGATGCTTATGGCCTGATGTACTTGGAGAGAACTGTAATTGTTATCATCAAAATCATTAAAAGGAGGGAATGAAAAGGTTAAATGCTTATAAAAGATACATAGTGAGATTCAAGAGAGTTTATTGTCATGTGTCCCAGATAGGACAATGAAATGGCGGGACTGTCATATGCTGAGAGAATGGAGCAGCTGGGCTTGTACTAGCAATGCTACAAAATTTTGAGATTTTTAAAATCAAGTCTGCAATTTATCCCATCAGATAAAGCATAAAAATAAGTTTAATTTGATACCTAATTCACTTTCATATCTTAAGTATTAAGAAAGTTATGGCCATTTTCATACTCGGAAATTAGCATCTTGTTCCCAATTGCCTTTCAATTGACTGAACTCAAAAGCTGTGATCTGGAACAATTAAAAGCCCATAACTTTCTTAAAAATTAAGAGAACTGAATGAAATTTTCAGCTATTATAGATTGAAGCATTCTGAAACAAATATGAAACAATCTTACTTGGATGACCTGAAATTAAAGCATATAATTAGTTAGTTATCTAATTGTAGCTAATTACAAAATTCAATGAGTAGATCTAAACATCTATCCATTTCTTAAGAAAAGATAAACTTTTTTAAAATTGCCGAAGTGTCCAAATAACATTCACACAATAATCCACAATATAACATAATTTTTAAATCTCATTTTCATGAATTTCTAGGCCAAATGGAAGGAATTTGGTGTTTAATGCCTGTAAATTAATGGCCATTTAAATCAACTCGCGAGTGGGTTTTAGTGGAATGCGGTGGATTGGAACGTTGCGGTTAGCGGTGAAGTCGGGAGGAAAAATACTGTTGGTTCATACATTTTTTTTCGACCCCATTTCGCAACATGAAAATATTATTAAAGCCTCCATAAAAACCAACTTTTAATATAAAAATAAACTGTGTACATTTTTTTCTCCCCTACGCAAAATCCTTCCCGTTGTCGGCGCTCACGGCTTTTGAAGGTGATTTTTAAATTACTCTAGATAATAAATAATCTAGCGTAATTTAAAAATACCTTCATTAATGAAATGTCGATTTTTCTTCTGCAACGAAATCGCCCGACATTGATCGATTTGCCCAGTCTGTAGAAAAACGGCACTTTAAGCCCGCCCCCCTCTGAAAGGCGCCAAAGTCACGCACACGGGGAGTGGCAGAACTGCAGCGCTGCTCAAGGTAAGTTTTGTAACATACCTACTTGTACACTCTGGAGTTTAGAAGGATGAGAGGGAAACATAGTCAAAGTCAAAAGAGTTTATTGTCATGTGTCCCTGACGGGACAATGAAATTCCTTCTTTGCTTAGCACAACAAATAGTAGGCATTGACTACAAAACAGATCAGTGTGTCCATATGCCATTATATATGTAAATAAACACATGAATAAACAAGTTAATCAAGTGCAAATAACAGATAAAGGGGTATTAATGTTCAGAGTTTTGTTCGGGCCACGTTTAATAGCCTGATGGCTGTGGGGAAGTAGCTATTCCTGAACCTGGTTGTTACAGTCCTCAGACTCCTGTACCTTCTACCTGAAGGTAGCAGGGAGGTGAGTGTGTGGCCAGGATGGTGTGGGTCCTTGATGATGCTGCCAGCCTTTTTGAGGCAGCGACTGCGATAGATCCCCTCGTTGGAAGGGAGGTCAGAGCCGATGATGGACTGGGCAGTGTTTACTACTTTTTGTAGTCTTTTCCTCTCCACGGCGCTCAAGTTGCTGAACCAAGCCACGATGCAACCGGTCAGCATGCTCTCTACTGTGCACCTGTAGAAGTTAGAGAGAGTCCTCCTTGACAGACCGACTCTCCGTAATCTTCTCAGGAAGTAGAGGCGCTGATGAGCTTTCTTAATAATTGCATCTGTGTTCTCGGACCAGGTAAGTTCTTCAGAGATGTGCACGCCCAGGAATTTGAAGCTCTTGACCCTTTCAACCATCGACCCATTGATATAAACAGAACTGTGGGTCCCCATCCTACTCCTTCCAAAGTCCACAATCAGTTCCTTGGTTTTGCTGGTGTTGAGGGCCAGGTTATTGTGCTGGCACCATATGGACAGTCGCTCGGTCTCTCTTCTATACTCTGACTCATCCCCATCAGTGATACGTCCCACAACAGTCGTGTCATCAGCGAACATGATGATGGAGTTTGCACTATGACCGGCTACGCAGTCATGAGTATAGAGTGAGTACAGCAGGGGGCTGAGCACGCAGCCTTGAGGTGCTCCCATGCATATAAGATTGTTAAGGGCTTGGACACACTAGAGGCAGGAAACATGTTCCCGATGTTGGGGGAGTCCAGAACCAGGGGCCACAGTTTAAGAATAAGGAGAAAGCCATTTAGAACGGAGACGAGGAAACACTTTTTCTCACAGAGACTGGTGAGTGCGGAATTCTCTGCCTCAGAGGGCGGTGGAGGCAGGTTCTCTGGATGCTAGAGCTAGCTAGATAGGGCTCTTAAAAATAGCAGAGTCAGGGGATATGTGGAGAGGGCAGGAAAGGGGTATTAATTGGGGATGATCAGCCATGATCACATTGAATGGCGGTGCTGGCTCGAAGGGCTGAATGGCCTACTCCTGCACCTATTGTCTATTGCCCTCTAACGAGTTTCAGGTAATATTTCTATAATATTTTTACACAATATGTTATAAATACGGGTAGATACGTGATTTGGGTCACAAAATGAAACAAAAAAGCACCTCTGCCCATGGTCTACAAATAAGTGAGTTCTGTTGTGAACCCCTTGTCTCTGCATGCAATGTAGGCCACTCGGCCCATCTGCTCACTCACTGCCAGCCTTTCTCTTATGTTGACTTTTCTGGAATGTTCTTGCATTTCTTCCTCCTCTGTTTATTCTGGTGAGGGAGGGTGAAAACTGCCATTGGTTCATGAGTAATTGGATTTTCCGGCACTTGTATGTGTAATGTAGGTATGTTACAATACTTACCTTTAGCGGCGCTGCATTTCTGCCACTCCACGTGTGCGCGACTTTGGCGCTTTTCAGAGGGGGGCGTGTTTTAAATGCCATTTTCCTCCAGGCAGCGCAAATCTATCCATCTCGGGGGATTTTGTTGCTGAAGAGAAATCGCTCCGACATTTGTTTTATGAAGATATTTTTAAACTACGCTAGATCATTTATTAGCTAGAGTAATTTAAAAATCATCTTCTAAAGCCGTGAGCACCGACAACGGGAAGGATTTTACGTAGGGGAGAAAAGAAGGTACACAGTTTATATTTACATAAAAAAGTGCTTCTTAGGAAGCCTTTAATCAAATTTTCATGTTGCGAAATGGGGGCAAAAAATATATACGAACCGGTAGTATTTTTCCTGCAGACTGGCTTAAATTCACCGCAAACCGCAACGTTCCATTCCACCGCGTTCCACTAAAACCCACTCGCAAGTTGATTTAACTGACCATTAATTTCCATGAATTAAGCACTAAATTCCTACCACTTGACCTATAAATTCATGAAAATTAGCTTTAAAAATCATGTTATATTGTGAATTATTGTGTGAATGTTATTTGGACACAGGCAATTTAAAAATGTTTATCTTTTCTTAAGAAATTGATAGATGTTTAGATCTAGTAATTGAATTTTGTAATTAGCTACAATTAGGTAACTAGCTAATTATATGCTTTAATTTCAGGTCATCCAAGTAAGATTGTTTCATATTTGTTTTGGAATGCTTCCATCTATAATAACTGAAAATTTCAATGAGTTCTCTTAATTTTTAAGAAAGTTATGGGCTTTTGACTGTCCTAGATCACAGCTTTTGTGTTAAGTCAATGGAAAGGCAATGGGGAACAAGATGCTAATTTCCGAGTATGAAATTTAATACTGAAGATATGAAAGTGAATTAGGTGTCAAATTAAACTTATTTTTATGCTTTATCTGATGGGATAAATTAGACTCGATTTTTTTAATTTTCAAAATTTTGTACCATTGCTTCACATGTTTAATCGATAATCTTTTATTATTAATGTTTAATGTTTTATGTGTCATTCCTAGCTGTCACTGTATGTCAAGTTGTCACTTGCGGGCGGAGCACCAAGGGAAATTCCTTGTTGTAAATTCCGGGCCAATTCAAAGGCAAACTTCATTGGTTCATGAGTCTGATAGTTCCAACATTCGGCACTTGTAAGTGTAATGATTTTTACAAGTAATTGACGAGAGAGCTGTGTTACACTGGCTTCAAACTCTCCACATGCAAGAGCAAAGTGACGGCTATTCATTGGGGAACGTTGGGCCTGTGATTTCAGATCATGACCATGGCGCCACATTTACCCAGAAACCTCCGCGCCTCAGAACTCGCCCTATGTTACAGGCGTTACCAAGCGCCAATAGTGTTTTATCATTAATGTTTAATTATTATTAATGTTTAGTGTTTTCTGAGTCATTTGTAACTGTCACTGTATGTCATGTTGTTACTTGTGGGCGGAGCACCAAGCAAATTCCTTGTATGTGAATACTTGGCCAATAAACTTACTTATCCATGGCGCCCTCTTTACCCAGAACCCCCCGCGCTCTAGAACTCGCCCTATGTTGCAGGCGATACCAAGCGCGCATGCGCGGAGAGCTGGACGTGGTGCGGCCAAGGCGCGCATGCGGTCCGCGGACAAAAGACTCCGGAGGATCGGCGGCGGGTAGGAGCGGGGATCCGGGCGCGGCCCTATATAAATATATAAACACACAATAACGGTGTGAAGACAAAACCAATGCCGCCAAGTCTATGTAGTTCGGAGTTTGTTGTGTTTAACGGCCTGATGGTTGTCGGGACGATGCCGACCAGGCGGCGCATGCGCAGCGACTGCACGGTGACGGATAGACCGGTTTCTGTCTCGCGGGGGGTTGTGGGTAAAGAGGCGGCCATGGCCCCCCCCCACACACACCGGCGCCTCGTGTCTTTGTTAATGAGGGTATCATCGCATACCCGTTACGTTCCACTGCTTGAGTGAGGCTGCACTCAAATTGGAGGAACTGCATCTGATTTGAGAGATAGTTGGATAGAGCTCTCGGGGCAAGGGATATGGGGAGAAGGCAGGCGCGGGTTATTGATTGGGGACGATCAGCCGTGATCACAATGAATGGCGGTGCTGGCTCGAAGGGCCGAATGGCCTCCTCCTGCACCTGTTTTCTTTGTTTCTATGATTTGTACAACCCATCGGCGTGACGGTGGCATTCACGGTGGCACAGCAGTAGAGTTGCTGCCTTACAGCAAAATGCAGCGCCAGAGACAATACACAATAGGTGCAGGAGGAGGCCATTCGGCCCATCGAGCCAGCACCGCCATTCAATGTGATCATGGCTGATCATCCCCAATCAGTGCCCCGTTCCTGCCTTCTCCCCATACCCCCTGACTCCGCTATTTTTAAGAGCCCTATCCAGCTCTCTCTTGAAAGCATCCAAGAGAGAGCTGGATATATACGAACCGGTAGTATTTTTCCTGCAGACTGGCTTAAATTCCTGCAGAACCTGCCTCCACCGCCCTCTGAGGCAGAGAATTTCACAGACTCACCACTCTATGTGAGAAAAAGTCTCCGATCTAAATGGCTTACTCCTTATTCTTAAACTGTGACCCCCAGGTTCCATCCCGACTACGGGTGCTGTCCGTATGTAGTTTGTACGTTCTCCCCGTGATCTGCGTGGGTTTTCTCCGACATCTTCGGTTTCCACCCACACTCCAAAAACACGCAGGTTTGTAGGTTAATTTGCTCGATAAAAATGTAAACTGGTCCAAGTTGGCGATATGCAGCGTACTGCCCTGCCAACTACAACATTCAGAAGGTTCAGAAGGTGACATTGAATTCTCTTATTTTAAGTAACTTCTGCTTACACTCCCTACCCCTCTTGCCCCCTTCCCCACCCCAGGCCTTTTGCCGGTTCTACAGTTCTCCACATTGTTTCCCTCTCGAGATCATACCTCCCCCTGCCAACAGTGGGTCTACCAGACACCACCCTGCCTGAGGCCTTCTGTTGCCATTGATCCTGGACTTTTCCCACCTCCAGCTCTTCACGCCCCCCCCCCCCCACCCGAGGAAGGAATAGGCGATGTTTTGGATTGAGACCCTTATTCAAATTATTTGTTTCCCGGTCGAGGAAGAAACGGAGGGCTTTATGACCCTCCTGGTCGCGGATAGAGGTGTAGAATAACAAGGGTCTCAACTGAAAATGTCGCCTATTCCTTCTCTTCATAGATGCTGCCTCACCCGTGGATTCACACCGGGGAGAGACCGTTCACTTGCTCTGAATGTGGGAAGGGATTCATTCAATTATCGCACCTCAGGCCACACCAGCAGGTGCACTCCGGGGAGAAGCAATTCCCCTGTTCTATGTGTGGGAAAAGATTCACCCAGTCTTCTAACCTGGTGCCTCATCAGCGTGTTCACACTGGTGGGGGGGGGGTGTTTTAACAAGATGTTTCTTCACTCTTTGACCAGTTGCCGAATGCAGTTGCTAAGTCTACAGGTGGCTCCTGGTGTTGGACTGTGTAGTTTCTGCTGCTGCTCATCACACTCGGGACAAGACCCTGGTCATTAGTCACAGTTGGGGTTTGTTCTGCTGTTATAACTGGCCTGGAATTTAATATCTGGATCTGTAACAAGTAAAGGAGATCTGCGTTAAACTATGCCTCTGACGGCACTTCACCGCAAGGTGTTCCAGGTGTAAAGAGCAAGCCAGGCGTAACCCACCGCTTTGTGACGAGGCTCACCGTTGACTCTAAAATCGCCTCTTCTGACACGCTCATCTTAATCTATTAATGTTAATTGTGAACTCTTTTATTCTAGGTAGAACAAGCAGAAGATTTGTGTTGGGGAATCTCAAACTCAGCCCATCAGATCCGCAGTGTCGTTCAGTTCACCAGCACCTTGCGAGGGATTCACTGAGCTGACGAGACGCCGGGGAGTTCACAGCATGGAGAAATTATCCACCAGCTCCGAGTGTGAGCAGGGGTCCACTCAATCTCCCCACCTGGTGACCCACCAGCAAGATCACGCTCTGGGGAAACCATTTGCCTGTCCCGATTGTGGGAAGGGATTCACTCAAGCAAGCCACTTGAAGAGGCACCAGCTAACTCACACAGAGAGGCCGTTCACCTGCTCCGAGTGCGGGAAGGGATTCATTCATAACTTTGCGTTGGTGGTGCACCAGAGAATTCACACCGGGGAGAGGCCGTTCACCTGCTCCGAGTGTGGGAAAGGATTCACTCAATCGCATATATTAGTGACACATCAGAGAATTCACCGCGGAGAGAGGCCGTTCGCCTGCTGCGAGTGTGGGAAGGGATTCATTTGTTCATCTGCGTTAGTGAGACACCGCAGAATTCACACCGGGGAGAGGCCGTTCACCTGCCCCGAGTGTGGGAAGGGATTCATTGACTCGTACACGTTGCAGATACACCGGAGGATTCACAGCGAGGAGAGGCCGTTCACCTGCTCTGAGTGTGGGAAGGGATTCAATCAGAACTTTGCGTTGGTGGCACACCAGAAAATACACACTGGGGAGAGGCCGTTTATCTGTCCCGAGTGTGGGAAGGGATTCATTGACTCAAACGCATTGCAGAAACACCAGAGAACTCACAGCGAGGAGAAGCCATTTACCTGCACTGAGTGTGGGAAGGGATTTGTTAATTCCTTTATGTTATTGTCGCACCAGAGAATTCACACCGGGGAGAGGCCGTTCACCTGCACTGAGTGTGGGAAGGGATTCACTCGTTCATGTACGTTACTGAGACACCGCAGAATTCACACCGGGGAGAGGCCGTACACCTGCTCCGAGTGTGGGAAGGGCTTCATTTACTCGTCTGTATTACAGATACACAAGAGAACCCACACTGGGGAGAGGCCGTACACCTGCTCTGATTGTGGTAGGGGGTTCGCTCATCTGACCAGCCTGAAGAGGCATCAGTGCATTCACACCGGCGAGAGGCCCTTCGGCTGTTCCGAGTGTGGGAAGCGATTCAACCATCCGTCCACGTTAATGACGCACCAGAGAGTTCACACCGGGGAGAGGCCGTTCGTCTGCTCCGAGTGTGGGAAGGGATTCGCACAATCTGCCCACCTGATGACCCACCAGATCATTCACACTGGGGAGAGGCCATTCGCCTGTTTAGTGTGTGGGAAAGGATTTGCACAATCTTCCCACTTAATGACCCACCAGCGAGTTCACGCTGTGGAGAAACCAGTTGCCTCTCCCAACTGTGGGTAGAGTTTCACTGGTAAATCTAACCTGGTGACCCAGCAGATAATCCACACTGGGGGAGAGGCCACTCACCTGTTTAGTGTGTGGGAAGGGATTCACTTGATTATCTGAGCTGTTGACACCAGCTCGTTCACGCAGGGTGGGGGCGCGGGCATTTGAAGTATGTTTTTGGTTCACTGTTCAACCATCACGGTTGCTGAGTCCAGTTGCAAGTACACAAGCAACTGCTGGTGTTGGACTGTGCGGGTACTGCTGATGTTCATCACACCCAGGACTGAACCTTGGTCGCTGGACACAGTTGGGGTTTGTTCCGATGTTGTTAGTAATTCCTGTAAGTGGTCGGGAATTTAATATCTTGGATCAGTGACAAATAAATAAGTTCTGTTGCAAACCCTGTGTCTCTCTGCATGCAATGTACATTGAGAGGCCATTTGGCCCATCTGGTCACTGCCAGTCTTCCTCTTCTGACGAATTTTCTCGTATTTCTTCCTCCTCTGTTTACTCTGGGGAGGGAGTGTGAAAACTGCCATTGGTTCATGAGCAATACAGTTGGAATTTTATGTGCGATGGGTTTCCCAAGTAATGATCACACTGTTTGTGAGAGGTTGCTGTGGTTAAATTAACTGCACACCTTCCACATACAAGGATCAAGTGGGTGTTGTCCATTGGGGAACGCTGAGACAGGGATTTCAGGTAACTTCCATGGCGCCCTCTTTACCTAGAAATCCCCGCGCCCCAGATCTCGCCCTATGTTGCAAGTGATACGAAGCAAAGATCCTATAGTGAGCAAGATAGACCACTCCTTCTAAATGCAATGGGCTGACGTGTGGTACGCAACGGAGAGGAACGTGGGCCTTTTTTTCATCCATTTCAGTAACCCGACCCGACTCTCAGTGTAATCAACGTTGCGGGGGAACAGTTTGTGTTAATAAATTATAATTCTGAAAATGAGAAGATTTTTACCAAAGAACTTTTATTTTTACGAGGATGTTTCCGTAATCAGCTTCCGTCTCCGCACTGGTATCTTTGCTCCGCTACGGGATCTTTGGTGCGGAGACGGAGGCCGGATACCCATGAATCTGCCCATGACCGTACTACGTCTTTTTCGTCGAGTGATCTATCTTGCTCGCTATAGGATCTTTGATACCAAGCTCGCAGGCGTGGGGAGCCGGAAGTGGTGCGGCAAAGGAGGTCTGTGGACAAAAGACTCTGGAGTATCGGCGGAAGGTACGAGCTAGGAGCTGGACGCGGGATCAGTCAGCACCGAGGCCCGGCCAGGCGTTGCAATTCTGCGGTTGCAGGTACCTGGGGAGGGAGAGGTTTGGGTGGGGAAAGGATGAGTTAACCATGGGGTTAAGGAAGGAACGGTCTCTGCAGAAATTCTCTTCCTACTCATCGACCCCACCCCACCATTCAGACCTCTGGAACTGACGCGGGTGGCGGCTGATCAGATTCCCCAGAGTGATGGCAAGGGATGGAGCGATTGGCATCTGTGACTGGACTAGCAGTGGCCGAGGATGTTTGGTCCTCTGATGCAGCAGTGGACGGTGGGTAGGGAGTGATATTTTTATACTGGCTTTGCTGAAGATGGGGAAAGGTGTCTGACTACGTTGACTGGTGTTTGTTGGCCATGGAGTGCAGCTCCTCCAGTGCTAGACAGATGTCTTCCTGGGTTGGATGTAGACCGAGTCCATGAAGAGGGAGCCATACGTAACCCACCGCTTTGTAACAAGGCTCACCGTTGACACTAAAATCACCTCTTCTGACCAACTCGACTTAATCTATTGACGCAGAGGAGAGGCCGTTCACCTGCTCTGAGTGTGGGAATTGATTCAATCATAACTTACGTGAGTGGCGCACCAGAAAATTCCGTTGGAGGCCGTACATCTGCACTGGTTGTGGGAAGAGATTCACTCGTTCATCTATGTTGCAGCAACACCGCAGACTACATACTGGGGAGAGGCCGTTCATCTGCTCCGAGTGCGGGAAGGGGTTCAGTGACTCGTTTGAATTGCTGACACACAAGAGAACTGGGGAGAGGCCGTTCATCTGTTCTGATGGCAAGGGATTGGCTCATATGAGCAGCTTGAAGACACATCAGTGAATTCACAACGGCAAGAAGCCCTTCAACTGTTCCAGGTGTGGGAGGCGGTTCACACAATATTCCCACCTGATGATCGACCAGCGAGTTCACGCTCTGGAGAAACCATTTGCCTCTCCCAAGTGTGGGTAGAGTTTCACTGGTAAATTTAACCTGGTGACCCAGCAGATAATTCACACTGGGGGAAGAGGCCACTCACCTGTTTAGTGTGTGGGAAGGGATTCACTTGATTATCTGAGCTGTTGACACCAGCTCATTCACGCTCTTTCTCTTCTGATGCCTCCTCTGGAATGTTTTCATGTATTTCTTCTTCCTCTGTTTACTCTGGTGAGGGAGGGTGAAAACTACCATTGGTTCGTGAGAAACCTAGTTGGAATTTCCGGCATTTGCGTGTGCGATGGGTTTCACAAGTAATCGATCTCGTCGTTTGTGAGAAGTTGCTGTGGTTAAATTGACTGCACACCCTCCACATACAAGGACCAAGTGGCTGTTGTCCATTGGGGAACGCTGAGCCGATGATTTCAGGTTACTTCCATGGCGCCTATTTTACCCAGAAACCCCCGGGCCCCAGAACTCGCCCTATGTTACAGGCGATACCAAGCGCGGAGAGCACCGGAAGTGGTGCGGCCAAGGCGCGCATGCGGTCCGCCGACAAAAGACTCCGGAGGATCGGCGGCGGGCAGGAGCGGGGATCCGGGCGCGGGATCAGTCAGCACCGAGGCCCGGCCTGAGGAGGAGCGGCCCCCGGCTGCGGGGGGAATCGGTGCGGTCCCCGGGGACACGGTGGCCCGTCACCTGGGGACGGTGCCGGCCCTATATAAATATATAAACACACAATAACGGTGTGAAGACAAAACCAATGCCGCCAAGTCTGGACAGAATGGAGGGCGGAGGGACAGCAGTGGACAGTGGGTGGGGAGTGATTCCTTCAGGCTGGCTTTGCTGAAGATGGGGAAAGGTGTCTGACTACGTTGACTGGTGTTTGTTGGCCATGGCGTGCAGCTCCTCCAGTGCCAGACAGATGTCTTCCTGGGTTCTTGGTTTCCTGGTCCTCCAAAATATTCCAAATGGGATTTAAACTGGAGATGGTGGAGGGAAGCTCTTTGGGGAGAAAGAGCTACCTTAAATTTTCCTTTCTTCTTCCCGCCTCCCCCCACCTCTACCCCCTATCAGTCTGAAGAACTGTTTTGTCCCGAAACATTGCCTACTACCTTCGCTCCATAGATGCTGCTGCACCCGCTGAGTTTCTCCAGCATTTTTGTGTACCTTAAATTTAGTTGCACCTGGTTGGGTACCTATGGTAGGGTGAAGACTATTCCATGCTTTAATTGTGTGGGGGAAGAATGAATTGCTGTACACATCTGTCTTGGTAGCTGGTATCTCAATTTGGATCGAATGCCCTCGTCTGCTCCTAATTGGTTTGGGTTTGGTGTAGGTTTTGTAATCTATGTCGAGCTGACCATTTAACATTTTATAAAAACAGGTCAAATGATGAGCTTCACGTCTGTCTTGGAGCGTGTTCCACCCCAGTGAATTCTGAAGGTTGGTAACACTGAATGCAGACCGTGGCCACGATGATGGAGGTGAAGAGCAAGCCATTTGTAACCCACCGCTTGTGACAAGGCTCATTGTTGACACTAAAATCACGTCTTCTGACACACTCATCTTAATCTATTAATGTTTATTGTGAACTATTTTATTCAAGGAAGAACAAGTAGAAGATTTGTGTTGGGGAATCTCAAACTCAACCCATCAGATCCGCAGTGTCGTTCAGTTCACCAGCACCTTGCGGGGGATTCACCGAGCTGACGAGACGCCGGGGAGTTCACAGCATGGAGAAACTATCCACCAGCTCTGAGTGTGAGCAGGGGTCCACTCAATCTCCCCACCCGGTGACCCACCAGCAAGATCACGCTCTGGGGAAACCATTTGTCTGTCCCGATTGTGGAAAGGGATTCACTCATACAAGCCAGTTCAAGAATCACCAGCTAATTCACACTGGTGAGAGGCCGTTCACCTGCTCCGAGTGTGGGATGGGATTCACTCAATCATATACACTAGTGAGACACCAGAACATTCACACTGGGGAGAGGCCGTTCACCTGCTCCGAGTGCGGGAATGGATTCTTTAACTCGTATGCATTGCAGACACACCAGAGACTGCATACCGGAGAGAGGCCGTTCACCTGCACTGATTGTGGCCACAGATTCACTCGTTCATTTGCGTTAGTGAGACACCGCAGAATTCACACCGGGGAGAGGCCGTTCACCTGCTCCGAGTGCGGGAAGGGATTCATTGACTCGTCTGCATTGCAAACACACCAGAGAACTCACACTGGGGAGAAGCCGTTCACCTGTTCTGATTGTGGCAAGGGATTCGCTCATTTGAACAACATGATAACACATGAGCGAATTCACACCGGCGAGAAGCCCTTCAACTGTTCCGAATGTGGGAAGCGATTCACTCATTCGTCCACGTTAATGAGGCACCAGCGAGTTCACACCGGGGAGAGGCCGTTCATCTGCTCAGAGTGTGGGAAGGGATTCACACAATCTTGGTACCTGTTGAGCCACCAGCGAGTTCACGCAGTGGAGAAACCAGTTGCCCCTCCCAACTGTGGGTAGAGTTTCACTGGTAAATCTAACCTGGTGACCCACCAGAGAATTCACATTGGTGGAGGGGCCACTCACCTGCTTAGTGTGTGGGAAGGGATTCACTTGATTATCTGGGTTGTTGACACCAACTCTTTCACACTGGGTGGGGGCGCGGGCATTTGAAGTAAGTTTTTGATTCACTGTTTAACCATCACGGTTGCTGAGTCCAGTTGCAAGTCCACAAGCGACTGCTGGTGTTGGACTGTGCGGGTACTGCTGATGTTCATCACATCCAGGACTGAACCTTGGTCACTGAACACAGTTGGGGTTTGTTCCGATGTTGTTAGTAATTCCTATAAGTGGCCGGGAATTTAATATCTTGGATCAGTGACAAATAAGTTCTGTTGTAAACCCTGTGTCTCTCTTCATGCAATGTACATTGAGAGGCTGTGGGCACCATTTATGTGTAGGCTAGTTACGGTTGGCATGTTATATTATTTTGTCCAGATATTTCTAGCAGCATTATTTTGGCCACTTGGGGGCGCTCATTTGATGCAGAGAGCGGCATAACATAGGGGCTTAGGAGACAGGCAGTGGTCAGACCGGGCATTGGAGGTGGAAGGGTACATTCATCTCTTTGTTTGTACAACTGCTTCAATAAAGAAACAATTAAACTGGAAATGACGACTGGAAGATCTCTTTTTTTATCTAGGTAAGATCACTCCCACTTACCTGTGTAGTAATGACAATGGAAGGTTGGAGATTGGAAAATATAGAAATTGCCATTACTGTGACCATTCGGCCCATCTGGTCACTGCCTGTCTTTCCCCTCTGTTGAATTCTTTGAAATGTTCTTGTATTTCTTCTTCCTCTGAGTCTGATTGTTCAAATTTCTGAAGTCACTGCACACGTGACAATAAACGAGACTAAACTGAAATGTCAAATCCTGGGCACAGTTGGGGTTTGTTCAAACCATTTGGCTTCAGCTGTTAAAAATATATTTGCTTTGAGTCCTGTGGGGGAAAAAAACGACATTGAAATTGCTCCAGGTTAACCCTCCAATTCTTGGTGGTCCAACGTGGTTTTCTAGAAGTTTTAAAGAAGGAACTGCAGATGCTGGAGAATCGAGGGTTACACAAAAAGCTGGAGAAACTCAGCGGGTGCAGCAGCATCTAAGGAGCGAAGGAGATAGGCGACGTTTCGGGTCGAGACGGTCTGAAGAAGGGTCTCGACCCGAAGCGTCGCCTATCTCCTTCGCTCCTTAGATGCTGCTGCACCCGCTGAGTTTCTCCAGCTTTTTGTGTAACCCGTGGTTTTCTAGAAATTGTCCTTCGGACGCAACTATTTCAAATTTCTAACCCCTTTAGGAGTTGTGATTGACACATATAACTGAATATATCTCTTGTCAGAGATTGCTGTGTTAAATTGCCTCCTGTGTTTCTACATGGAAAACAACGACTGCCTGTTGGCCGCTGGCGAATTGTCGCCGGTGATTTCAGGTTACTTCCATGGCGCCCTCTTTACCCAGAAACCATCGCGCCCCAGAACTCGCCCTATGTTGCGGGCGATGCCAAGCGCGCAGGCGCGGAGAGACCCGGAAGTGATGCGGCCAAGACGCGCATGTGGTCCGCGGACAAAAGGCTCCGGAGGATCGGCGGCGGGTAGGAGCGGGGATCCGGGCGCGGGATCAGTCAGCACCGAGGCCCGGCCTGAGGAGGAGCGGCCCCCGGCTGCGGGGAGAATCGGTGCGGTCCCCGGGGACACGGTGGCCCGTCACCTGGGGACGGGGGCGGGTTGACCGGTCGCTGCAGATGCTGGGACCTTGAGCTGAGCACAAAGTGCTGCAGTAACTCCGCGGGACAGGCAGCATTTCTGGCAAACATTTGTAGGGTCAAGATCCTTCTTGAGACTGATTATGTTCATCTGTTCTGGGAGCAGGATATGGCCAGGCTGCCGAACAAGTACAAGAATTGCCTAACAACTCCAAGCAAAACGCTGGTCATGGAGAGTCGAAAGAAGGAGATGTCAAGCAAGCTGATCCAGTGTGATACTTGCAGTATGTGGGAGGTCAAGGACACCGCTGATGCCTCTGGCTGCTACGAATGTGAGAAGTGCATCCAGGTACAGCTCCTGAAAGACCGTGTTGGGGAACTGGAGAAGCAAGTGGATGACCTCAGGTTCGTCCGAAAAAGGGAGCCGTTCCTCGACGAGTCCTACGGTAAGATTGTTATACCTAAGGTACTGGAAGAGAGAAGGTGGGTGACGGTGAGAAAGGGATGGAAACATGGGAATGCAAAGGCCCCCGGGTGTTGTACCTCTTCTGTGAACAGATTCACCCGCTTAGAAGGGACGCAAGACGTTAGCGCACTGAGCGGCGCACTGGCTTGCAAAGCAAAAAGTGCTGTTGAGCCAAAACCAAAGAGGCCGACGTCAGGCAACGCCGTGGTAGTTGGAGACTCCATTGTGTGAGAGGTACGGACAGAGGTTTCTGCGGCAACAGACGGAATTCGATGGTGTGCTGCCTCCCTGGTGCCAGGATCCAGGATGTCACGGACAGAGTGCAGAAAATCCTCAAGGGCAAAGGTGAACAGCCGGAAGTTGTGCATGTTGGCACAAACGATGTCGGAAAGATGGGGGATGAATATTCTGGAGCGTGACTTGGAAAAGTGCTGAAAAGCAAGACCTCCAGGGTGGTTAGAGCAGGAACAAGGGAGATATAGGACCTGAATATATGGCTGAGGAATTGATGCAGGGGGCAGGGATTTAGATTCTTAGACCCCTGGGATCTGTTTTGGAGTAAGGGGAACTGTACAAAAGGGATGGTTTGCACCTTAACAGGTGGGGGACCAGCATTCTGGCAGGCAGGTTTGCCACTGCGACACAGTTGGTTTTAAATTAAATAAGGGGGGGGGGGTCAAATGGGATAGTCAAGGACAGAGTTAAAGGGAGTAAAGGGATAGTTAATGACCCCCAGAATTAACGGGAAAGAAAGCTCACAAAGGGATAGGAGAGTATGGCCAAGTGTAATAAGGATCGATGTTTAAGGTGAGATACGTAAGGAATTAAAAGTATTGTATTTGAATGCGCAAAGTACAAGAAGTAAACAAGATGAGCTTGAGGCTCAGTTAGAGGTTGGTAGATATGACATTGTGGGGATTACCGAGACGTGGCTGCAGGAGGATCAGGCCTGGGAACTTCATATTCAGGGTTATACATCTCATAGAAGGACAGGCAGATGGGCAGAGGAGGGGGGTAGCTCTGCTGGTGAGGGATGGAATTCAGTCCCTTGCGAGGGAAGACATAGGAACTGACGAGGTAGAGTCACTGTAGATTGAGTTGAAGAATTGCAACGGCAAGAAGACACTAATTGGTGTTATCTACAGACCCCCAAAAAGCCTGGATGTAGGGTGTAAGTTGTAGCAGGAGTTAAAACTGGCATGTACCAAAGGTAATGCCACTGTGGTGATGGGGGATTTCAATATGCAGGTAGACTAGGAAAATCAGGTTGGTTCAGGACCCCAAGAAAGAAAGTTTGTAGAATGCCTCCGAGATGGATTCTTAGAGCAGCTTGGAATGGAGCCGACCAGAGAAAAGGCAATTCTGGATTTAGTGTTGTCCAATGAACCAGATTTGAAAAGAGAACTCTAGGTAAAGGAACCGCGTGGAGGTAGTGATCATAATATGATGAGTTTTAATCTGCAATTTGAGAAGGTTAAATCGGAAGTGTCAGTGATACAGTTGAACAAAGGGGCCTATGAAGGCATGAGAGGAGAGCTGGCCAAGGTAGACTGGAAAGGGATCCGAGCAGGAATGACGGTGGAACAGCAATGGCAGGAATATCTGGACATGATCTGGAAGATGCAGGATCATTTCATTCCAAAAAGAAAGAAAGATTCTAAGGGGAGTAGGAGGCAACCGTGGCTGACAAGAGAAACTAGGGATAGAATAAAACTAAAAGAAAAAATGTATAACACAACAAAGAGTAGCCGGAAGCCAGAGGATTGGGAAACTTTCATAGAACCACAGAAGGAAACAAAACGGGCAATACGGGCTGAAAAGATGAAGTACGAGGGGAAGCTGGCCAGGAATGTAAAGAAGGACAGTAAAAGCTTCTTTAGATATGTTAAGGGAAACAGAATATCAAAGTCAAATGTGGGTCCCTTGAAGGCAGACACGGGTGAAATTATTATGGGGAACAAGGAACTGGCAGAAGAGTTGAACAGGTACTTCGGATCTGTCTTCACTAAGGAAGACACAAACAATCTCCCAGTAGTGCTGGGGGACAGAGGATCTAAGGGGGTAGAGGAACTGAAAGAAATTTTCATTAGGCGAGAAATAGTATTGGGTTGGCTAATGGGACTGAAGGATGATAAATCCCCTGGGCCTGATGGTCTGCATCCCAGGGTCCTCCGGGAGGTGGCTCTAGAAATAGTGGACGCATTGGTGATAATTTTCCAATTTTCATAAATTCAGGATCAGTTCCTGTGGATTGAAGGATAGCTAATGTTATCCCACTTTTCAAGAAAGGAGTGAAGAGAGAAAACGGGGAATTACAGACCAGTTAGCCTGACTTCGGTGCTGGGAAAGATGCTGGAGTCAATTATCAAAGAGGTAATAATGGGGCATTTGGATAGCAGTAAAAGGATTTGTCGACGTCAGCATGGGTTTTTTAAAGAAAAATCATACTTTTTTTGAGGAAGTGGCAAGCAAAATGGATGAAGGGGAGCAGTGGATGTAGTGTATATAGACTTTCAGAGAGTATGTGATAAGGTCCCACGCGGGAGACTGGTGACTCGAATTAGAGCACGCGGAATTGGGGGTATGGTGTTGACATGGATAGAAAATTGGTTGACAGACAGGAAGCAAACAGTAGGAGTGAACGGGTCCTTTTCAGAATGCAGGCAGTGACGAGTGGAGTGCCTGCCGCAAGGCTCGGTGTTGGGGCCGCAACTGTTTGCCATGTATATTAATGATTTGGAAGAGAGAATTAGGAGCAACACTAGCAAGTTTGTGGATGGCAGATGTTAGGAGGTTGCAGGGTGACCTGGACAGGTTGAGTGAGTGGGCAGATGCGTGGCAGATGCAGTGTAATATAGATAAATGGGAGGTTATCCACTGTGGTGGGAAAAACAAGGGGAGGTGCAGCGAGACCTGGGTGTCCTTGTACACCGGTCACTGAAAGTTGGCGTGCAGGTACAGCAGGCAGTGAAGAAAGCTCATGGCATGTTGGCCTTCATAACAGGAGGATAGGAGTAGAGAGGTTCTTCTGCAGTTGTATCGGGCCCTGGTGAGACCACATCTGGGGTATTGTGTGCAGTTTTGGTCTCCTAATTTGAGGAAGGACATCCTTGTGATGGAGGCAGTGCAGCGTAGGTTCGCCAGATTGATCCCTGGGATGGCGGGACTGTCTTTTCTTTTTAAATCTTTTTATTCGGTTTTTTACCTTAAAACAAAAACAAAAAAACCAAAGCAAAAAGAATAATGATAAACATAACAATTATATTGATACTTAGGGATCAGGATTACATTTTAAAACCTAAATATGAGTCCATTGTCAAAATAAACATTGAATATAGACTTCCCGGTCTCTATGCAGTCCGTCTGTCTTTTATGTTATTTTTGTCCTCGTCTCTGTTTTTGGTGTTTATTTTTGGTTTGTCGGGTTGTGTATGTGTGTGTGTGTGTGGGGGGGGGGGGGGGGAGGGTGGGAGAAACGGGGTTCTAGTCTCTCCCTTTGGGGGGATGCGACTTTTCCTGTCATGTCCCCCGACGCCGTCTCCGTCTGTGCTGAGGCCCTGGTGACGGCCTTCCAGCTTCCAGCGGCGGCGGCGGCACGGCCTTCAGAGCTTCAGCGACGACCTGGTTTTTGGGAGCTGCGGTGCTCCAGCGGCGGCCTGGGTGTCAGGAGCTGCGGTGCTCCAGCGGCGGCCTGGCTCCCTCTGAGCTGCGGTGCTCCAGCGGCGGCCTGGCTCCCTCTGAGCTGCGGTGCTCCAGCGGTGGCCTGGGTGTCGGGAGCTGCGGTGCTCCAGCGACGGCCTGGCTTTCGTGAGCTGCGGTGCTCCAGCGACGGCCTGGCTTTCGTGAGCTGCGGTGCTCCAGCGGCGGCCTGGCTCCCTCTGAGCTGCGGTGCTCCAGCGGTGGCCTGGGTGTCGTGAGCTGCGGTGCTCCAGCGACGGCCTGGCTTTCGTGAGCTGCGGTGCTCCAGCGACGGCCTGGCTTTCGTGAGCTGCGGTGCTCCAGCGGCGGCCTGGGTGTCGGGAGCTGCGGTGCTCCAGCGGCGGCCTGGCTCCCTCTGAGCTGCGGTGCTCCAGCAGCGGCCTGGCTTTCGGGAGCTGCGGTGCTCCAGCGACGTTCCGGCGGCGGGCCCTGTGGCGGTGTTCCGGCGTCAGCGGTGGCGGCGGCCTGGATCCCCTCAGCGCAGAGGGAGAATAAGGAGGGGAGAAAGACCGAGACCCTAAGACTTTTGCCTTCCACCACAGTGAGGAGGTGTTTGGTGAACTCACTGTGGTGGATGTTAATTTTGTGTTTATTGTATGGTATTGTTATTTTTATATATGTATGACTGCAGGCACGAAATTTCGTTCAGACCAAAAGGTCTGAATGACAATAAAGGAATTCAATTCAATTCAATGTGTATATATAGTTAAATGTTTAAAAGAAAACTGATATATGTGGAAAAAATAACACAAGATAAAAAGAAAAAGGGAAAAAGGAAGAAACTAAACCCCCCTAAACTAAAGAAAGAAAATAAATCTGAGCTGAGAATTTCAGCAATTTAAGTCTGTTTGCCGTCAAGTCCGTTCCAAAGTCAAAAGAGTTTATTGTCATGTGTCCCTGACAGGACAATGAAAATCTTTCTTTGCATAGCACAACAGAACATAGAAGGCATTGACTACAATTCTATACGTAAATACACCCGTAAATTAATAAATTAATAAAGTGCAAATAACAGATGGAGGGATATTAATGTTGAGAGTTCCGAGCCAGGTTTAATAGCCTGATGGCTGTGGGGAAGTAGCTATTCCTAAACCGGGTTGTTGCAGTCTTCAGGCTCCTGTACCTTCTACCCGAAGGTAGCAGGGAGATGAGTGTGTGGCCAGGGTGGTGTGGGTCCTTGATGTTGCTGCCAGCCTTTTTGAGGCAGCGACTGTGATAAATCCCCTCGATGGAAGGAAGGTCAGAGCCTTCCACCATATAGAGGTAAAATAGTTTTTATTACGGTTAGATTATATTACGGTATATTTTTCACATTGAAGTCTGGCTCAGCCAGTGGCACCTAGGAATAGACTGGGTGACAACCAAGAATAGTTTGGTGACTACTGGAGAGACAGTTGACGGCACGGAAAGACGGCACCCGGGATAGGCTGGGTTAGCACCCCAGTCTGTGTCTTTCATGAGAAAGACACCCAACAAAGCTACGGAAAGGCCTAATGAACCACCGTGGCCTAAACATCCATCAGGCGAGAATGAAAAGCTTGGAGAAGGAGAAAGAGGTGCAGCATACAGGCCTTGAACCTAGTGAGACGTAGGAGGAGCCCGGCCGGGAGTCACCCCACAGAGCCCAGTCCCTCCATGCACTAGTCTCCCAACCCCTGCAGAGTGGTTATTAAGATGGCTGATCCGTGGGCGGTTGCTGCTGGGATGTAAGTCGGGGCCTGATCAACCCCGGCTGGGTCGCCTGGGCGAGGGTGTCTGATGTTGTGAGACCCCGAAACACCCGATGACCCCAGGTCACATCACTGAGGATGCGTCCCAGCTCATCTAGAAGATGTATATTTTTCACGAGGGAGCAATTTATATTGTGTGAAAGTGTTGAATAAATCTTCCCCAATTCTAATCAAATTTAACCAAGGGTTCAACAATGTCACTCCTGATTTATTCTAAATTTAAACATGATATCATTTCAGAGTACCAATGGAGTGTGGTCGGAGGGTTAGAGTCTTTCCATTTAAATAAAATGGATCTTCTGGCGATTAACATGGTAAAAGCAATCAACCGATTGGCAGAGCAGGACAAATGAATAGAATCCAACATTGGTGGCCCAAAAATTGCAGTAATAGGATGAGGTTGTAAATCAATACCTAAAACTACAGAAATAATATCAAAAATGTGTTTCCAATATTTTTCCAAAAGTGGGCAGGACCAAAACATACGGGTCAGTGAGGCCACTTCAGAGTTACATCTGTCACAGGTAGCATTTATATGACCATTAAAACCAGCTAACGTATCTTTTGACATATGAACTCTGTGAACCACCTTGACTTGTATCAGAGTGTGTCTTGCACACATTGAAGAGCTATTGACGAATTGAAGAATCCTCTCCCATTTCTCTATAGAAAGAGCATTTGGAGTTCTCTTTCCCAGTCATTCTTAATTTTATCAAATATATCTATTTGTCATTTCAAAAGCAACTCATAAATAGTCGTTATTAATCCTTTCTGATAAGGGTTCAAATGTAAAATGTTTTCCAAAACTTCGGTTTGATGTGGTAGCGGAAAAAAGGCTAGAGTAGCCTTCAAAAAAATGTCTAATTTGTAAATATCTAAAAAAAAATGTCAATTAGGTAAATTATATTTAGTGGAGAGTTGTTCGAAAGGCATAAAACATTCATGGGGTGGAAGATTGCAACCTTCACGTGGTCCGCCCTGTTTCGACTAATGCAATCAACTCGACGTGCACAAACGGAAGATCAAATAGAACAAGTTGTCCAACAACTTTAGGCCGTGCACGCCACATGAAAGAAGAAGAAGAAAACAACCCTCCAAAAACAACTCATGAAAAGCTACTAATCCCTTCCTCTTCCATAACGGAAAGGCTTGATCAGTACTAGAAGGTTGGACGAGAAAATTAGATATGATAGGACTCAGAACATAGAAAAATAGGTGCAGGAGTAGGCCATTCGGCCCTTTGAGCCTGCACCGCCATACAATGTGATCATGGCTGATCATCCAACGCAGTATCCCGTACCTGCCTTCTCTCCATACCCCCTGATCCCTTTAGCCACATCTAACGCCCTCTTAAATATAACCAATGAACTGGCCTCAACTACCTTCTGTGGCAGAGAATTCCAGAGACTCACCACTCTCTGTGTAAAGAATGTTTTCCTCATCTCGGTCCTAAAGGAATCCCCCCTTATCCTTAGACTGTGGCCCCTTGTTCTGGACTCCCCCAACATCAGGAACAATCTTCCAGCATCTAGCTTGTCCAACCCCTTAAGAATTTTGTACGTTTCTATAAGATCCCCCCTCAATCTTCTAAATTCCAGCGATAACTCGATAAGATAAAATCATTTAGTCCAAAAAAACGTACGAAATTGAAAAGCACATTCGAAACGTATGTCTTATTATTGGGTTAGTCGTATATTTATTGAATCTCGTAATTGTAAAATGTAACGAGGCCCCTAGAATAGAAGCCAATGATAGCCCTTGTGAGGAATCACGTTCAGGATTTATCCATCCTGGGCATTGGGTATCTTCCAAATCTTTTGTCCAAAACGATAGATAACGAACATTAACTGCCCAATAGTAGAATCTAAGGTTCGGCAGTGCCAACCCACCATCTTTTTTTGATTTCTGTAAGTATTTTTTACTTAGTCTAGAATTTTTATTCTGCCATATATATGAAGAAATGTTTGAATTAATAATATCAAAGAAAGATTTGGCAATAAAAATTGGTATCGTCTGAAATAAATACAGAAATTTAGGTAAAATGAATATTTTAATAGCATTGATTCGGCCGATTAAACATAAGGACATTGGCGACCATTTAGTAAACAGTTGTTTAATATGGTCAATCAAAGGCATAAACGTAGCTTTAAATAAATCCCTGTGTTCCTTGGTAATCTTAATACCTAGATAAGTAAAATTTTCGGTAGTCAATCTAAGTGGAAACTGAAAATAATTTGAAACTAGATTATTTAATGGAAAAAGCTCACTCTTACTAAGATTTAGTTTATAACCAAAGAAACTACTAAATTGATTAAGTAATGCTACTATTGCTGGAATAGATTTCTCAGGGTTAGAAATGAATAATAACAGATCATCTGCATAAAGAGATAGTTTATGTGTCTTATTCCCGCGGACAATACCAAAAATATTAGGGGATTCCCCAATAGCGGTGGCCAAAGGTTCCAAAGCAATATCAAACAGTAAAGGACTTAAAGGACAGCCCTGACTAGTACCTCGAAAGAGCCTGAAAAATGGGGATCTCTGATTATTAGTAAGTACAGAAGCCTGAGGTATATGATTTATTAACTTGATCCAAGAAATAAATTTTGGACCAATCTTAAATTTTTCAAGTGTATTGAATAAGTATTCCCATGCTACTCTATCAAACGCCTTCTCGGCATCAAGTGAAATGACACATTCTGGGGTTTTATTTGTCGCCGTATATACAATATTCATTAATCTCCTAAAGTTAAAGTATGAGTAACAATTTTTTAATAAAACCTGTCTGATCTTCAGAGATAATTTGCGATAAAATATTTTCCAATCTCATAGTTAATATTTGGAAAGAATTTTGGAATCTACATTTAACAGTGATATAGGCCTATATGATGACAATTCAGTAAGGTCTGTATCCTTTTTAAGAATTAAAGAAATAGCTGCTTCGTAAAAAGATTGTGGTAATCTATTCATTAAAAAGGCTTCTTTAAAAACCTTGCATAGCCAGGGAGACAATAAATTTGAATAATACGTTAAAAATTCTACTGTAAACCCATCTAAACCGGGAGCTTACCCAGAATTCATTGAAATAACTAATTTCTGTATTTCTTCTTCCGTGATGGCTTCATCTAAACCAGAGATTTATTATGTGTTAAATTTGGTAAGTTCAGTTTCTATACTAATAACAAATCGTATCTCAGTTGAAGTTCAACTCCATTCTTATAGAGCTCTAAACTAGGAGCTTTTGAATATTTTTTTATCAATTTATTTAATCTCGTCAGCCGATGTATGTATTTATTTTTGAATTTGTTTTTTTAATCCCACGGAGTATGAAATAATTTGTCCACGAATATATGCCTTAAAAGCTTCCCAGACGACACCATTGGATATTTCTTCAGTCGTGTTTGTCAAGAAGTAAAAAACAATCTGATCTTTAATAAAAAATTAACAACATTTAAGTGTTGAAGTAAAAGTAGCATTAAGTCACCATTGTTTAGCACTAAACTTGGAATCGGGTAGATTGATTGATAGTTTCACTGGTGCGTGATCAGATCTAGCAATTGCATCATACTCGCATGCAGTGACCGATAAAACTAGCCGAGAATCTATTATAAAGTAGTAATTCCTAGAATAACTATGATATACATAGAAATTAGGTGCAGGAGTAGAGGCCATTCGGCCCTTCGAGCCTGCACCGCCATTCAATATGATCATGGCTGATCATCCAACTCAGTATCCCGTACCTGCCTTCTCTCCATACCCTCTGATCCCCTTAGCCACAAGGGCCACATCTAACTCCCTCTTAAATATAGCCAATGAACTGGCCTCAACTACCCTCTGTGGCAGAGAGTTCCAGAGACCCACCACTCTCTGTGTGAAAAAAGTCCTTCTTATTTCGGTCCTAACGGATTTCCCCCTTATCCTTAAGCTGTGACCCCTTGACTTAGACCTCCCCAACATCGGGAACAATCTTCCTGCATCTAGCCTGTCCAACCCCTTAAGAATTTTGTAAGTTTCTATAAGATCCCCTCTCAATCTCCTAAATTCTAGAGAGTATAAACCGAGTCTATGCAGTCTTTGTTCATAAGACAGTCCTGACATCCCAGGAATCAGTCTGGTGAACCTTCTCTGCACTTCCTCTATGGCAATAATGTCCTTCCTCAGATTTGGAGACCAGAACTGTACGCAATACTCCAGGTGTGGCCTCACCCTATACAACTGAAGTAGAACCTCCCTGCTCCTATACTCACATCCTTTTGCTATGAAAGCTAACATACCATTCGCTTTCTTCACTGCCTGCTGTACCTGCATGCCTACTTTCAATACATGAGAAAAAAAAGGAAAATTCTTTGTCATTTGGGTGTAAGAATCTCCAAACCTAACATTCCAGGGTCAAGTAAAAAAGAATTGATAAAACTAGCTGATTTATTTGGAAGCACATGATCAGATGTAGATCTGTCAATCAAGGGGTTCAGACAGCAGTTGAAATCTCCACCCATTATTAAAAAGTGTTCATTTATATTAGGATTTACTCCAGCATTTTATGTCTATCCTCAATGTGTTTTGTGAACTCCTTTTACAGGGAAGAGCGAACGGGAATGTCAGGAACATCCCATCGGATCCGAGGCATTCGTTGCCTCTCCGGCGCGTGAATGTAAACGATCGCTGAGTGTGGAGGAGGGACACGCCACCACATCGGCGCAGGAGGCCGGACGCACAACGGCCCAAGCGTGGGAGGGATTCACTGCGACTCCCGATGTGTTGTCCAGCCAGAGAGTTTTGTTGAACCACACCGATGAGAAGCCGTTCACCTGCAGCGAGTGCGGGAAGAGATTCACCCAGTCGTCTAACCTGATGATGCACCAGCGGGTCCACACCGGAGAGAGGCCCTTCACCTGCTCCGACTGCGGGAGGGGATTCAATCACGCTTCCCGCCTGGTGACCCACCAGCAAGTTCACGCTGTGGAGAAACCATTTGCCTGTCCCGATTGTGGGAAGGGATTCCTTGAAGCGGGCCAGCTGAGGAGGCACCAGCGAGCTCACACTGGGGAGAGGCCGTTTGTCTGCGCAGAGTGTGGGAAGGGGTTCATTGGATCATTTCAGCTGCTGAGACACCAGAGAATTCACACGGGGGACAGGCCGTTTGCCTGCTCTGAGTGTGGGAAGCGATTCACTCAATCGTCTGCGTTAATGACACACCAGAGAATTCACACCGGGGAGAGGCCGTACACCTGTACTGAGTGTGGGAAGGTGTTCGCTCAATTATCTTCATTACTGAAACACCAGAGTATTCACACTGGGGAGAGGCCGTTCAGCTGCTCTGAGTGTGGGAAGGGCTTTGCTCACTTTTACCAGCTGAGACCCCACCAGCGAGTGCACACTGGCGAGAAACCATTTTCCTGTCCCGATTGTGGCAAGGGATTCGCTCAAGCCGGCAATCTGAGGAGGCACAGGCAAATTCACACCAAGTAGGTGTTGTTAACCGGTTCTGGCGAGCGGAGGGGCACCAGAGAAACACACTGGGGAGAGGCTGTTCATCTGTTCTGATTGTGGCAAGGGATTCGCTCGTATGAGCAGCTTGAAGACACATCAGCGAGTTCACACCGGCGAGAGGCCCTTCAACTGTTCCGGGTGTGGGAAGCAATTCACACAATCTTCCCAGCTGATGACCCACCAGCGAGTTCACACTGTGGAGAAACCAGTTGCCTCTTCCAACTGTGGGTAGAGTTTCACTGGTAAATCTAACCTGGTGACCCAGCAGAGAATTCACACTGGGGGAGAGGCCACTCACCTGTTCAGTGTGTGGGAAGGGATTCACTTGATTATCTGAGCTGTTGACACCAGCTCGTTCACGCTGGGTGGGGGCGCGGGCATTTGAAGTAAGTTTTTGATTCGCTGTTGAACCATCACGGTTGCTGAGTCCAGTTGAAAGTCCACAAGCGACTGCTGGTGTTGTACTGTGCGGCTACTGCTGATGTTCATCACTCCCAGGACTGAACCTTGGTCGCTGGGCACAGTTGGGGTTTGTTCCGATGTTAGTAATTCCTATAAGTGGTCTTTAATATCATGGATCAATGACAAATAAATAAGTTCTGTTGTAAACCCGGTGTCTCTCTGCATGCAATGTACATTGAGAGGCCATTCAGCCCATCTGGTCACTGCCAATCATTCTCTTCTGCTGACTCCTCCGGAATGTTCATGTATTTCTTCCTGCTCTGCTTACTCTAGGGAGGGAGGGTAAAAACCGCCATTGGTTCATAAATAGTTGGGATTTCCGGCACTTGCGATGGGTTTCACAAGTAATCGATCATGTCGTTTGTGAGAGGTCGCTGTGGTTGTTGTCCATTGGGGAACGCTGAGCCGATGATTTCAGGTAACTTCCATGGCGCCCTCTTTACCCAGAATCCCCCCGCGCCCCAGAACCCGCCCTATGTTCCAGGCCATACCAAGCGCGCAGGCGCGGAGAGCGCCGGAAGGGGTGCGGCCAAGTGACGCACATGCGGTCCGCGGACAAGAGACTCCGGAGGATCGGCGGCGGGTAGGAGCGGGGATCCGGGCGCGGGATCAGTCAGCACCGAGGCCCGGCCTGAGGAGGAGCGGCCCCCGGCTGCGGGGAGAATCGGTGTCTGACTACGTTGACTGGTGTTTGTTGGCCATGGAGTGCAGCTCCTCCAGTGCTAGACAGAGGTCTGGGGGTTACACAAAAAGCTGGAGAAACTCAGCGGGTGCAGCAGCATCTAAGGAGCGAAGGAGATAGGCGACGTTTTGGGTCGAGACCCTTCTTCAGACTAGACACTAGACAGATGTCTTCCTGGGTTGGATGTAGACCGAGTCCATGATGATGGAAATGAAGAGGGAGCCATTCGTAACCCACCGCTTTGTGACAAGGCTCACCGTTGACGCTATATTCACTTCTTCTGACGCACTCGTCTTAATCTATTAATGTTTATTGTGGACTTTTTTATTCAAGGTAGAACAAGCAGAAGATTTGTGTTGGGGAATCTCAAACTCAACCCATCAGATCCGCAGTGTCGTTCAGTTCGCCAGCACCTTGCGAGGGATTCACAGAGCTGACGAGACGCCGGGGAGTTCACAGCATGGAGAAATTATCCACCAGCTCCGAGTGTGAGCAGGGGTCCACTCATTCGCCCCACCTGGTGACCCACCAGCAAGATCACGCTTTGGGGAAACCATTTGCCTGTCCCGATTGTGGGAAGGGATTCACTCGAGCAAGCCACTTGAAGAGGCACCAGCTAACTCACACAGAGGAGAGGCCGTTCACCTGCTCTGAGTGTGGGAAGGGATTCAATCATAACTTTGCGTTGGTGGCACACCAGAGAATTCACACCGGGGAGAGGCCGTTCACCTGCCCCGAGTGCGGGAAGGGATTTGTTCATTCCTTTGTGTTATTGATGCACGAGAGAATTCACACCGGTGAGAGGCCGTTCACCTGCACTGATTGTGGCAAGAGATTCACTCGATCATCCACGTTACTGAGACACCGCAGACTGCACACGGGGGAGAGGCCGTTCACCTGCTCCGAGTGTGGGAAGGGATTCAGTGACTCGTTTGCATTGCAGGCACACCAGCGAACTCACACTGGGGAGAGGCCGTTTATCTGCTCTGATTGTGGCAAGGGATTCGCTCATATGAGCAGCTTGAAGATACATCAGCGAATTCACACCGGCGAGAAGCCCTTCAACTGCTCCGAGTGTGGGAAGAGATTCACACAATATTCCCACTTGGTGAGCCACCAGAGAGTTCACGCCGTGGAGAAACCAGTTGCCTCTCCCAACCGTGGGTAGAGTTTCACTGGTAAATCTAAGCTGGTGACCCACCAGAGAATTCACACTGGGGGAGAGCCACTCACCTGTTTAGTGTGTGGGAAGGGATTCACTTGATTATCTGAGCTGTTGACACCAGCTCGTTCACGCTGGGGGGCATTTGTGTAAGTTTTTGATTCACTGTTTAACCATCACGGGTTGCTGAGTCCAGTTGCAAGTCCACCAGCGACTGCTGGTGTTGGACTGTGCAGGTACTGCTGATGTTCATCACACCCAGGATTGAACCCTGGTCGCTGAGCACAGTTGGAGTTTGTTCCGATGTTGTTAGTAATTCCTTTAAGTGGTCTGGAATTTAATGTCTTGGATCAGTGACAAATAAATAAGTTCTATTGTAAACCCAGTGTCTCTCTGCATGTCTTTCTCATCTGAAGACTCCTCTCGATTGTTCTTGTATTTCTGCCTCCTGTTTACCCTGGGGAGGGAGGGTGAAAAGGGCCATTTGTTCATGGGAAACATAGTTGCAATTACCGACACTTGTATGTGCGATGGGTTTCATTTGGTCGCCTAATTATAGGAAGGATGTCAACAAAATAGAGAGAGTACAGAGGAGATTTACTAGAATGTTGCCTGGGTTCCAGCAACTAAGTTACAGAGAAAGGTTGAACAAGTAGGTCTTTATTCTTTGGAGCGCAGAAGGTTAAGGGGGGACTTGATTGAGGTCTTTAAAATGATGAAAGGGATAGACAGAGTTGACGTGGATAAGCTTTTCCCATTGAGGGTAGGAAAGATTCAAACAAGACGGCATGACATGAGAATTAAGGGACAGAAGTTTAGGGGTAACATGAGGGGGAACCTCTTTACTCAGAGAGTGGTGGCTGTGTGGAATGATCTTCCTGCAGAAGTGGTGGAGGCAGGATCAATTTTAACATTTAAAAGTAAAGTGGATAGGTATATGGACGGGAAGGGAATGGAGGGGTATGGTCTGAGTGCAGGTAGATGGGACTAGGGGAAAATAAATGGTCGGCACGGACTGGAAGGACCAAGAAGTCCTGTTTCCGTGCTGTAATTGTTATATGGTTATATAAGTAATCGATCACGTCGCTTGTGAGAGGTCGCTCGGGTTAAATTTATTGCACACCCTCTACACACAATGTTGTCCATTGGAAACACGGAGCCGGTGATTTCAGGTAACTTCCATGGCGCCGTCTTTACCCAGAAACCCCCGCGCCGCAGAACTCGCCCTATGTTGCAGGCGATACCAAGCGCGGAGAGCCCGGAAGTGGTGCGGCCCAGTCGCACATGCTGTGCGTGGACGAAAGACTCAGGAGGCCGTTCACTTGCTCTGAGAGTGGGAAGAGATTCAATCATAACTTTGCGTTAGTGGCGCACCAGAGAATTCACACCGGAGAGAGGCTGTTCACCTGCACTGATTGTGGCAAGAGATTCATTCGTTCATCTACGTTACTGAGACACCGCAGACTGCACACTGGGGAGAATCCGTTCACCTGCTCCGAGTGTGGGAAGGGGTCCAGTGACTCGTTTGCATTGCTGTCACACCAGAGAACTCACACTGGGGAGAGGCCGTTCATCTGTTCTGATTGTGGCAAGGGATTTGCTCATTTGAGCAGCTTGAAGACACATCAGTGAATTCACATCGGGGAGAAGCCCTTCAACTATTCCGGGTGTGGGAAGCGATTCACACAATATTCCCACCTGGTGAGCCACCAGCGAGTTCATGCTGTGGAGAAACCAGTTGCCTCTCCCAACTGTGGGCAGTATCTTTGGTTTAAAAAATATATATATTAGAGGTAGAGTAAATGACATCAGTGTACGTCCCGTATATATTATTACAATTATTGTACCCCTTAGTTTTTTAAAGCTATTAAAAAAAGAATAGAAATGGAGAAAGTGAGAGAGAATTGTGAAAATGAAGAAGCGTAACAAAGGGAACGAAGAGGGAACCCTTAGTCGAGGAGTTAGAGAAAGGAGATTAGGAGATAGACCCTAGAGAAGAAGAAAAAAGGAAAAGACAGTTACTTTATTATAAACATCATGCAAAAGGAATTTACCAACTCGACAATTTTTCACTCCCCTTTACCTTTTTGAGGACCTCTTGCACCCTATCCTTGTAGTAAATCTATAAATGCAGACCACGTCTTATATTTATTATCTAAATGGTGGCCGATTAGGAAAAGGGGAGATGCAGCGTGACCTGGGTGTCATGGTACACCAGTCATTGAAAGTAGGCATGCAGGTGCAGCAGGCAGTGAAGAAAGCGAATGGTATGTTAGCTTTCATAGCAAAAGGATTTGAGTATAGGAGCAGGGAGGTTCTACTTCAGTTGTATAGCGTCTTGGTGAGACCACACCTGGAGTATTGCGTACAGTTCTGGTCTCCAAATCTGAGGAAGGACATTATTGTCACAGAGGGAGTGCAGAGAAGGTTCACGAGACTGATTCCTGGGATGTCAGGACTGTCTTATGAAGAAAGACTGGATAGACTCGGTTTATACTCTCTAGAATTTAGGAGATTGAGGGGATCTTATAGAAACTTACAAAATTCTTAAGGGGTTGGACAGGCTAGATGCAGGAAGATTGTTCCCGATGTTGGGGAGGTCCAGGACAAGGGGTCACAGCTTAAGGATAAGGGGGAAATCCTTCAGGACCGAGATGAGAAGGACTTTTTTCACACAGAGAGTGGTGGGTCTCTGGAACTCTCTGCCACAGAGGGTACATGAGGCCAGTTCATTGGCTATATTTAAGAGGGAGTTAGATTTGGCCCTTGTGGCTAAAGGGGATCAGGGGGTATGGAGAGAAGGCAGGTACGGGATACTGAGTTGGATGATCAGCCATAATCATATTGAATGGCAGTGCAGGCTCGAAGGGCCGAATGGCCTACTCCTGCACCTAATTTCTATGTTTCTATAAAAGCGTTTTGATTTTTCTGCTAGGCGGAGTCTCATATTTTCCAGATGTAGTGTTTCAAACATAGTTGTAATCCACATATGTACTGTGGGTACACAAAATGCTGGAGAAACTCAGCGGGTGCAGCAGCATCTATAGAGCGAAGGAGAACCCTCATTTACTGTTGGTATAGGAGCGCTTTTCCAAAATTTCCAAGCTTTTTTCCAATTATTAACCCGTAATCAAATCTTTTGAAACATTTAAAACTGGGCTACCTTCCATTGTTCCAAAAAAAAATCCATTCTGCTTTTGGAGTCAGTTTTATTTTAAATAATTTTGTGAAGATTTCAAAAATTTCAGTCCACAATGTTTGGATTTTTATACAAAAGACAAATGAATGCGCTACAGTAGCTTCTTGAGACTGGCATTTATCACAGATAGGTGAGACGTTGGGAAAAAGTTTACTTATTTTAGTTTTTGAATAGTATAATATATGTAAAAATTTAAATTGGATGAAAGCGTGTCTTACGTTAATTGAACATTTGTGCACATTTAATAAGTGTTCATCCCACCTCTCTTTTGAAATGTTGATAGCGAATTCTTGTTCCCAGTCCAGTGAGTTCACGCCGTGGAGAAACCAGTTGCCTCTCCAAACTGTGGGTAGTTTCACTGGTAAATCTAACCTGGTGACCCAGCAGAGAATTCACACTGGGGTAGAGGCCACTCACCTGTTTAGTTTTTTGGAAGGGATTCACTTGATTATCTGAGCTGTTGACACCAGCTTGTTCACACTGCCAGTCTTTCTCCTCTGGTGACTCCTCTGGAATGTTCTTGCATTTCTTCCTCTGTTTACACTGGGGAGGGAGGGTGAAAACTGCCATTGGTTCATGAGGAACATAGTTGGAATTTCCGGAACTTCTGTGTGCGAAGGGTTTCACAAGTAATCGATCACGTTGCTTGTGAGAGGCCGCTGTGGTTAAATTGGCTGCACAGCCTCCACATACAACCTGGCCCTTAACTCCAAGAAGACCAAGGAGCTCATTGTAGACTTCAGGAAGTCCAGGGGCGGCACGCACACCCCCATCCACATTAACGGTACGGAGGTGGAACGTGTTTCTAGCTTCAGGTTCCTGGAAGTCAACCTCTCCGACGACCTCTCTTGGACCCACAATACCTCAACTCTGATCAAGAAGGCTCACCAGCGTCTCTTCTTCCTGAGGAGACTGAAGAAGGTCCATCTGTCTCCTCAGATCCTGGTGAACTTCTACCGCTGCACCATCGAGAGCATCCTTACCAACTGCATCACAGTTTGGTATGGCAACTGCTCTGTCTCCGACCGGAAGGCATTGCAGAGGGTGGTGAAAATTGCCCAACGCATCACCGGTTCCTCGCTCCCCTCCATTGAGTCTGTCCAAAGCAAGCGTTGTCTGCGGAGGGCGCTCAGCATCGCCAAGGACCTCTCTCACCCCAACCATGGACTGTTTACCCTCCTACCATCCGGGAGGCGCTACAGGTCTCTCCATTGCCGAACCAGCAGGTCCAGGAACAGCTTCTTTCCGGCGGCTGTCACGCTACTCAACAACGTACCTCGGTGACTGCCAATCACCCCCCACCGGACACTTATTGTTATTTATTCAAATCATTTGCTGTGTCGCTCTTCCAGGGAGATGCTAAATGCATTTCGTTGTCTCTGTACTGTACACTGACAATGACAATTAAAATTGAATCTGAATCTGAATCAAAGTGGCTGTTGTCCATTGGGGAACGCTGAGCCGGGGATTTTAGGCCATGTCCATGGAGCCTTCTTTACCCAGAAACCATCGCGCCCAGAACTCGCCCTATGTTGCAGACGATACCAAACGCGGAGAGCGCCGGAAGTGGGTGCCCCCAAGGTCGCGCATGCGGTCCGCGGACAAGAGACTCCGGAGGATCGGCGGCGGGTAGGAGCGGGGGTCCGGGCGCGGGATCAGTCAGCACCGAGGCCCGGCCTGAGGAGGAGCGGCCCCCGGCTGCGGGGAGAATCGGTGCGGTCCCCGGGGACGCGGTGGCCCGTCACCTGGGGACGGTGCCGGCCCTATATAAATATATAAACACACAATAACGGTGTGAAGACAAAACCAATGCCGCCAAGTCTGGACAGAATGGAGGGCGGAGGGACAGGGACAGGCGTTGCAACTTGTGCGGCTGCAGGTACCTGGGGAGGGGGCGGTCTGGGTGGGGAAAGGATGAGTTCACCATGGGGTTGAGGAGGGAACGGTCTCTGCGGAAAGTCTCTTCCTACTCGTCGCCCCCCGACCTCTGGAACTGACCCGGGTGGCGGCTGATCAGATTCCCCAGAGTGATGGCGAGGGATGGAGCGGTTGGCATCTGTGACTGGACCGGCAGTGGGCGAGGATGTTTGCTCCTCTGCTGCAGCAGTGGACGGTGGGCGAGGAGTGATTCCTTCAGGCTGGCTTTGCTGAAGATGGGGAAAGGTGTCTGACTACGTTGGCTAAGATGAGAAGGACTTTTTTTCACACAGAGAGTGGTGAGTCTCTGGAACTCTCTGCCACAGAGGGTAGTTGAGGCCAGTTCATTGGCTATATTTAAGAGGGAGTTCGATGTGGCCCTTGTGGCTAAGGGGATCAGAGGGTATGGAGAGAAGGCAGGTACGGGATACTGAGTTGGATGATCAGCCATGACCATAATGAAAGGCCTACTCCTGCACCTAATTTCTATGTTTCCATGATTGGTGTTTGTTCGCTCCTCCAGTGCTAGACAGATGTCTTCCTGGGTTCTTGGTTTCCTGGTCCTCCAAAATATTCCAAATGGGATTTAAACTGGAGGTGGTGGAGGGAAGGCAGAAAGGGTTCTTGGGAAGAAAGAGCTACCTTAAATTTAGTTGCACCTGGTTGGGTACCTATGGTAGGGTAAAGACTATTCCATGCTTTAATTGTGTGGGGGAAGAATGAATTGCTGGACACATCTGTCTTGGTAGCTGGTATCTCAATTTGGATCGAATGCCCTTGTCTGCTCCTAATTGGTTTGGGTTTGGTGTAGGTTTTGTAATCTATGTCGAGCTGGCC
Source organism: Raja brachyura (assembly GCA_963514005.1). Next base: position 2,889,986 of record OY740795.1, read on the forward strand.
ATTTAACATTTTATAAAAACAGGTCAAACGATGAGCTTCACGTCTGTCTTGGGGCATGTTCCACCCCAGTGAATTCTGAAGGTTGGTAACACTGAATGCAGACCGTGGCCTCGATGATGGAGCTGAAGAGCAAGCCACCGCTTTGTGACTCGGCTCACCGTTGACACTAAAATCGCCTCTTCTGACACACTCGTCTTAATCCATTAATGTTTATTGCGAACTCTTTTATTCAAGGTAGAACAAGCAGAAGATTTGTGTTGGGGAATCTCAAACTCAGCCCATCAGATCCGCAGTGTCGTTCAGTTCGCCAGCACCTTGCGAGGGATTCACTGAGCTGACGAGACGCCGGGGAGTTCACAGCATGGAGAAGTTATCCACCAGCTCTGAGTGTGAGCAGGGGTCCACTCAATCGCCCCACCCGGTGACCCGCCAGCAAGATCACGCTCTGGGGAAACCATTTGCCTGTCCCGATTGTGGGAAGGGATTCACTCAAGCAAGCCAGTTGAAGAGGCACCAGCTAACTCACACTGGGGAGAGGCCGTTCACCTGCTCCGAGTGTGGGAAGGGATTCACGCAATCGTTTACGCTAGTGAGACACCAGAGAATTCACACCGGGGAGAGGCCGTTCTCTTGCTCTGAGTGCGGGAAGGGATTCATTGACTCGTACGCATTGCAGACACACCAGAGAATTCACAGCGGGGAGAGCCTGTTCACCTGCTCTGAGTGTGGGAAGGGATTCAATCATAACATTGCATTAGTGGTGCACCAGAGAATTCACACCGGGGAGAGGCCGTTCATCTGCTCCGAGTGCGGGAAGGGATGCATTGACTCGCACACGTTGCAGTCGCACCAGAGAACTCACACTGGGGAGAGGCCGTTCACCTGTGCCGAGTGCGGGAAGGGATTTGTTAATTCCTTTGTGTTATTGGCGCACGAGAGAATTCACACCGGGGAGAGGCCGTTCACCTGCACTGAGTGTGGGAAGGGATTCATTCGTTCATCTGCGTTACTGAGACACCGCAGAATTCACACTGGGGAGCGGCCGTTCATCTGCTCCGAGTGTGGGAAGGGGTTCAGTGACTCGTTTGCATTGCTGTCACACCAGAGAACTCACACTGGGGAGAGGCCGTTCATCTGTTCTGATTGTGGCAAGGGATTCGCTCATCTGTGCAGCTTGAAGACACATCAGCGCATTCACACCGGCGAGAAGCCGTTCATCTGCTCTGGGTGTGGGAAGGGATTCACACAATCCTCCCACCTGATGACCCACCAGCGAGTTCACACTGTGGAGAAACCAGTTGCCTCTCCCAACTGTGGGTAGAGTTTCACTGGTAAATCTAACCTGGTGACCCAGCAGAGAATTCAAACTGGGGGAGAGGCCACTCACCTGTTTAGTGTGCGGGAAGGGATTCACTTGATTATCTGAGCTGTTGACACCAGCTCGTTCACGCTGGGTGGGGGCGCGGGCATTTGAAGTAAGTTTTTGATTCACTTGAACCATCACGGTTGCTGAGTCCAGTTGCAAGTCCACAAGCGACTGCTGGTGTTGGACTGTGCGGGTACTGCTGATGTTCATCACACCCAGGACTGAACCTTGGTCGCTGGACACAGTTGGGGTTTGTTCCGATGTTAGTAATTCCTATAAGTGGTCGGGAATTTAGTATCTTGGATCACTTGAACCTACAATGTTAATTCCAGGGATGGCAGGACTGTCATATGCTGAGAAAATATCAGGCTATCAAACACAGCAAGTAAGCTCTGAGCTCTGAACTGCAAAAGACTATTATTATTTGTTATTTGCACTATATTTGTTATTTATTGAAATTTTTCTTTTTTTTCCTGTTATGTACAATGTTTACATATTCACATATTCTGTTGTCCTGCAGCAAATAAGGATTTAATTGTCCTGTCCGGGACATATGACAATAAAACACTCTTGAGTCAGCTGAATTCTCTGCCTCAGGGGGCGGTGGAGGCCCATTCTCTGGATACCTTCAACAGAGAGCTAGATCTTTAAGATAGCGGAGTCAGGGGATATGGGGAGAAGGCAGGAACGGGGTACTGATTGGGGATGATCAGCCATGATCACATTGAATGGTGGTGCTGGCTCGAAGGGACGAATAGCTCCTCCTGCACCTATTGTCTATTGTCTATCAGTGAGAAATAAATGTTAGAAACATAGAAAATAGGTGTAGGAGTAGATCATTCAGCCCTGCACCGCCATTCAATATGACCATCCAACTCAGTATCCCGTACCTGCCTTCTCTCCACACCCTCTTCTGATCCCTTTCGACACAAGGGCCACATCTAACTCCCTCTTAATTGTAGCCAATGAAGTGGCCTCAACTACCTTCTGTGGCAGGGAATTCCAGAGATTCACCACTCTGTGTGAAAAATGTTATTCTCATCTCTGTCCTAAAAGATTTCCCCCTTATCCTTAAACTGTGACCCCTTGTTCTGGACTTCCCCAACACCGGGAACAATCTTCCTGCATCTAGCCTGTCCAACCCCTTAAGAATTTTGTAAGTTTCTATAAGATCCCCCCTCAATCTTCTAAATTCTAGCGAGTACAAGCCGAGTCTATCCAGTCTTTCTTCATATGAAAGTCCTGACATCCCAGGAATCAGTCTGGTGAACCTTCTCTGTACTCCCTCTATGGCAATAATGTCTTTCCTCAGATTTGGAGACCAAAACTGTACGCAATACTCCAGGTGTGGCCTCACCAAGACCCTGTACAACTGCAGTAGAACCTCCTGTTCCGATACTCAAATCCTTTTGCTATGAATGCTAACATACCATTCGCTTTCTTCACTGCCTGCTGCACCTGCATGCCTACTTTCAATGACTGGTGTACCATGACACCCAGGTCTTGTTGCAACTCCCCTTTTCCCAATCAGCCACCATTCAAATAATAGTCTACTATCCTGTTTTTGCCACCAAAGTGGATAACCTCACATTTATCCACATTATACTGCATCTGCCATGCATTTGCCCACTCACCCAACCTATCCAAGTCACCTTGCAGCCTCCTAGCATCCTCCTCACAACTAACACTGCCCCCAGCTTCGTGTCATCCCCAAACTTAGAGATGTTGCATTCAATTCCCTCGTCCAAATCATTCATATATATTATAAATAGCTGGGGTCCCAGCACTGAGCCTTACGGTACCCCATTAGTCACTGCCTGCCATTCTGAAAAGGACCCATTTACTCCTACTCTTTGCTTCCTGTCTGCCAGCCAGTTCTCTATCCACATCAATACTGAACCCCCAATACCGTGTGCTTTAAATTTGTATACTAATCTCTTATGTGGGACCTTGTCGAAAGCCTTCTGAAAGTCCAGATATAACACATCCACTTGTTCTCCCTTATCCACTCTACTAGTTACATCCGAAAAAGTCTATAAGATTCGTCAGATGTGATTTACCTTCCATAAATCCGTGATGACTTTGTCCAATGATTTCACCACTATTTCTGGGGCTACTTCCTTAAGTACACTGGGATGCAGCCTATCTGGCCCTGGGGATTTATCGGCCTTTAATCCATTCAATTTACCCAACACCACTTCCCGGCTAACCTGGATTTCACTCAGTTGCTCCATCTCATTTGACCACCGGACCCCTGATATTTCCGGCGGATTATTTACGTCTTCCTTAGTGAAGACAGAACCAAAGTAGTTATTCAATTGGTCTGCCATGTCCTTGTTCCCCATGATCAATTCACCCGTTTCTGACTGCAAGGGACCTACATTTCCTTTAACTAATCTTTTCTCTTCACATATCTATAAAAGCTTTTGCAGTCAGTTTTTATGCTCTCTGCCAATTTCTTTCATAATCTATTTTCCCTTTCGTAATTAAGCCCTTTGTCCTCTGCTGGACTGAATTTCTCCCAGTCCTCTGGTAGGCTGCTTTTTCTGGCTAATTTGTATGCTTCATCTTTTGTTTTGATACTATCCCTGATTTCCCTTGTTATCCATGGATGCACTACCTTCCCTGATTTGTAATTTTGCCATACTGGGATGAACAATTGTTGTAGTTCATCCATGCAGTCTTTAAATGCCTTCCATTGCACATCCACCATCAACCCTTTAAGAATTCATTGCCAGTCTATCTTGGCCAATTCACGTCTCATACCCTCAAAGTTACCTTTCTTGACGTTCAGTACCCTTGTTTCTGAATTAATTATGTCACTCTCCATCCTAATGAAGAACTCAACCATATTATGGTCACTCTTGCCCAAGGGACCACTCACAACAAGACTACTAACTAACCCTTCCTCATTACTCAATACCCAGTCTAGAATAGCCTGCTCTCTCGTTGGTTCCTCCACATGTTGGTTTAGAAAACTATTCCGCATACATTCCAAGAAGTCCTCTTCCTCAGCATCCCTGCCAAGTTGATTCACCCAATCTATATGTAGATTGAAGTCACCCATTATAACTGTTTTACCTTTGTTGCACGCATTTCTAATTTCCTGTTTGATGCCATCCCCAACTCCACTACTACTGTTAGGTGGCCTGTACACAACTCCCACTAGCGTTTTCTGCCCCGTAGTGTTTCGCAGCTCTACCCTTATCTATTCCACAGCCTCCAAGCTAATGTCCTTCTTGCTTTTTTTTACACACTTTAGTCTTTATTGGTTTTATGTGTACACAAATAAAACACAAATATAACAACAATGCATTGACGCGGGGGGTTCAGTTTACAATTAATGATGCAGTATACAGAAATATTTTCTTATTAAAACATTTTCCAATAACTTACATTATTGTCAATACAATTATACAGTGTTGATGTCTTTATTTCTATACCTAATCCATTTTTCCCATTTTCTGTTAAACCCGTCTTAGAGAATATGTCATTTTCTCCAGCACAAATATTTCCTGTACTATGTCTAACCATTGTCTAAGTCTGGGTGTGTCCGCTGCAAGCCAGCTTCTTGTAATAGCCTTTCTGCCAGTTGTGAGTTGGATTTTAACCAAGTCATGATCTTCCTTCAGTCAAAAGTCAAGTCAAAAGTCAAACAAACTTTATTGTCATTTAGAAATACATTGATATATGCAGTTCCAAACAAAATTACGTTGCATTTGGCTCCCTGTGCAACACAATAAATTAACCGAAGGATAGGAATGGATGAAAAGGATAAATAATGGTGGCAGCCCATTACATGGCATTCAGGAGTCTGATGGCTCGTGGGAAGAAGCTGTTGCAGAACCTTGATGTTCTGCTCCTTATGCTGCGGTATCTTTTTCCCGAGGGCAGCAGAGTGAACAGTCCGTGATGGAGATGTATGGGGTCCTTTATAATACTGCTGGCCTTAGACACACAGTGTTTGGTCGCAATATCCCCGATTGAGGGGAGAGAGGTCCCGATGATTTTTTCCGCTGTCCTCACCACTCTGCACAGACTTCCAGTCGGAGGCTCTACAGTCCCTAAACCAGACAGAGATACAGCTGGTCAGAATACTCTCTATGGTGCCCCTGTAGAAAGTAGTGAGGATGGGATGGGGGAGATGAGCTCTTCTCATCCGGCGCAGAAAGTGCAGCCGCTGCTGTGCTCTCTTAACAGTTGATGAGATGTTATTTGACCAGGTCAGACTGTTAGTGATCTGCACCCCCAGGAACTTTGTGTTACTGACCACCTCCACATCGCTGTCATTGATGTGAAGTGGTGTGGGACTCTGCCGGGTTTTCCTGAAGTCGACGATAACCTCCTTTGCTTTTTTCGCCATTCAGGATCAGGTTGTTCGTACAGCACCACTGTAGTTATTATTACCCAGGTATAAAATGGAACACTTCTTGGAGACCCTAATACCTCCTTTAATTCTGAATTCACCCTGTCCGAAAATGGTTCGGCACGGACTGGAAGGGCCGAGAAGGCCTGTTTCCGTGCTGTAATTGTTATATGGTTCTATTTTTGGGCCGAGGATATGTGCATGATTTGCGTCTGTTTGGCCACATTGCCTCCAGCATGTTTGCTGCCTTAGAATTTGCTTGCTTTTTATGTTAGGCGTAATAAAGAAACAAATCAAAATCTTCCAATTAAATTCTCTCCATTTTTGTGAAGTAGTGGATGTCTGTTGTGTTGCACACATAGGATGCCATTCTTCTTCTGAGATTGTGATGTTCAATTCCTTTTCCCATAAATTTTGCATAAAGTGTAGTTTTAGCTTGACATTCCATTAAACTATGATAAAGTTTAGAAATAATCCCTAATGTTTTTTGATGATACGCATTAACTATCACTTCTATCACTGGATTCTTTTATTCCAGTGCCTCCCTTTTTACTTGTTTATTGTGATAATCTCTCAGTTGGAGGTATCTAAACACGTCTTGGTTCCGAAGTGCAAATCTATCCTTCAAATCTTGAAAACGTCTTAGGCCTCCATTTTCAATAACAGTACAAAATGCAGTCATTCCTTTCTTCATCCACTCTTTAAATGTTGAGTCATACATCCCTGGTTTAAATTCATTATCCAAAGCTATCCATCTTAAAACCTTTTGTCGTGTATTCAGTTTAAGTTGTCTGGTAAGAGTGAACCAGGTTTCGAAAGTAAATATCGTTACTGGATCGATTATACTCCTGATATGTCCAGGAAGCGCTTTTTCTCCCAAGAGCGTTTGGATGTGGAAGTCAGGGATATATGTCTCAATCTCTTTCCATCTGTCCTCACACCAGTTAATTAGTGGTCGAAGGTGGGCTGCATAGAAATATATCCTAAAATTTGGAAGTGCCATTCCACCTTTGTCCTTTGGCAACTGGAGTGTAGTGTATCGAATTCTGGCCTTCTTTCCTCCAAAATAAATCCAGATATTAATTTATCCCATTCCGTGAATTGTTTTAATGGTACCTCTATTGGCAGAGATTGAAACAAGTACAATAGCCTTGACAAAATATTCATTTTCACCACATTTAACTTACCACTAAAATCCATTGGGTAGGCGGACCATCTTTCTATATCCTTTCTTATGTTTTGGTTGATGTGATTATAATTGGCCCCATACAACATTGATATATTTTTTGTTATATGTACCCCTAGGTATTTGATTGATTTTGAATCCCATTTAATATTATACTTTTGCTTGACTCCTTCTGCTGGAGCATAATTAAATAGGAGGGTTTGAGTTTTTTAAATAGTCACTTTATATCCAGCATAAAAATTACATTTCTCTATGATCCCCATCATCCTTGGAAATGAGGTGTTTACTTCCATGAGATACATCATTACGTGATCTGCAAAAAGGCTAATTTGATGTTCTCTGTCTCTTATAGTTACTCCCCTCAGTTCCCTATCTTGACGAATCGCTTCAGCCAATGATTCAATGTATATAGCAAACAGGGTAGGGCTAAGGCAACATCCCTATCTCGTTCCCCTTCCTAACACAAATCTCTCAGTTAAGGATCCATTCATCTTTACTCTTGCAGTAGGTTGCTGGTAAATTGCTTTAATAACTTGAATTGAATCTTCGTTAAAGCCAAATCTTTCTAGTGTTTGATATAAGAATTCCCAATTAACCCTATGGAAAGCCTTTTCCGCATCTAGGCTTATCAGGACAGCACGCGTACTTTCCTTTTGAATCTTGTGTATTATATGTAGGGTCCTTCTAATGCTCTCCTGTGTTTGTCTGCCTATTACAAAACCAGTCTGGTCTTCATCAATTAAATTTGGCATGAACATTTCAAGTCGTTTGGAGATAATTGTAGAATATAATTAATAGTTCACATTCAGAATTGATATCGGTCTGTAGTTGGTACAATTTTCCTTGTCTTTGTTCTCTTTGGGGATTAATGTTATAATTGCCTCCTTCCATGACGGGGGTGTCTTGCCTTCTTTGATAATCCAGTTAAAGGTTCTCAGAAGAAGTGGGTTCAGTTCATTCCGAAATATTTTACACCACTCTATAGGGAAACCGTTGCTGCCTGGGGCCTTGTTTGTTTTCATCCTACCAACTGTCTTCTCTATCTCCTCCAGTGATATTTCTGCTGTGATTATTTGATTTTGTGTCTCTCCAATACAGGGCAGATCTATTGTACTTAAAAAAAAGTCCTCATTGATTCCCCATCTACTCTAGAGGTTTGTGTATATAATTATTTATAATATTCCTGGAAGATATATTCTAATTATTTTGGATCACTCTTCAAATTCTGTGTACAGGGGTCCTTAATTTTGTGTCTAGTGTTGTCAGCCTGTTGTTTGCGTAGCCTTCGGGCAAGTATTTTAGTGGATTTAGGGCCAAGCTCATAATGTGCCTGTTTTACAAATCTTGCTTTTTTCTCCACCTCGTGACCCAATATTCCATCCATTTGTCCCCTCAAATCTTCTATTTGCTTATAAGTTCTCTGGTCCTTATTATTTTTGTACTTCTGTTCTACATCCTTCAGGTCTGATATCAACATTATATGTTTTCATTCTGGCCTTTTTAATATGTGATGCCTTCGCTATTAACCCACCTCGTATTACAGCCTTCAATGAGTCCCATAGTATGGATGGGTCCACCTTCCCATTGTCATTCTCCTCTATATAAGTTTTGATTTCCAATTTAATATCATTGGTCTTGTATTGCTTGCCATCTGAAGATTGATTTCATGTTTTAAGTTTGGCCAGCTCTTAAATCGTCTTTGAATGATGTGAAGTCCACTTTTAATTATCTACTCAAGTTGCTGATTTGTGTACTTATGCTTTTTAATCCCTCATGGAGGGCCTCTGTTGCATCGTCTCCACCAGCCTGCTTGTTTTTGTCTTTGTGTATGTCGCTTTGAGCCTGTCCTTCTGTTTCTTGCTATTCTAGCATCTTTTCTTGCAACTTTTTGCTCTTTGTTTTGACTCTCCCACTCATACTGTACTCATTCAAACTTAAATACTCGGTTACTTTGAATTTAGGGGAGGTTTATTTATCCGACTGTACGGAGCTCTCTGTCCAATCAGCCACCATGCTCTGCTGCCTACCGGAAGTCCTTCCTTTCTATTGCGTTAATCTCCTCTCTAACCAGCAATGCTACCCTACCTCCTTTTCCTTTCTGTCTATCCCTCCTGAATGCTGAATATCCCTGGATGTTCAGCTCCCAGCCTTGGTCACCCTGCAGCCATGTCTCCGTGATCCCAGCTATATCATAGTCATTAATAGCTATCTGCACATTCAACTCATCCATCTTATTACGAATGCTCCTTGCATTGAGACACAAAGCCTTCAGGCTTGTTTTTACAAAACTCTTACTTACCCCTTTTACAATTATGGTGAAATGTGGCCCTTTTTGATTTTTGCCCTGGATTTGTCTGCCTGCCACTTTTACTTTTCACCTTGCTACCTATTGCTTCTACCCTCATTTTACACCCCTCTGTCTCACTGCTCACACATTTAAGAAACCCACCACTGCTTATTCTCTGTTTATTATTATTTTCTTTCCCCCCCCCCTGCATGTTGGGTCTGAGTGCTTCCCTTCTCTGCCTCCTGCCTCACACACTGTCTACTAGCTTTCTCTATTTGAGTCTCCCCCCAACCATTCTAGTTTAAAGTCTCCCCAGTAGCCTGTTCTGTTGAAAACCCTATTTCTCTCAGCATGTAATGTACATTGAAACCCCATTCGGCCCATCTAGTCACTGCCAGTCTTTCTGTTATTATGACTCCTCTGGAATGTTCTTGTATTTCTTCCTCCTCTGTTTACTCTGGGGAGGGAGGGTGAAAACTGCCATTGCTTCATGAGTAACATAGTTAGAATTTCCGGCACTTGTATCACGTTATTTGTGAGAGGTCGATGTGTTAACATTGACTGACTGCCCGCCCTCCACATACGAGGACCAAGTGGCTGTTGTCCGTTGGGAAGCGGTGAGCCATGTTTTTCAGGTCATGTCCATGGCGCCCTCTTTACCCAGAAACGTCCGCGCCCCAGAACCCGCCCTATGTTGCAGGCGATACCACTTGCGCAGGCGCGGAGAACCCCGGAAGTGGGTGCGGCCAAGTGACGCGCATGCGGTCCGCGGACAAAAGACTCCGGAGGATCGGCGGCGGGTAGGAGCGGGGATCCGGGCGCGGGATCAGTCAGCACCGAGGCCCGGCCTGAGGAGGAGCGGCCCCCGGCTGCGGGGAGAGTCGGTGCGGTCCCCGGGGACGCGGTGGCCCGTCACCTGGGGACGGTGCCGGCCCTATATAAATATATAAACACACAATAACGGTGTGAAGACAAAACCAATGCCGCCAAGTCTGGACAGAATGGAGGGCGGAGGGACAGGGACAGGCGTTGCAACTTGTGCGGCTGCAGGTACCTGGGGAGGGGGCGGTCTGGGTGGGGAAAGGATGAGTTCACCATGGGGTTGAGGAGGGAACGGTCTCTGCGGAAAGTCTCTTCCTACTCGTCGCCCCCCGACCTCTGGAACTGACCCGGGTGGCGGCTGATCAGATTCCCCAGAGTGATGGCGAGGGATGGAGCGGTTGGCATCTGTGACTGGACCAGCAGTGGCCGAGGATGTTTGCTCCTCTGCTGCAGCAGTGGACGGAAACATAGAAAAATAGGTGCAGGAGTAGGCCATTCGGCCCTTCGAGCCTGCACCGCCATTCAATGTGATCATGGCTGATCATCCAACTCAGTATCCTGTACCTGCCTTCTCTCCATACCCCCTGATCCCTTTAGCCACAAGGGCCACATCTAACTCCCTCTTAAAGTTGGCCAATGAACTGGCCTCAACTACCTTCTGTGGCAGAGAATTCCACAGATTCACCACTCTTTGTGTGAAAAATATTTTTCTCATCCCGGTCCTAAAAGACTTCCCCCTTATGCTTAAACTGTGACCCCTTGTCCTGGACATAGAAACATAGAAACATAGAAAATAGGTGCAGGAGTAGGCCATTCGGCCCTTCGAGCCTGCACCGCCATTCAATGTGATCATGGCTGATCATCCAACTCAGTATCCCGTACCTGCCTTCTCTCCATACCCCCTGATCCCTTTAGCCACAAGTGCCACATCTAACGCCCTCTTAAATATAGCCAATGAACTGGCCTCAACTACCTTCTGTGGCAGAGAATTCCAGAGACTCACCACTCTCTGTGTAAAGAATGTTTTCCTCATTTCGGTCCTAAAGGAATTCCCCCTTATCCTTAGACTGTGACCCCTTGTTCTGGACTCACCCAACATCGGGAACAATCTTCCAGCATCTAGCTTGTCCAACCCCTTAAGAATTTTGTAGGTTTCTATAAGATCCCCCCTCAATCTTCTAAATTCCATCGAGTACAAACCGAGTCTATCCAATCTTTCCTCATATGAAAGTCCTGACATCCCAGGAATCAGTCTGGTGAATCTTCTCTGTACCCCCTCTATGGCAAGGATGTCTTTCCTCAGATTTGGAGACCAAAACTGTACGCAGTACTCCAGGTGTGGCCTCACCAAAACCCTGTACAACTGCAGTAGAACCCCCCTGCTCCTATACTCAAATCCTTTCGCTATGAATGCTAACATACCATTTGCTTTCTTCACTGCCTGCTGCACCTGCATGCCTACTTTCAATGACTGGTGTACCATGACACCCAGGTCTCGTTGCATCTCCCCCTTACCTAATCTGCCACCATTCAGATAATAGTCTACCCTCATGTTTTTGCCACCAAAGTGGATAACCTCACATTTATCCACATTGTACTGCATCTGCCATGCATCTGCCCATTCACTCAGCCTATCCAAATCACCCTGCAGCCTCCAAGCATCCTCCTCACACCTAACTATACTCCCCAGCTTGGTATCATCTGCAAATTTGGAGATGTTGCATTGAATTCCCTCGTCCAAATCATTAATATATATTGTAAATAGCTGGGGTCCCAGCACTGAGCCTTGCGGCACCCCACTAGTCACTGCCTGCCATTCTGAAAAGGACCCGTTTACTCCTACCCTTTGCCTCCTGTCTGCTAGCCAGTTCTCTATCCACATCAATACTGAACCCCCAATACCGTGTGCTTTAAGTTTGTATGCTAATCTCTTATGCGGGACCTTGTCGAAAGCCTTCTGAAAGTCTAGATATAACACATCCACTGGTTCTCCCTTATCCACTCTACTAGTTACATCCTCGAAAAATTCTATCAGATTTGTCAGACATGATTTACCTTTCGTAAATCCATGCTGACTTTGTCCAATGATTTCACCACTTTCCAAATGCGCTGCTATCCCATCTTTAATAACTGACTCTAGCAGTTTCCCCACTACCGATGTTAGACTAACTGGTCTGTAATTCCCCGCTTTCTCTCTCCCTCCTTTTTTAAAAAGTGGGGTTACATTAGCCACCCTCCAATCCTCAGGAACTACTCCAGAATCTAAGGAATTTTGAAAAATTATCACTAATGCATCCACTATTTCTGTGGCTACCTCCTTGAGTACTCTGGGATGCAGACTATCTGGCCCTGGGGATTTATCGGCCTTCAATCCGTTCAATTTACCCAACACCACCTCCCGGCTAACCTGGATTTCACTCAGTTCCTCCATCTTATTTGACCCCCGTTCCACTGCTATTTCCGGCAGATTATTTATGTCTTCCTTAGTGAAGACAGAACCAAAGTAGTTATTCAATTGGTCTGCCATGTCCTTGTTCCCCATGATCAATTCACCTGTTTCTGACTGCAAGGGACCAACATTTGTTTTAACTAGTCTCTTTCTCTTTACATATCTATAAAAACTTTTGCAGTCAGTTTTTATGTTCCCTGCCAGTTTCCTTTCATAATCTATTTTCCCTTTCCTAATTAAGCCCTTTGTCCTCCTCTTCTGGATTCTGAATTTCTCCCAGTCCTCCGGTAGGCTGCTTTTTCTGGCAAATTTGTATGCCTCATCTTTTGTTTTTATACTATCCCTGATTTCCCTTGTTATCCATGGATGCACCACCTTCCCCGATTTATTCTTTTGCCAAACTGGTATGAACAACTTTTGTACTTCATCCATGCAGTCTTTAAATACCTTCCATTGCACATCCACTGTCAACCCTTTAAGAATCACCTGCCAGTCTATCTTGGCCAATTCACATCTCATACCTTCAAAGTTACCTTTGTTCAAGTTCAGAACCCTTGTTTCTGACTTCATTATGTCACTCTCCATCCTAATGAAGAACTCAACCATATTATGGTCACTCTTGCCCAAGGGGCCACGCACAACAATGGACCTCCCCAACATCGGTAACAATCTTCCTGCATCTAGCCTGTCCAACCCCTTAAGAATTTTGTAAGTTTCTATAAGATCCCCCCTCAATCTTCTAAATTCTAGCGTGTACAAGCCGAGTCTATCCAGTCTTTCTTCAGATGAAAGTCCTGCCATCCCAGGAAACAGTCTGGTGACCCTTCTCTGCACTCCCTCTATGGCAAGAATGTCTTTCCTCGGATTAGGAGACCATTAAGATGGTGGGTAGGGAGTGATTTCTTCAGGCTGGCTTTGCTTTAGATCGGGAAAGGTGTGACTACGTTGACTGGTGCTTGTTGCCCATGTGGTGCAGCTTCTCCAGTGCTGGACAGATGTCTTCCTGGGTTCGGTGTAGACCGTGGCCATGATGATGGAGGTGAAGAGCAAGCCATGCGTAACCCACCGCTTTGTGACAAGGCTCACCGTTGACACTGAAATCACCTCTTCTGACACACTCATCTTAATCTATTAATGTTTATTGTGAACTCTTTTATTCAATGCAGAACAAGCAGAAGATTCGTGTTCTTGGTTTTCTGGTACTCCAAAAATATTCCAAGTGGAATTTAAACTGGAGGTGGGAAAAACAGCTACCTTAAATTTAGTTGCGTTTGGTTGGGTAACTATGGTAGGGCGAAGCCTATTGCATGCTTTAATTGTGTGGGGGAAGAATGAATTGCTGTACACATCTGTCTTGGTAGCTGGAATCTCAAATTGGGTCGAATGCCCTCGTCTGCTCCTAATTGGTTTGGGCTTGTTGTAGGTTTTGTAATCTATGTCGAGCTGGCCATTTAACATTTTGTACAAACAGGTCAAACGGTGACCTTCACGCCTGTCTTGGAGAGGGTTCCACCCCAGTGAATTCAGAAGTTTGGTAACACTCGCTTCTCTCTCATAGGTATTAGTAACGAATCGAGCTGCCTGTCTTTGGACACTTTCGATGGAAGACATGTTTTTTATTTGTGTATGTGTCCCATGCTGCAACTGCGTAGTCCAAATGTGGTCTAACAAGGGTGAAGTATAACTTCTCCTTGACAGAAGTTGAACAATGATGGAAGTTGCGTCTCAGAAAATTTAGGACACCCGTTGCTTTCACTGTTGCATGATGAGTCTGACCATTCCAACGTAGATCGTTCTGCAATTTGATGCCAAGATATTTGGTGTGTTTGGATTCTTCAAGGGTGGCAGCAAGGATATTGTATGATGTTTCACCTGGTTTCCTCTTTCTGGTGACACGCATGTTTTCACATCTGGAAAGGTTGAACTGCATGCCCCATTGTTGTGACCACTCAACCATTGTATCGAGGTCTTTGAGGAGAACATCTTTATCATCTGCTAACTTAATTGGACGGTACAGCAAACAATCATCAGCTGGGGAATTGTTGGGGGATCTCAAACTCAACCCATCAGATCCGCAGTGTCGTTCAGTTCACCAGCACCTTGCGAGGGATTTACTGAGCTGACAAGACGCCGGGGAGTTCACAGCATGGAGAAATTATCCACCAGCTCTGAGTGTGAGCAGGGGTCCACTCAATCTCCCTCCCTGGTGACCCACCAGCAAGATCACGCTCTGGAGCAACCATTTGCCTGTCCCGATTGTGGGAAGGGATTCACTCAAGCAGGCCACTTGAAGAGGCACCAGAGAAGTCACACTGGTGAGAGGCCGTTCACCTGCTCCGAGTGTGGGAAGGGATTCCTTCATTCATTCGCGTTAGTGGCGCACGAGAGGATTCACGCCGGGAAGAGGCCGTTCACCTGCTCCGAGTGTGGGAAGGGATTCACTCAATCGTATACGTTAGTGAGGCACCAGAAAATTCACGGCGGGGAGAGGCCGTTCACCTGCTCTGCGTGTGGGAAGGGATTCAATCATAACTTTGCGTTCGTGGCACACCAGAGAATTCACACCGGGGAGAGGCCGTTCACCTGCTCCGAGTGCGGGAAGGGATTCATTGACTCGTACGCATTGCAGACACACCAGAGAATTCACCGCGGGGAGAGGCCGTTCACCTGCACTGAGTGCGGGAAGGGATTCACTCGTTCATCTGCGTTAGTGAGGCATCGCAGAATTCACACCGGGGAGAGGCCGTACACCTGCTCCGAGTGTGGAAATGGGTTCATTGACTCGTCTGCATTGCAGGCACACCAGAGAACTCACACGGGGGAGAGGCCGTTCATCTGTTCTGATTGCGGCAAGGGATTCGCTCACATGACCAGTTTGATGACACATCAGCGCATTCACACCGGCGAGAAGCCCTTCAACTGTTCCGAGTGTGGGAAGAGATTCAATCATCCGTCCACGTTAATGACGCACCAGAGAGTTCACACCGGGGAGAGGCCGTTCATCTGCTCCGGGTGTGGGAAGGGATTCGCACAATCTTCCCACCTGATGACCCACCAGCGAGTTCACGCCGTGGAGAAACCAGCTGCCTCTCCCAACTGTGGGTAGAGTTTCACTGGTATATCTAACCAGGTGACCCACCAGAGAATTCACACTATGACATATGACGATAAAACTCTCTTGAGTCTGCTGAATTCTCTGCCTCAGAGGGCGGTGGAGGCCGGTTCTCCGGATACTTTCAACAGAGAGCTAGATAGGGCTCTTAAAGATAGCAGAGCCAGGGGATATGGGGAGAGGCAGGAACTGGGTACTGATTGGGGATGATCAGCCATGATCACAATGAATGGTGCTGCTGGCTCGAAGGGACAAATAGCCTACTCCTGCATCTATTGTCTATCAGTGACAAATAAATAAGTTCTGTTGAAAAGCCTGTGTCTCCAAGCATGCAATGTACATTGAGAGGCCATTCGGCCCATCTAGTCACTGCCAGTCTTTCTGTTATGATGATGACTCTGGAATGTTCTTGCAATTCTTCCTCCTCTATTTACTCTGGGGAGGGAGGGTGAAAACTCTCATTGCTTCATGGGTAACATAGTTGGAATTTCCGGCACTTGTATCACGTCGTTTGCGAGAGGTCGATGTGTTAACATTGACTGCCCGCCCTTCACATACGAGGACCAAGTGGCTGTTGTTCGTTGGGGAGCGGTGAGCCGGTGATTTCAGGTGATATCCATGGCGCCCTCTTTACCCAGAGACCTCCGCGCCCCAGAACCCGCCCTATGTTGCAGGCGATACCGAGCGCGCAGGCGCGGAGAGCGCCGGAAGTGGTGCGGCCAAGGCGCGCATGCGGTCCGCGGACAAAAGACTCCGGAGGATCGGCGGCGGGTAGGAGCGGGGATCCGGGCGCGGGATCAGTCAGCACCGAGGCCCGGCCTGAGGAGGAGCGGCCCCCGGCTGCGGGGAGAGTCGGTGCGGTCCCCGGGGACGCGGTGGCCCGTCACCTGGGGACGGTGCCGGCCCTATATAAATATATAAACACACAATAACGGTGTGAAGACAAAACCAATGCCGCCAAGTCTGGACAGAATGGAGGGCGGAGGGACAGGGACAGGCGTTGCAACTTGTGCGGCTGCAGGTACCTGGGGAGGGGGCGGTCTGGGTGGGGAAAGGATGAGTTCACCATGGGGTTGAGGAGGGAACGGTCTCTGCGGAAAGTCTCTTCCTACTCGTCGCCCCCCGACCTCTGGAACTGACCCGGGTGGCGGCTGATCAGATTCCCCAGAGTGATGGCGAGGGATGGAGCGGTTGGCATCTGTGACTGGACCGGCAGTGGCCGAGGATGTTTGCTCCTCTGCTGCAGCAGTGGACGGAAACATAGAAAAATAGGTGCAGGAGTAGGCCATTCGGCCCATCGAGCCTGCACCGCCATTCAATATGATCATGGCTGATCATCCAACTCAGTATCCCGTACCTGCCTTCTCTCCATACCCCCTGATCCCTTTAGCCACAATGGCCACATCTAACTCCCTCTTAAATTTAGCCAATGAACTGGCCTCAACTACCGAGATGGGAAAAATATTTTTCATACAGAGAGCGGTGAATTCCACAGACTCGCCACTCTCTGTGTGAAAAATATTTGTCTCATCTCGGTCCTAAAAGACTCCCCCTTATCCTTAAACTGTGACCCCTTGTTCTGGACTTCCCCAACATCGGTAA
Source organism: Raja brachyura (assembly GCA_963514005.1). The sequence continues at coordinate 2,907,176 of OY740795.1, forward strand.
CAATCTTCCTGCATCTAGCCTGTCCAACCCCTTAAGAATTTTGTAAGTTTCTATAAGATCCCCCCCTCAATCTTCGAAATTCTAGCGAGTACAAGCCAAGTCTATCCAGTCTTTCTTCAGATGACAGTCCTGCCATCCCAGGAAACAGTCTGGTGAAACTTCTCTGCACTCCCTCTATAGGGGGGTTGCACGTAAGGTCACTGGGTCATAGGGCTTGACGCACGGAGCCGCTCAATCCATCTGGAGGACATCCGTAATTTCCCGTATATGTTATTAATGCAAGAAACGCGTACTTTCCTACCTGTTAAAAACCGCCAAAATGTTGGATTTTTGCGCTGTAAAAAATTGTGGAAGTCGGGGTAAGCGTGAGAGACATGTACCCAACTTCAGAATTCCTAAAGTGAAGCGGAATGAAGGTAAAGAGAAGCGAGAGCTGAAGGGACAACAACAGCTAAAGTGCTTGGCGAACATTGGCCGTGCAGATATCGGAATTGAAAATATTGGGAATTACCGTGTTTGCCCACTGCATTTCATCAACTAAGGCAATATTTGTGTTTTTTCTTGATTCCTTTGGTATCTAAAAAGTCTCAGAAGTGATAAATCTGGCTGTAAATCTTGCTTCAGAGGCGTTTTCTTTTTGTATGTAAAAACCCACTTGAGAACCATGGGCGATTTTAAAATTTTACAGCCAGATTTATCACTTCTGAAAGTTTTTAGGTGCCAAAGGACTCAAGAAAAAAACACAAATAATGCCATAGTTGATGAAATGCAGCGAGCAAACGGCCAATGTTCGCCAAGCACTCGGACTGTTGTTGAACCTTCAGCTTTTGCTTCTATCTACCGTCATTTTTCCTCACTTCTGGAATTCTGAAGTAGGCTAAATGTCTCTCACGCTTATCCCGATTTCCATAATTATTTACAGCACAAAAATGAATTGCTGTACGCATCTGCCTGGATCGAATGCCCACGCCTGCTCCTACTTGGTTTGGGTTTGTTGTAGGTTTTGTAATCAATGGCCATTTAACATTTTGAAAAACAGGTCAAACAGGGAGCTTTACGGCTGTCTTGGAGAGGGTTCCACCCCAGTGAATTCAGAAGTTTGGTAACACTCGCTTCTCTCTCATAGGTATTAGTAACGAATCGAGCTGCCTGTCTTTGGACACTTTCGATGGAAGACATGTTTTTATTTGTGTATGTGTCCCATGCTGCAACTGCGTAGTACAAATGTGGTCTAACAAGGGTGAAGTATAACTTCTCCTTGACAGAAGATGAACAATGATGAAAGTTGCGTCTCAGAAAATTTAGGACACCCGTTGCTTTCACTGTTGCATGATGAGTCTGACCATTCCAACGTAGATCGTTCTGCAATTTGATGCCAAGATATTTGGTGTGTTTGGATTCTTCAAGGGTGGCAGCAAGGATATTGTATGATGTTTCACCTGGTTTCCTCTTTCTGGCGACACGCATGTTTTCACATCTGGAAAGGTTGAACTGCATGCCCCATTGTCGTGACCACTCAACCATTGTATCGAGGTCTTTGAGGAGAGCATCTTTATCATCTGCTGACTTAATTGGACGGTACAGCAAACAATCATCAAGGTAGAACAAGCAGAAGATTTGTGTTGGGGTATCTCAAACTCAGCCCATCAGATCCGCAGTGTCGTTCAGTTCGCCAGCACCTTGCGAGGGAATCACTGAGCTGACGAGACGCCGGGGAGTTCACAGCATGGAGAAATTATCCACCAGCTCTGAGTGTGAGCAGGGGTCCACTCAATCTCCCCCCCTGGTGAGCAACAAGAAAGATCACGCTCCGGGGAGACCATTTGCCTGTCCCGATTGTGGGAACGGATTCACTCGAGCAAGCCAGTTGAAGAGGCACCAGAGAATTCACACGGGGGAGAGGCCGTTCACCTGCTCCGAGTGTGGGAAGGGATTCATTCAATCCTTTGCATTAGTGTCGCACGAGAGGATTCACACCGGGGAGAGGCCGTTCACCTGCTCCGAGTGTGGGAAGGGATTCACCCGATCGTACATGCTGGTGAGGCACCAGAAAGTTCACAGCGGGGAGAGGCCGTTCACCTGCTCTGCGTGTGGGAAGGGATTCGTTCATTCCTCTGCGCTAGTGGCGCACCAGAGAATTCACACCGGGGAGAGGCCGTTCACCTGCTCCGAGTGCGGGAAGCGATTCATTGACCCGTACGCCTTGCAGGCGCACCAGAGAACTCACAGCGGGGAGAGGCCGTTCACCTGCACCGAGTGTGGGAAGGGATTCACTCGTTCATTTGCGTTAGTGAGGCACCGCAGAATCCACACCGGGGAGAGGCCGTACACCTGCTCCGAGTGCGGGAAGCGGTTCGTTGACTCGTCTGCGTTGCAGGCGCACCAGAGGATTCACACGGGGGAGAAGCCGTTCATCTGCTCTGATTGTGGCGAGGGATTCGCTCACATGACCAGTTTGATGACACATCAGCGCACTCACACCGGCGAGAAGCCCTTCAACTGTTCCGAGTGCGGGAAGCGATTCAATCATCCGTCCACGTTAAAGACGCACCAGAGAGTTCACACCGGGGAGAAGCCCTTCATCTGCCCCAGGTGCGGGAAGGCATTCACACAATCTTCCAACCTGTTGTGCCACCAGCGAGTTCATGGTGTGGAGAAACCAGTTGCCTCTCCCAACTGTGGGTAGAGTTTCACTGGTGAATCTAACTTGGTGATCCACACTGGGGTGAGGTCACTCACCTGTTTAGTGTGTGGGAAGGGATTCACTTGATTATCTGAGCTGTTGACACCAGCTCGTTCACGCTGGGTGGGGGCGCGGGCATTTTAAGTAGGTTTGGGAGTGGTCAGACCAGGCACGGGGGGGGGGGGTGGAAGGTACACAGCTCTCACCAGATCGGGCAGAACAGAAAGTAACAATTTCTACAAGAACAAGGAGAACCTGATGCATTCATTTCTTTGTTTGTACAACTGCTTCAATAAAGAATCAATTAAATTGGAAATAATGACTGGAAGGTCTCTTATTTTTTTATCTACGTAAGATCACTCCTACTCACCTGTGTAGTAATGGCAACGGAAAGTTGGAGATTGGAAAAGATAGCAGTTGCCACTACTGCGGCCATTCGGCCCATCTGTTCACTGCCATTCTTTCTCCTCTGTTCATAGCAAAAGGATTTGTGTATAGGAGCAGGGAGGTTCTACTTCAGTTGTATAGGGTCTTGGTGAGACCACACCTCGAGTATTGTGTACAGTTCTGGTCTCCAAATCTGAGGAAGGACATTATTGCCATAGAGGGAGTGCAGAGAAGGTTCACCAGACTGATTCCTGGGATGTCAGGACTGTCTTATGAACAAAGACTGCATAGACTCGGTTTATACTCTCTAGAATTTAGGAGATTGAGAGGGGATCTTATTGAAACTTACAAAATTCTTAAGGGGTTAGACAGGCTAGATGCAGGAAGATTGTTCCCTATGTTGGGTAGGTCCAGGACAAGGGGTCACAGCTTAAGGATAAGGGGGAAATCCTTTAGGACCGAGATGAGAAGGACTTTTTTCACACAGAGAGTGGTGGGTCTCTGGAACTCTCTGCCACAGAGGGTAGTTGAGGCCAGTTCATTGGCTATATTTAAGAGGGAGTTAGATGTGGCCCTTGTGGCTAAGGGGATCAGAGGGTATGGAGAGAAGGCAGGTACGGGATACTGAGTTGGATGATCAGCCATGATCATATTGAATGGCGGTGCAGGCTCGAAGGGCCGAATGGCCTACTCCTGCACCTAATTTCTATTTTTCTATGACTCCTTTGGAATGTTCTTGTATTTCTTCTTCCTCTGAGACTGAATGTTCAAATTTCTGAAGTCTGAAGAAGGGTCTCGACCCGAAATGTCACCCACTCCTTATCTCCAGAGATGCTGCCTGTCCTGCTGAGTTACTCCAACATTTTGTTTCTATCTTTGTGTTCAAATTTCTGGAACTTGGAAGTGTAATCCGATGAAATGGCGAAAGGCCTGGATAGAGTGGATAGGCCCCATATCTGAGGAAGGATACACTGGAGAGGGTCTAGAGAAGATTTTATGGGAATGCTTCCAGGAATGAGTGGGATTACACGTGACATGATGAGCGTTTGACGACACTGGACCTGTACTAGCTGGGGTTTAGAAGGATGAGAGCGGAGACCTCATTGAAACTTGCCAAACAGCGAAAGGCCCATATAGAGTGGATGTGGATCGGATGTTTCCACTAGTGGGGGAGACGAGGGCCAGAGGTCGCAGCCTCAGAGTAAGGGACGTTTTTTTAAGAAGTAGATGACAATAGGTGCAGGAGTAGGCCATTTGGTCCTTCAAGCCAGCACCGCCATTCACTGTGATCATGGCTGATCGTCCACAATCAGTACTCCTTTCCTGCCTTGTCCCCATATCCCATGACTCCTCCATCTTTGATGGGCCGAATGGCCCTACTCTGCTCCTTATGAACTCATAGCAGCAGAATTAGGCCATTCGGCCCATCGTATTTACTCCGCCATGGCTGATTTATCTTCTCTCATCCCAATTCTCATTTCTTCACCCCATAACCTAGCAATGTTACAAAATTTTGAGATTTTAAAAATCAAGTCTGCAATTTATCCCATCAGATAAAGCATAAAAAGAAGTTTAATTTGGCACCTAATTCACTTTCATATCTTCAGTATTAAGAAAGTTATGACCATTTTCATACTCGGAAATTAGCATCTTGTTCCCCATTGCCTTTCAATTGACTTAACACAAAAGCTGTGATCTAGAACAGTTAAAAGGCCATAACTTTCTTAAAAATTAAGAGAACTCAATGAAATTTCCAGTTATTATAGATTGTTTCATAATTGTTTCAGAATGCTTCAATCTTACTTGGATGACCTGAAATTAAAGCATATGATTAGTTAGTTATCTAATTGTAGCTAATTACAAAATTCAATGAGTAGATCTAAACATCTATCCATTTCTTAAGAAAAGATAAACTTTTTTTAAATTGCCTAAGTGTCCAAATAACATTCACACAATAATCCACAATATAACATAATTTTTAAATATCATTTTCATGAGGGCCAAATTGAAGGAATTTAGTGTTTAATGCCTGTAAATTAATGGCCATTTAAATGAACTAGCGAGTGGGTTTTAAATGGCCATTTAAATCAACTAGCGAGTGGGTTTTCAATCCGGTGGATTGGAACATTGTAGTTTGCGGTGAAGTCGGCATGAAAAATACAGCCGGTTCATACATTCTTTTTGGACCCCATTTCGCAACATGAAAATATTATTAAAGCCTCCATAAAAACCAACTTTTAATATAAAAATAAACTGTGTACCTTTTTTTTCTCCCCCACGCAAAATCCTTCCCGTTATCGGCACTCACGGCTTTTGAAGGTAATTTTTAAATTACTCTAGTTAATAAATAATCTAGCGTAATTTAAAAATACCTTCATTAATGAAATGTCGGAGCGATTTTTCTTCCGCAACGAAATCGCCCAACATTGATCGATTTGCCCAGTCTGAAGAAAGACGGCACTTTAAGCCCGCCCCCCTCTGAAAGGCGCCAAAGTCGCGCACACGGGGAGTGGCAGGACTGCAGCGCTGCTCAAGGTAAGTTTTGTAACATACCTACATAACCCCTGGCACCCTAACTGATCAAGAATCTCCACAGCCATCTGTGTCAGTGAACTCCATAGATTCGCCACCCTTTGACCAAAGAAAGTCTACCTCATCTTTCTTCCGATACGTTACTTTATTCGGAGCCTGTGCCCTCTGGTGCTGAACTCTCCCACCACAGGAAAATACAATTGTTTCTGCAACACTGTAGGAAAATTGTTATTGCGAGTAGTGTCCCCTCTAAGCCTACTTTCCCCGTCGATATAATTGGAATTATAACGTGACTCTAACGTGACGCGCAAGGTTTCTTAACGGTGCAACCATCTTAATTTATTTTGCATTTCCGGCGCATTTAAGTGTTTTGATTTTTACAGCTAATTCAACATATCGCCTGTGGGAGCTTGCTGTGTGAAATTGTCTACAACGATGCCGCGGCTGGTAGAGTTGCTGCCTCACAGCAACAGGGCTGCCAACATTGGATGAGAGTTGGGAGTGAGAAATTGCGAGAGACCAAGCCCGAGGGAGAGTAGTGGGGGGGCTGCGGTCCCCCCTCCCATTGGTACGGAGCTTTTGCATTTTTTCGGCTTGAAATTGTGCACACTGTAGCGAGTCTTTTAAATTCCACGAATGCAATAAATATGCTTTAAATTGGATTAGCTATGAATAAGGTTAGGCTAAATTACATTCCTGATTGCATTCCACAGTAGAGCCCAGGCTCCTATCAACAGGTGCAGCACATGAATGATCTTAGTGTATTCATGTATGGAAATCAGATTACAATCAAACATTTGGCCCATGTTGGCCAACCTGGGTCTCACTGCACACCTGGTACTACCCCTGGCCCTGACTCCAGTTGCATCCCTTCTCTCATTCCTGTCCCTGAGTCCAGCCCTACACCTGCCCCCCTATTCTACCCTGATCATAGCTGCTTACCTGCTTAGGTTCCCAGTGCCGAACACTCCCCTGGTCCCAGCTTTAACTGCACACCTAGTACTATTCCAGACCTTGACTCTGGATACACACTTGGCCTTGCTCCTAGCCCCTTTGCACTGACAATATATCTGGCCCACACATCAAGCCCCATTTCTGACCCCCTGGACTTAACCTATTACATTCAAGTCCACAGGTGCTTAGCTAATGCAGTAATCCTTTATGGGGCACTTCACAGAACAAATAATGGATAACAAAATTTGCTACATTCATTGGCTTCCTTGTTACCTAACATGCTAGTCACTTTGTCAAAGAAGTCATCAATTGGTTGAACACAATTCCCATCCATAAAATTATACTCGCTCAGCTGTATAAGTATTCTGAAACCATTTCTTTAATTTTCCTAACAAACTGTCCTGAAGTCATCTGGCTAATTACAATAACAAATCAATAACATTAGCAACTCCGAAACATGAAGCGCTGAGCATTGGGATCCAAACATCATGGACAACTGGCCTCAGTTCCCCGCTCACATCTGGCAGTGTTCTCCATCTGAATCAGGGGCCGCGGAGCGTTTTTGAAAGTGGGGAGGCTGAGCGATCACTGATCACTGGCCTTGGGGACACCCGGTGAGGGAGTGGAGCAACCGAGTGGGGAGAGGGTGTGGAAGAAGGGTGTCCCCCCTCCCAGGGTAGGAACCTTTTGAAATTTGATGTATTAAAATCATGTTTTAGTGCATTGTAGAAGTATGATTTCAATGTTTTTTGTATGAAGTATTTTTAAGGGGTAACTTGATCCACACAAAAGGTGGTGGGTGTTTGGAACAAGCTGCCAGAGGAGGTAGTTGAGGCAGGGACCATCCCAACATTTAAGAAACAGTTAGACTGATACATGGATAGGACAGGTTTAGAGGTATGGACTAAAAGCAGGTAGCGTAGCTGGGACATGTTGGTGGGTGTGGGCAAGTTGCGCCAAAGGGCCTGTTTTCACACTGTATCACTCTATGACCACATTATACCTCCACCATGCATGAATGCTTCAAAATCAAGTGATCGAGTTTTATTGCTTTATACTCAAGCATAGAAACGTAGAAAATAGGTGCAGGAATAGGCCATCGGCCCTTCGAGCCAGTACTGCTATTCAATATGATCATGGCTATTCATCTAGAATCAGTACCTCTTTCCTGTTTTTTCCCCATATCCCTTGATTTCGTGAGCTAAATGTAACTCTCTCTTGAAAACATCCAGTGAATTGGCCTGCACTGCCTTCTGTGGCAGAGAATTCCACAGATTCACAACTCTCTGTGTGAAGAAAGTTTGTCCTCATCTCAGTCCTAACTGGACCCCCCTTTATTCTTAAACTGTGACCCCTGGTTCTGAAATCCCCCAACATCGGGAACATTTTTCCTGCAGTTACAGTAAGTGAAAATCTAGCAGGCAAGCAGGATGCTTTCTCCAACCACCCCCATTTGAAGTCCACTATCTTCCACCATTTCTACCGAGTGCCTGGTAGTTACTTCCAGCAGCCACTGATTGTCCTCCAGGATGCACCGAGCCGCAGGCTGATCCATGCCGGTCACCTGGGCTAATTTGGCACGGAGACTCTCACGGCAGCGGCGCAACGCTTCCGACCACTTGCACTGAGGCTGCTCCATGGCCGGAGCTGCAGTGAGCGAATCGCCAGCCCGGCAAACAGTCGTTAGCCCCGCTCCCCGTCTGCATCTGTCCCCGTTTCCTTGTTATCTAACATGTCTGAAGAAGGGTCTTGACCCGAAACGTCGCCTATCTCCTTCGCTCCTTAGATGCTGCTGCACCCGCTGAGTTTCTCCAGCTTTTTGTGTAACCCTTGTTATCTAACATGCTAGTTACATAGTCAAAGAAGTCATCAATTGGTTGAACACAATTTCTAATCCATAAAATTATACTCATTCAGCTGTATAAGTATTCTGTTACAATTTATTTCATTTTCTAACAAACTGTCCTGAAGTCATTTTCACCCCTAATATTTTCAGTATTTTGCTGTCGTCCTCTCAGCTGGGACTTTTCCAAAATGCAAAGTCCAATAACTATATATTTAAGCAATATTATTCTATTAAATGTGATCTGGAGAGCACATAATATTTTCTGTGGTATTCATAACATAACAATGATAAAAAGATCTTTGCATGCCCCAGGAATTTGAAGCTCTTGACCCTCTCCGCCATCGACCCGTTGATATAAACGGGACTGTGGGTCCCCATCCTTCCAAAGTCCACAATCAGTTCCTTGGTTTTGCTGGTGTTGAGGGCCCAATGTGAATGAGGGTTGCCAGCATCCAAGATGGGCGCCCAGGTGCTTCGCCTCCCATTGACTTCAATGGGAGACTGCCAGCTGCTAAGATGGCCGCCCAGGGCTTGACCTTCACGTTGACTTCAATGGAAGCGCCCTGATTAAAGATGGCCGCATCTGGCTTCACTCCCCATTGACTTCAACGCCGGCGCCAGCAGCCAAGATGGCCGCCGACATTAGCCTGAACCGGAAATGCCAGCAACCAAGATGGCCGCCACCGGCTTCATTCCCCATTGGGTTCAACGGAAGCGCCTTTAGTCAAGATGGCCGCCGGCGACTTCAGCCCGCATTGATTTCAGCGGCGGAGAGAGAGAAGGTGAAGGAGAGAGGGAAGGAGAGAGAAAGAAAAAGGGAGAGGGGGGGGGGGGAGGTGCGAGAGAAATAGAGGGAGGAGAATAGAGTGGAAATAGAGAGAGAGGGGAGGAAAAGAAGAGGAGAGAAAGAAAGGACGAGAAAGAAAAAGAGAGATGGAAGGTGAAGGAGAGAGAGAGAGAGAGGGAGAAAGAGACAGGATGAAAAGGAGATGAGAGACTTCCAACATTCTTAAGGGGTTGGACAGGCTCGATGCAGGAAGATTGTTCCCGATGTTGGGGAGGTCCAGGACAAGGGGTCACAGCTTAAAGATAAGGGGGAAAATCCTTTAGGACCGAGATGAGAAGGACTTTTTTCACACAGAGAGTGGTGGGTCTCTGGAACTCTCTGCCACAGAGGGTAGTTGAGGCCAGTTCATTGGCTATATTTAACAGGGAGTTAGATGTGGCCCCTTGTGGCTAAAGGGATCAGGGGTTATTGAGAGAAGGCAGGTACGGGATACTGAGTTGGATGATCAGCCATGATCATATTGAATGGCGGTGCAGGCTCGAAGGGCCGAATGGCCTACTCCTGCACCCATTTTCCATGTTTCTATGAGATAGAAAGAAAGATATGAGAGAAAGAGAGAGAGAGAAAGAGAGGGAAGGTGAAAAAGGAGAGGAGGAGAAAGGGAGAGAGAAAATAGTGATGTAGAGGGAGAGAGGAGGAAAAAGAAGAGGGGAGGCGAGAGAGAAGGGGAAAAAAGAAAGAAAGAAGCAGAGAGAGAGAGAAAGAAAGAGGGGGAGAGAGAGGGAGGGAAGGTGAGAGAGAGGAGAGGAAAGAGTGGAAATATGGGCGAGAGAGAGAGGAAGAAACGGAGAGGAGAGAAAGGGGAGAGAGAGAAGGGGAGAGGGGAGAGGAAAAAGAGGAGAGAGAGAGTGGAACTATAGAGGGAGAGAAAGGAATCGAAAGAATGAGATAGAGAGAGAAGGAGAGACCAGGGAGAGAAAATAAAGAGGGGGAGAGAGAGTGAGAGAGAAAGAGAGAGAGCGGGAAGGTGAGAGAGATAAATATTGGGAGAGAAAGAAGGGAGGAGAGCGATGGAATGAGGGAGAGAAAGAGAGAGGGTGTAAAGAAGGGAACGGGAGAGAGAAACATGGGAAGGGGGAAGGATGCAAGAAGGAAGGGGAGAGAGAAGAGAGAGGGATAGGGAGAGAGAAAGTAAGAGAGAGTGAATGATACAAGAAGGAGGGAAGAGAGAGAGAGGAGATGGGAGAGAGGGGGAAGAGTGGGAGGGAGGGTGTAAAGAACTGGAAAAAGGTGAACGTGGCAGAGAGCGAGAGAGGAAGAGAGGGAAAAGGGGATGTGAAAGGAGAGAGAGAGAGAGAGAGAGAGAGGGAGGGAGGGTGTAAAGAACTGGAAAGAGGTGAACGTGAGGGGAAGAGAGAAAAGGGGATGAGAAGGGGGGAGAGCTGGAAAATATGTGAAGGAGAGAGAGGGGGTGAAGGGTGAGAGCAGGAGGAAGAGAGGGGGAGAGAAAAAGGAGGGAGGGGGGGAGTGCGAGAGGGAGAGAGAAAAGGGATGTAAGGTGGAGAGAGAGACGGGGGGGATTGGTCAGAGCCATTAAGCTGTGGGCGAGCAGGAGGGGAGAGGGGGAATGGCCTGAGGTTGGTGGGAGGGTTTTAAAAAGGAAGAGAGAGAGATAGACATCTGTGAACAGAACAAGTATTTAATATTTCTCCCTCTCTCTCTCGGTCTCTCTCTTGCTCTCTATGTCTCTCTCTCTCTATGTCTCTCTCTCTCTATGTCTCTCTCCCTCTATGTCTCTCTCCCTGTCTCTCTTTCTCGCTCTGTCTCTCTCTTTCTCTCTCTTTCTCACTCTGTCTCTCTCTCTCTCTCTCTCTCTCTCTCTCACTCTCTGTCTCTCTCTCTCCCCAGGGTCCAGATGTTCAGCGCTCTCCAGATGTGGTCTCGTTGCCGCCCTCCCTTCCCCACCATCTCCCTCCTCAACTCCTCACCCAGATGTTTGAACACCGCCGCACCCCCCTCAGGTAAACCCTTCTCTCCCCCCTCTTTCTCCCCTCTCTCTCTATCTCTCCCCCTACCCCTCCCCCTCCCCCTCCCCCTCTCTCTCTCTCTCCCCCCCTCTCTCTCTGCAGTTGCAGCTCCTAGACTGTGGGACAGCATCCCGCTTCCCCCCTCCATCTGCCCCCTCCATCGACTTTAAGTCGAGACTAAAAACTCATCTCTACTCCCAAGCCTTTCTTGACGTCCTCTGAGCGAGGGCTATATGTATGTAGTGATGTTTGTATTTAATCTATGAACCACTGTTGTTTGTTATACTATTCGTATGCCAATGTAAAGCACTTTGGCCAACGAGAGTTGTTTTTTAAATGTGCTATATAAATAAAAGTGACTTGACTTGACAAAGGGGGAGTTGAGTAACTGTGCTGCGCCCTTGGTACAGTGGGGAATGTCTTATATACTTAAAACTCTGATCTTGTGTGTGTGTGTGTATGTTTGCGTGTAATCACACCTTCTCGAAAAAACGATGCGTTAACGGTAAAATGTTTACATATTTCGGTAGAGATTTATCACGTGGAGTCAAAAAATCGTCTTATCTGAAAAATTCATCCATTGTTTCTCGAGTTCTTAATCAAAATGTTCAAAAATCTGAAGAAACTTGGGAAAAATAACTCTCTCCCCCCCCCCCTCCCCCTCTCCCCCCCTTCTCTTCCCCCCTTCTCTCTCTCCCCCTCACTCTCTCTCTATCTCTGCAGGAACCTTCGGTGAAGACCAAGTTCGGTCCATTGAACGATGAAGATCGAATCTTCACAAATCTCTACGGACGTCACGACTGGCGGTGAGGAAAATGGAGACGCTCCCTGACTCCTGGCATTGACATATGCTCCCTAATCTGCTTTGAGATTCAGTGACGCTCCCTATTTTGCTTTGAGATTGAGAGATGCTCCCTATTCTGCTTTGAGATTGAGAGACGCTCCCTATTCTACTTTGAGATTGAGAGACGCTCCTTATTCTGCTTTGGGATTGAGTGACCCTCCCTAATCTGCTTTGAGATTGAGACGGTCCCTATGCTTTGAGATTGAGAGACGCTCCCTAATATGCTTTGAGATTGAGAGACGCTCCCTAATCCACTTTGAGATTGAGAGACGCTCCCTAATCCACTTTGAGATTGAGAGACGCTCCCTAATCTGCTGGCTCCCTATTCTGATTTTCTCTCTTCTCTCTAATACTTTCTCTCACCTGTTTCTCCATTTATCTTTATTCTTTAAAAAAAAACTGAAGCTATGTTAGAGATTGGTAATTGAATTGTCGCTTACTATTATTTGGATACATGCTTTTAATAAAAATATTTAAATAAAAAACTACACGATCCTCAACTAAATATTCTCTCTCCCTCTCTCTCTCTCTTCCCCCTCTCTCGCTCTCACCCTCTCTCTCTCTCACCCTCTCTCTCCTGCTCTCTCTCCCTCTCTCTCACTCTCTCTCTCTCTCTCTCTCTCTCTCTCTCACTCTCTCTCTCTCTCTCTCTCTCTCTTTGACACTCTCAAAAACTGTTCCCAAATTGTTTATAACTTTTTCTCCCTTAATCTAAACTACACGAACCTCGACTAAATCAAGGTTAATTCCCGGGATGGCGGGACTGTCATATGCTGAGAGAATGGAGCGGCTGGGCTTGTACACTCTGGAGTTTAGAAGGATGAGAGGGGATCTCATTGAAACATATAAGATTGTTAAGGGTTTGGACGCGCGAGAGGCAGGAAACATGTTCCCGATGTTGGGGGAGTCCAGAACCAGGGGCCTCACACAGTTTAAGAATAAGGGGTCGGCCATTTAGAACGGAGGCGAGGAAACACTTTTTCTCACAGAGAGTTGTGAGTGTGTGGAATTCTCTGCCTCAGAGGGCGGTGGAGGCCAGTTCTCTGGATGCTTTCAAGAGGGAGCTAGATGGGGCTCTTAAAGATAGCGGTGATATGGGGAGAAGGCAGGAACGGAGTACTGATTGTGGATGATCAGCCATGATCACATTGAATGGCGGTGCTGGCTCGAATGGCCGACTCCTGCACCTGTGGTCTATTGTCTGTTGTCTAAATATTCTCTCTCCCCCTCTCTCTCTCCCGCAGACTAAAGGGAGCGTTACGCAGAGGGGATTGGTACAAGACTAAGGAGATTGTGGAGAAGGGCGTGGACTGGATCCTGGGAGAAGTGAAGACCTCGGGACTCCGGGGAAGAGGGGGAGCGGGATTCCCCACCGGCATGAAGTGGGGGTTCATGAACAAGCCCTCCGACGGCCGGTGAGTGTCCAGTTGGGAAATGGGGAAGTACAACGGGATCTGGGGGTCCTTGTTCATCATTCATTGAAAGTAAGCATGCAGGTACAGCAGGCAGTGAAGAAAGCCATTGGCATGTTGGCCTTCATAACAAGAGGAGTTGAGTATAGGAGCAAATAAGTCGTTCTGCAGTTGTACAGGGGCCTGCTGAGACCACATCTGGATTTTTGTGTGCAGTTTTGGTCTCCTAATTTAAGGAAGGACATCCTTGTGATTGAGGCAGTGCAGCGTAGGTTCACGAGATTGATCCCTGGGATGGCGGGACTGTCATATGAGGAAAGATTGAAAAGACTAGGCTTGTATTCACTGGAGTTTAGAAGGATGAGGGCGGATCTTATAGAAACATATAAAATTATAAAAAGACTGGACGGGCTAGATGCAGGAAAGGAAAAATGTTCCCAATGTTGGGCGAGTCCAGAACCAGGGGCCACAGTCTTAGAATAAAGGGGAGGTCATTTAACACTGAGACAAAATGTAGAGAGTTGTGGAATTCCCTGCCACAGAGGGCACTGGAGGCCAAGTCACTGGAGCTCTAGGGGCTAGTGGAATCAAGGGATATGGGGAGAAGGCAGGCACGGGTTATTGATTGGGGACGATCAGCCATGATCACAATGAATGGCAGTGCTGGCTCAAAGGGCCGAATGACCTCCTCCTGCACCTATTTTCTATATTTCTATGTTCATAACAAGAGGAGTCGAGTATAGGAGCAACGAGGTCCTTCTGAAGTTGTACAGAGCTCTGGTGAGACCACACCTGGAGTATTGTGTGCAGTTTTGGTCTCCTAATTTGAGGAAGGACACACTTGCTATTGAGGGAGTGCAGCATAGGTTTACAAGGTTAATTCCTGGGATGGCGGGACTGTCATATGCTGAGAGAATGGAGCGGCTGGGCTTGTATACTCTGGAGTTTAGAAGGATGAGAGGGGATCTCATTGATTATTATACGATTATTAAGGGATTGGACACGCTAGAGGCAGGAAACATGTTCCGATGTTGGGGGAGTCCAGAACCAGGGGCCACACACAGTGTGA
>OY740795.1:5556714-5679490 GCA_963514005.1 Raja brachyura
TGTGATTAGTTTTATTAGGCATAATGATCGGCATAGTAATGGTGGGGCGAATGGCTTTATATATTCTGTACAGGTATGACTATACTCAAAGAGGGGAGTCAGGATATACAGAGTGAGAGAAAAAAACGTAACATTTCAGATCAATTAATATTCATCAGGTCGTTGATGAAAGTTTTTCAACCTAAATATTAATCCCGTTTCTCTCTATACGAAACGTATTCTCAAATTTCTGATATTTACTTATTACATGACGGAAACTTCCTATATAAATATATTAGGAAGCTGAAGGCCCAGGAATTGTTTTTAACACATCCACTGTGTCAATCAGAAAACTGATCGAATCAACTGATAGACATAGAAACATAGAAAATAGGTGCAGGAGTAGGCCATTCGGCCCTTCGAGCCTGCACCGCCATTCAATGTGATCATGGCTGATCATCCAACTCAGTATCCCGTACCTGCCTTCTCTCCATACCCCCTGATCCCTTTAGCCACAAGTGCCACATCTAACGCCCTCTTAAATATAGCCAATGAACTGGCCTCAACTACCTTCTGTGGCAGAGAATTCCAGAGACTCACCACTCTCTGTGTAAAGAATGTTTTCCTCATTTCGGTCCTAAAGGAATTCCCCTCATCCTTAGACTGTGACCCCTTGTTCTGGACTCCCCAACATCGGGAACAATCTTCCAGCATCTAGCTTGTCCAACCCCTTAAGAATTTTGTAAGTTTCTATAAGATCCCCCTCAATCTTCTAAATTCCAGCGAGTACAAGCCGAGTCTATCCAATCTTTCCTCATATGAAAGTCCTGACATCCCAGGAATCAGTCTGGTGAATCTTCTCTGTACCCCCTCTATGGCAAGGATGTCTTTCCTCAGATTTGGAGACCAATTATGGAGATCCTCTCCATAATTGGATATATCGACCTACTAGTCACCAGATCAATGTATAAAGCTTGCGTGGCACATTATACCATTTCGCATAAATTCTATGATCCAAAACAATTTTAATGAAGGTAGCTATCCTTATTCCCCCCACAATATTTTGGTAATGTCAAGTTAAATTCTCACCCCCACATCAATCCCTACATGCCTGAATCAACCCCCAGACAACGTGTGCGTATATTTACGTCCCCCCCCCCCCCTTCCCTGCCGAAAAACTTGGGCTTTGATGCTTCGCGCAAGTTATTATTTCCTACCACAGCTCGTGCAGTGAACTCATGGAACCGTGTGATTGTGGAATGCATGTAACAAAATAAGCAATGCAATCCAAACAGATTTATTTCGGTTTTAACAAATGGCATATAAAAACTGTTCCGACATATCAGTGGTACAGGAAATAGGTGGGGAGATGCAAGCAACTGCAAACCGCCATAATCTTTGGCCACAACTGCTGGACTCTTGAGCAAAACACAACGAAACACAGCAACGCAGTGGGTTAGGCAACATCTGTGGAAGGGATGGACAGGTAGACGTTCGGTTGGGACCTTTTTTCAGGAGAGAAGAAACCTGGAAGAACG
Source organism: Raja brachyura (assembly GCA_963514005.1). Next base: position 5,558,232 of record OY740795.1, read on the forward strand.
ATGCGTGGGCGGAACAAATCCTGCCAAATGTTTGACAGATACAGGGGAGGGGAGCGGTGTTTGATCCGCTGATGGGTGAAGTGGGTGACAAGGGATATACATAAATAGGAGAGAAAAGAACGTCATATAAGGAAAGTAGATGTGCGAAATGCGAAGCCGGGGAGAGTGACATAGGCGAAAAAGGGACAGTGGGTGGGGGGGGGGGGGGGGGGGGGGGGGGGAGCTGGATGGAATCGGAATGAGAAATTAGGGGATGGAAGATAAATGTACATAAAGAGGGAAGAGGAGCGAAATAGGCTGGTTCACCTTCGCATATTAGTACAGTTGCGACGCGTGTGAAGCCTTTTAGTACATCCATGGTATTGTGTAAAGCTTACAATCGATAGCACAAGTAGTACTGTTCACCTCGGACCAATCCCGTTCAAATAAAACAGACGCTTGCCAAACACAAAGCAGACATAGAAACAAAATGCTGTAATAGCTCAGCGGGACAGGCATCATCTCTGGCGAATAGGAATGGTTGACATAACGGGTGAAGACCCTTGTTCAGACCCTTCCTTCCTACCCTTCCTTCCTTCACAGAGCAGGCATATTCTATTCAGAATGGCGTCTGAAACTTTTTTCAAGTTAATATTACAAATTACATTTAAACTTCATTGGCCACTGCACCATAGCGGCAACCTGCTGCCGGAATTTGCTCTGGGTCACAGCATATATAAATGTGTTCGTGCAACAACTCAACAGCAAGAGCATATTGGCACTTTCTACAAAGATACCCCTGATTTGGTAATCACCCGTGATTTTCTTATAGATGAACAGTGCAAGATGTGTCACCCAGAGTAGGATGAAACTACCTGAAATGGCGAAGAGCAAAATCATGGACATTTTTCTGCTCTCCATTTCGGGGTCCTTTCTGGGACTCCCCATTGCTTCGCCCACGGAGTCTCCTTCGAGCACTATTGGCAGCTAGAATGTGCCTGACTGTGAGGACATTCAGCAAGAGAATCAGAAAAAACGCGAGGCAAGGTGTCAAAACATGAGAGGACCAATCAAAGGTTTTCCAAAGAAGTGATGTATAGCGAGCTAACCTCTCTCTGCAATACCACGGAACATTGTCAATTATATACATTGGTTCGTGCATGAAATACCAAGGGATGCTTTTAACGCATCCCACTACGCAGACCGTTCCTATAACATACGCTGCCGTTCTCTCCGTGCAATATTTTGTTTTAAGCTTTTGGCAACAAATGGTCACACATCGATCAAAGGTAAAAGCGACTGTTAACCAAACAGAACTGTCCCTCGTGGCGTGGTTTAAAGAAATGCTGAGACTGCAAACTGGAGTAATAGACATGAAACTACCTGGAGTGTAGATGCCAGGTATCGATTTAATAACACAGCAGTGAAAATAACCAGAAGATCCGTCACCGCCATGGATACCAGGTACCGCGTGATGCATCTGGAGAGACCGCACTTCCCTCTGGATAGTATCACAATCCCCACGAAATTAACTGCACATAAAGATGGGGGGCGGGTTGGGGGGGGGGGGGGGTGGTTGGGGGGTAACGAGAAAAGTAACGAGATGTTACGGAGTGCAAATGCAGCAACATTCATTATACTGACACGAATTCTGGAAAAACGTCACGACCCATGCATAATTTAATTCGAGTGGCGAAATAGCCAATGTCGCTGCCGTAAAACTGAGTTTGAGTCAATATTTCTATGCAAGATTGACCCAAAATGCTGGATTATCTCAACCAGCCAGCGGGTGAGCAAGCATATCTAGATACATTTCTATTGTTGGACACTGATCTAAATGTTTAAGAGAACGCTGAGAGTGATCGCAGACTTTAATGAATGCGAATGTATGCACAATGGCATGAAAAAGAATGAGATTAAAACAAAGGATAATATCCTAGAATTTAATTTTAACCCAGTGCCCCAAAAAAACACAGCTGACCAGTGAAGTAGCCTAACAGGAAGCAACTCGTCTGAAATTGGATGATTAGATTAGTAAGTCGAGTTTCCACTTGTGATTCAACCATACTCTCAAATATCCGAAATGTAAATGTCTTTAAATTTACTCTTTGAATTGGACTTGAACAAAGGTTTTGTTCCGACAAGAGAAACCAACTTTTTGAACCTCGCATTATTGAAAGCCAACAGAGTCAAGGAGCACGTTAAATTGTCATTCCGATCAATGGATATCCATCTATATTATTTCCACCTTCCAGTACTTGGCCTGTGACCCTCTCTGCCCTGGCGATTCAACCACAAAGCTGCATACTTCTGAAAATTCGACAGTATCGTAGCTTCCACCACGCTCTCAAGAAGGGCACTCCAGGTACTCACCATTCTCTGTGTGAAAAGAGACCCTTCTGCTTTCGCTCTAATACATTTACTCCTTACTCTAAATCTAAGTCCACTAATCCTATTTACCTCTCATAATTTGTCATACGCCTATCATATTCTTCTCTGAACCACTTCCACCCCAGGGAGAATAGACCTAGCCTCTCCAGGCTCTCCTTATAATCAAAACACTCGAAAGTGGGCAACGTCCAGATGAATCTCATCTGCATCCTGTCCAGCATTTCGCCGCGTTGATATAGGTGGAGATTGAAGTGCTCCAGTTGATGTCTGAACTCAGCTTTACATAGTTGGACAACAACCCCCCTGTTCTTGTATGCGAGGCCCTAACGAAAGAAGGCAGGTTCCCATGTGCCTTGCTTGCCACGTCCCAATTTTGCAGGATTTATACAAGCCAAGCCCCAACATGAATCGTATATGCCCGAGCCTTGTTAGGGTTCCTCATTAGTGCCGATTGACAATTCTTGGTTGTGTTTATGTGATGAAAACTGATCAACTTCGAGACGACTTTAATACATTCGTATCATCTTTGCCGCCCAATTTACGCAGGAATGCGCTTGACCATGAATTTAGAGCTTAAATATTTTGCGCAGTACTTTGCTTGCCGCACTAACTTATTTCTAACATCGTCAACGTCGTGAAGGGACACGAATCGTTTGCATTTACTACGGAAGTTTAACGTCAACAGTTCAAACATGAAAAACAAATCTCCTCTTGATTATGACCATCCTGAATGCTCACCATGTTCAATCATGCGACGCAAGTACCCAAAAGGGATGAAGTACGTCCATGTTATCAACAAGAACTGGTCGCGTTATAGAGTAATGCAGCATGGAACCAAATTATTTCGTTCCACCCTCACTGACTGGCCACCTATACGAATCTGGAATATTTGGTCCAATATCACTTTAGACGGCGCATTTTAGATTTCAATCACTTTATTTGTCGTGTAAATGTGTGCGTATGGGCGCAAGAGAGATGGATAGATAGATAGATAGATAGATAGATAGATAGATAGATAGATAGATAGATAGATAGATAGATAGATAGATAGATAGATAGATAGATAGATAGATAGATAGATAGATAGATAGATCGATAGATCGATAGATAGATAGATAGATAGATAGATAGATAGACAGACAGACAGACAGACAGACAGACAGACAGACAGACAGACAGACAGACAGACAGACAGACAGACAGACAGACAGACAGACAGATAGATAGATAGATAGATAGATAGATAGATAGATAGATAGATAGATAGATAGATAGATAGATAGATAGATAGATAGATAGATAGATAGATAGATAGATAGATAGATAGATAGATAGATAGATAGATAGATAGATAGGCCAGGCCCTTATATTAATCTCCGTCACCAGATCCCAATTCATTTCGACGTCCTCTTCTTCGTAAGGAATATAGTTCATAGTTATGCAAATGTTCTTCTGAAATTATTTGGCTATATGTTATAGTGGCGAATAGATGCCGGAACCTTCCCAAGATTAACGATAACTCATGTAGCAGATCCATAGATGGCGCTATGACTGCAACTGCATAGAGGTGCAATGCAACCTCCCCCCTTTATATTCGAGTTCTTGTGACATAAATTCTAGCTCCATCAAAAATGTGAGTAACCTGTTATAATACATCACCTGGAATGGCGACAACTGCAAGGGCAGTGTAGTAAAATGCGTAAATGGCATCTCTCGGTGGGGCATGCATTTTCTCTGGAAAATAGGTATCTCCACAAGCTCCGTTCCATTTGGAAATAGTGCCTTATTTATCTGATGTCAAACCACTGGGGACACGATTAGGCAGTACTCCAGTTAATTTGAAATCATTCAGCATACATATTCCATTACATCATAATACAAGTTACACTAGACCAACAAACGTGCTATCTTACACTACCACCCGTGCTCATTGCGTTGATCAAAGAACTGAATCACAAGGACTGTTAATGGGGCATTATTTGCAACTTTACAAATTTATTAAAGCTGCAGTGTTGTCATTTCGCGAATTATGGCTGACACCGAAGCTTTTGTTCTTGCCATCTTCCCATTTACTTTAACGATTTGCATCTTCCTTGGCGCTTATGAACGCCCATATGTTTGAGGCATAAACACAGCAAGTCCCAATACATTCAATATATAACTTTATTGCTCTTCAGTTTGCATGTTAGAATAAATATATATGGATCATGGACTGGTTTACGATCAGCGAAATATATGAATGGATAGGTTTGGATATATGAAGTAAGAAGGAAGAGGACAAATACATAGGATTGTAATACAAGAGTGATTGGATAATCTACACTGATTGTGCAAACGTCTAATAAGGGGTGGTGAAGGTTTGCATTGGGGAAGACACGACTAAGGGATGATTGAGTCCCGAAAATATAAGCAAGGAGAGAGCGAGAGCGAGAGCGAGAGCGAGAGAGAGAGAGAAAGAGAGAGAGAGAGAGAGAGAGAGAGAGAGAGAGAGAGAGAGAGAGAGAGAGAGAGAGAGAGAGAGAGAGTGTGTGTATGTGAGAGAGAGAGAGAGACAGAGAGAGAGAGAGAGAGAGAGAGAGAGAGAGAGAGAGAGAGAGAGAGAGAGAGAGAGAGAGAGAGAGAGAGAGAGAGAGAGAGAGAGAGAGAGAGAGAGAGAGAGAGAGAGAGAGAGAGAGAGAGAGAGAGAGAGAGAGAGAGAGAGAGAGAGAGAGAGAGAGAGAGAGAAAGAGAGAGAAAGAGAGGAAATCAACAGAATCAATGTCGGAAATGTGAAATGCAAATGTGTGTAATAGAGTTTACATAATTAGGGAAGAAAAAAAAACCCAAAAGGCAAGACAAGGGCTCAATCGGGGAAAATCAATATAAGAATGAAGAGAATGTCTGAAAGGCAATGTTAATGCCACTGATTGGCAAATTAAAAACATGTAAAACATTTTAATGGGGAGGGGAGGAAGTAAAAAATGCCAAGAGGACAATGTATTTAATCACCAGAAATATTAAGGAGAGAAGGAGACAATCTGCAATATATTGGCAACAACCAGATGCTAAATTCGAAAGAATTTTATTCAAATAAAGTATGCTGTCAAGGAAAGTCCAATGCGCGTTCAGAACTCAACAGCAAACATTTATACGCGGATAAAGACATAGGCTTTGTACTCTTGGACCGAGCCGTGTCACCTTTGCCAAATAGAATGCAGGTCATGTTACAAAATATCACATTATATTTGTATGTGGGTCTGAGTGATGTGCGATTAGCAATTTTGCACCATTGGCGATTGAATGAGAAAGCTGTAAACCGGAAAATTGCAGAAAAGTGAATCCCATTTCGTGCATTTTTTTTAATTTGAAGCGTTAATTGGGAAAGTGAATCAATAAATCAGAATAGCTGTTCTTTACACTTGATTGGTTATCGGGTGTCTGTGGAAGTGTTGCAGACGTTTGTTAATAAGATAGAATTAACGATAGTAACCCGTTGCAGCATGGATACACATTTGAATGACTGAAATAATGGACACTCCTCTTTGCATACACTTAAGTGTGATATTCCTCAACGGCCATATGAAGGACAAATTATTTCTTTATAGAGCTATATCGTGATGCCTGTTGTTTGGAATGGAGCCCTGACCATTGTGCAGGGTCTTTCTCTTCGCACACTCCCCGAGCCCACTTACTATGACACTGCGTCCGCCTATCCCGCGCATCCAATTGTTCAGTGTTGGGGGTAGAATTTTGTTTGGCTCTTTTGCTCTCTGAGCACCTCGACTAATACCCGTTAAGTGTGCTTCACTAAGGTGTTCAAAATGTTTCGAGGCGAATGCGGGTCACATGCGCGCAGACGAACACGAGCGCACACACACGATTTTGCTATTTCACCGAGTTTCAAATATCAATCGATCACGTTTTAAGCTGGTCCCAGGGATGTTCGCTCAGCGTCTCGTATCCAAAGTTATCTGCTCTTTTTGAAGGTTTGTTCGGTGCCTTGGGTGGTGCCTGTCACCCGTCACTGACCGTGGCTCTTGATGGCTACTATCAGGTTTCTTCGTAGCTGACCACCAGGACGGCGCCATTGCTGATGGAGGTTAGTTGTACCCTAATATGGACTTCGGGAAACTTCAGTTTGCTTGACAAATTGAATGACAGGGTTACATGGCCTCTGCTAGTACCTTCAGTGGAAAATGCATTTCGGGAGCTTTGAACGTAGCCCTGCAAATAAGACAGGACCCGTTGAGGAATATCACACATAAGTGTACCGGAACAGGAGTATCCATCTCGTTCGTTTCTCCAATATTTCCCTTTCCCTTTCCGACAGCGAAGAGAGGAAACCTTGCATCAAAGCAATCTTGACAATACTTGACTGGCAATAGAGCAGGGTCCGTAACCAAGTATCCCCCACGATTTCATATTAGCTTCAAACCTATCCCCTTGTACACTTTCTGCTACACAATCTCAATGCCCCAAATGATCAGATTGAAAATTAAGATGTCATCATAACATTCGCTATAAGCCAAATGCACAAATGTGCTAATACTATTTTATGTACCGGATCAACATTTTTATCTATCTATACTAAGTTGGTTTGTCACGCCCAAATCAAAACATATTTCATGAATCACAAAGTAACAACTAGCGCTAAATAATGGGCAATGGGAAATTGATTTTTCAGCCTGCTTTCTCTCCTCACCTAATAATCTCAGCCAAAAGGAGTGCGCATGTACGGTGAATACAATCTAGGAGTACGCACTGAACGATTTTATTACACAATTAATAACAATGCCGTGCCAGCTGATAGGAAAGGTAAATCATTAGAACCTCATTTCATCGTCAAAGCAAAAGAGGCAGGATATTCTGAGCAAAGCATTTCAAGACACAATGCATCCTAATTCCAGAAAAATCGATTGCTTCTTTGTATCATTGGTATAAAATGGTAATTTCACAATAAGTTGTCGCTCGATTGTTAAAGTGGGATAACTTTAAACCGAATCTTTTGTGACAGCAAAACAATGAAGGTACTTTTGCACTAGACCGTGCATTCTTCAGTTTAATATTCTGTCCACCATTACTTTGCAATTTATTGACCCTTTCATTTTAAGAGATAAGTATTATTACATACATTAAAATATTCATACATTTAGAAAGCAAAACAAACATTTTCCAGCTACAAAGCATGCAGCAGACATATTCCTGGAGTATATATTTGCATTTACAACCAGCAATTACCTATCAGTTTTACTGGATATTGGAGTATAGCCGTTATTTCCCCCCTGAATCTTCTCTGAGTCACTGCATAAATAAATGTATTTGTGCAGCAACTTAAGAGCTGAAGCATATTAGCACTTTCTATGAAAATGAACCTGGGGTCGTTGAAACCTTTTATTTTATGATCTTTTGTAAATCTTTCATAAAGGAACTGTGCAACGTATACCATCCACAAAAGAATAAAACACCCCGAGACAGCAAACAGCAAAACAATGGACTTTCGCCGGCTCTCCATCTCTGGATCTTTCTGATTATCTGCATCACTCTGCACACGTAGTCTCTTGCGGGCTCTGCTGGCGGCTAGAATATATCTGACTGTTAAAAAATTCAGGAAAAGTATTAAAACGAAAGCGAGACATGGAGTTAAAAGTCGATCCGCCCAATCAAAAATCGTCCAGACCAGCGATGTGTAACGGATGGACTTCACTCTGCAATACCACGGGATATTGTTAATTATGTAGTTTGGTTCATGTATGAAATACCAAGGTATGCTTTTTAAACATGCTAACGAACAGACTATTCCTATAATAAAACCTGCCGTCTTCTCGGTGCAGCATTTGTTTTTCAGCTTCTGGCAACAAATTGCCACAAATCGATCAAAGGTGAAAGCGACTGTTAGCCAAACCGAAGAATCTCTAGATGCATGGATCAAAGTAATGCTGAGACTACAAACTGGAGTAATGGACATAACACTGCCGGGGAAATAAATGCCAGGAATGCGATTTAGCAAAACGGCTGTGAAGATGACCAGGAGATCCGACACCGCCATTGATACCAGGTACCGACTGATGCATCTGGAGAGACCGCACTTTCCTCTGGACAGGATAACAATCGCCAACAGATTAACTGCAAATTGAACGGAAGAGAGCAAGAGAAGAAAGGTTATGACACACTCTAAATGGAAAAGCAATATTTTGCGCTGAATTTTATACAATTCCACGATTCAAATTGAAAACAAAATCGTGGACAATTGAATTAATTTCAGGATACTGTTCCGGTTTCGGTGAATCTGTTGACTGAGATCTCCTTTTAATAGCTCACTTGAAGCAAAGACCTATTAAGGACATTGGGTAAACGAATTTAAAAAAACAGAGTGAATCAAAACGATTAGATTGTATTCAACACTACAAATAAAATTATCATTACGTTAAGAATCAAACAACAGGTTAAAAATATTTAAAGGACTGCAGTAAGTTAGCGGCATATCTGGAAATACACGGATAAAAGTAAGCAGAATGTGGTTACCGATAAAAAATATAAATAAAATCAGTTTTAACATAGTGATACAGTGTGGAAACAGACCCTTGGTCCCAACTCGGCGACACCGGACAACATTGTCCCAGCTACACTGGTCCCACTTGCCTGCGCTGGGTCCATATCTTTCCAAACCAGTCCTACCAATGCACCTGTCTAACAGTTTCTTAAGCGATGGGATAGTCCCAGTCTCAACTACCTCCTCTGGCAGCTTGTTTCACACACCCATCACCCTTTGTGTAAATAGGTTACCCCTCGGATTCCTTTTCCCTCACTTTGAACCTATGTTATCTAGTCCTCGATTCCACTACTCTGGGCAAAAGACTCAGTGCATCTACCCGATCTATTCATCTCATGATTTTGTACACCACTATAAGATCTCCCCCCATCCTCCTGCGCTCCATGGAATAGAGACCAAACCTACTCAACCTCTCCCTGTAGCTCACACCCCGTAGTCCTGGCAACGTGATCGTAAATCTTTTCTGAACCCTTTCAAGCTTGACAATATATTTCCCATAACACGGTGCCCAGACCTGAACGCAATATTCCAAATGCGCTATCACCAACGTTTTATGTAACTGGAACACGACATCCCAATTTCTATACTCAATACTCGGATTTATAAAGGCCAAAATGGCAAAAGCCTTTTTGACCACCTTATAAACCATCGACTCGACCTTCTAGGAACCATGCACCTGTACTCCCAGATCCCTCTGCCCCACAACAATACCCAGAGTCCTACTGTTTACTGTGTAGGTCTTGCCCTTGTTCGACGTCCCAAAATGCACATTTCGCTGTATTAAATTCCATCAACCATTCCCCCGCCTACCTGGCCAATCGAGCTAGATCCTGCTGCAATCGTTCGCAACCATCTTCACTATCTGCAAAACCACTAACTTTTGTGTCATCAGCAAACGTGCTAATCCCGCCCTGTATGTTCTCATCCAAATCATTGATGTAGACATCTACACAATAGGCGTTGTGATATCAGAACCGAAAATTAATCAATTATGATTTGTAATGCAAACGCTTGAAATAACATTTACGAAACATTACAACACCGTGATGGAAAATCCAGCAGAAATCTACATCCGCGAAGTTGGTACCATCAACGTATTTCGATCAATAGGCTGAGTCGTCAGTTGAACGTCAGTGTGGGAACGATGGGATAGTCCCAGCCTCAACTACCTCCTCTGGCAGCTTGTTCCACACACCCATCACCCTTTGTGTGAAAAAGTTACACCTCGGATTCTTTTTCCCTTCACTTTGAACCTATGTTATCTGGTCCTCGATTCCCCTACTATGGGCAAAAGACTCAGTGCTTCTACCCGATCTATTGCTCTCATGATTTTGTACACCACTATAAGACCTCCCCCCATCCTATTGTTCTCCATGGAATAGAGACCAAGCCTACTCAACCTTTCCCTGTAGCTCACACCCCGTAGTCAGTTGAACGTCAGTGTGCGAACCATGTTACTCTCCTTCAATGACATGGCAGGGCAACAGCATAACATAACGGAATGGATTGCAAAACAGATAACTCCAAGATTACGGGCCGGAACCTCATTAAATGGGCAACTATCATAGAGTTCCAAATACATATAAGCTAGATTATCGTATTCAGGAGCATTATTTCCATGTTGACCCACCCCTCCTTTGTATGGGGGTCATATCAAAAGAGGGGCGGGTATCATATTGACCAAGCAGACTGAATGCAGAGCCCCTCACTAATTTTCCTGCGAAACAACTTATTATAGAGGTCAGACAATTACCGCGCTTCAAAATTATTAACTATATATAATGGATAAGATTCATGTGCATTGACAAGTTCTTTAAATTCAGATTCTGTTTCCTGATTGAAATGAATAACACAGCACTTCGGAAACTAAATGCGATTTTACATAATCACTAGTTTGAATATTTAGATTCAAGTAGGAAAAGAGACGTCGAGGATGAAATGATAACAGATTCGCTTCTGTAAATGGCGATATTTGAAAGGATAAATTCAATTTCTTTGGAGGATGAAGGGACTCAAAGGGATTCAAGGGATTCCCTGATTTAGATGGAGGGATCCAAAGTAACATTAGCAAATTTGCAGATGACACAAAGCTGGGTGGCAGTGTGAACTGTGAGGATGCTGGGTGACTTGGACATGTTGGGTGAGTGGGCAGATGCATGGTAGATGCATTTTAATGTGGGTAAATGTGAGGTTATCCACTTTGGTAGCAAAAACAGAAAAACAGATTACTATCTAAATTGTGTGAAGTTGGGAAAAGGGGAAGTACAACGGGATCTGGGTGTCCTTGTTCATCAGTCAACGAAAGTAACCATGCAGGTACAGCAGGTAGTGAAGAAAGCGAATGGCATGTTGGCCTTTATAACTAGAGGGGTTTAGCATGGGAGCAAAGAGGTCCTTCTGCAGTTGTATGGGACCCTAGTGAAACCACACCTGGAGTATTGTGTGCAGATTTGGTCTCCTAATTTGAGGAAGGACATTCTTGCTATTGCGGGAGTGCCGTGTTAGTTTACAAGGTTAATTCCCGGGATGGTGGGATTGTCATATGCTGAGAGAATGGAGCGTCTGGGATGTATGGGAGACTCGGTTTGTACTCGATGGAATTTAGAAGATTGAGGGGGGATCTTATAGAAACCTACAAAATTCTTAAGGGGTTGGACAAGCTAGATGCTGGAAGATTGTTCCCGATGTTGGGGGAGTCCAGAACAAGGGGTCACAGTCTAAGGATAAGGGGGAATTCCTTTAGGACCGAAATGAGGAAAACATTCTTTACACAGAGAGTGGTGAGTCTCTGGAATTCTCTGCCACAGAAGGTAGTTGAGGCCAGTTCATTGGCTATATTTAAGAGGGCGTTAGATGTGGCACTTGTGGCTAAAGGGATCAGAGGGTATGGAGAGAAGGCAGGTACGGGATACTGAGTTGGATGATCAGCCATGATCACATTGAATGGCGGTGCAGGCTCGAAGGGCCGAATGGCCTACTCCTGCACCTATTTTCTATGTTTCTATGTTTCTATGTATATTCTGGAGTTTAAAAGGACGAGGGGGGATCGTATTGAAAGATTATTAAGGGTTTGGACACGATAGAGGCAGGAAACATGTCCCAGGTGTTGGGAGAGTCTAGAACCAGGGGCCACAGTTTAAGAATAAGGGGTAAGCTATTTAGAACGGAGTCGAGGAAACACTTTTTCTCGCAGAGACTTGTGAGTCTGTGGAATTCTCTGCCTCGCAGGGCGATGGAGGCCGGTTCTCTGGATACTTTCAAGAGAGAGCTAGATCCGGCTCTTAAAGATAGCGGAGCCAGGGGATATGGGGAGAAGGCAGGAACACTGTATAGATTGGCGATGATCAGCCATCATCACATTGATGGCGGTGCTGACTCGAGGTGCCGAATGGCCAACTCCTGCACCTATTGTCTATTGTCTATTGACACTCTTTTCTTCCTAGATGATGTAATTGATCTTGAGATTATATTATTTTCTGCTTTTCACTTTATCAATGGTCTGTTCGCGTTCGGATACTATTTGACCTGTGCCCTGGTTAAACCTTGAGTATATTATTTTATCTGCTGTATTTGTTTCACACACAATTTACGGTCGTTGATCAAAATGACAGGTAAAACATTCATATCATCGAGCAGGGTTTTTTAAAGCATGGCTTTCATCTGTGCCTCGTCTACGCAATTCTGTTCCATACAAAGCTACACGATGTTTGTCATTTCAGAGACTTAAGGACGATTGTGAGTATAGGAGTTCCAGACTTCCACTGCATGAGGATTTATTTAGCTTCGCCTACTCATGGACACGTTTTAAATAAACCTGTTTTTTAAACCTTGTTCTGACCTTATATACCAGTGGAACCTAATACTTCCAACCCATAATTCTCTTTATATATCTTGACATTATGATTACATGCAGTGAGGGAATACAATCCATAACCGTGTCATCTATTCTTCGAACTTAATCCTCTAAGCACGGTCGCCATTCTAATCAATCTCCTTGGACCATTCTCATATTCAACTTAGCACTTCAACGAAGCTAATCTTAGCCTTGGCATGCGGAATGCACTTCGCATAACGCTCGTTCACCAGAGTCTTGTACGATTGTAACGCCCTTCCTCTGCATTGACCGGACACTAACAATCATACTCCAAAATCTAATTAATACGTTTCCGTTATACCTCACCTGGCACCGCGATAACCGCAAGGGCAGTGTAGTAAACAGCGTAGATAGGTCCTCTTGGAGGGGAGTGCATTTTCCTTGCGAAACAATGATCCGTATTCGCGACGTGGCACACAGTCAGTTCAAGTTCCGAACGAAACGTGAATATACCTGTTGTCAAACCGCTGGAGACACCATTAAAAATGGTCCAATTAGGATCGTTCAGTATTATTGCGCACGTTATTTCCCCCCGATTACTTAAAGTTAGTTCGTGTCACTGAACAAACAAGACGGATTACATGGCGACTGAAATATACCCTTTCAGAAATACTTCAGAGCAAACAATCTCATTTATGTCCGTAGCTCGAAATATTTTAGAGTCTTAAAGGAAATTGTAGTCGTAGTCTCATAGGCAGGTATGGCATATATAGGGGCCCGAGCCAATAACCTACAGGCAAAGGATCAGACAATCTTTACTAATCGCATTTGCCCACATTTGGGTCGAATCTTTTTATACCTGGCTTGAAAGGGGAAATATTTAATAGGAATCTCACGGGTAACGTTTTCACAAGGAGTGTGATTGGTATCTGGAACGAGTTACTAGAAGGGGTAATTGAGGCCACCTCATATGACACCCTTTAAAATACATTTGGACCGATACAAAGGATTTAGATGCACATGGACCAAACGCAGAGCAGCGGGACTCGTGCCGATGAGGCATGTTGTTCAGTATGGGCAAGATGGGCCGAAGGGCCTGTTTCCACGCCGTATCTGTGACTCCATATTTAAGTGACTGTTTACATTCCCTACAGAGCTCTGCATTCTTTATTGTTGTTAAACCGTTGACATTGGATGTTGAATCTGTTCAATTAATGAAGCATAGATTAAAAACAATATAAATACTACCCAAGGCAGCGCTCTGCGGTTCAAGTAAATATTAGTATTTACATTAAAACATTCGAGAAGTCAAGAAAAATTAAACAACTATTTTCCAAGTGTAAAGGAGGCATAATGCATTCTGATGAGGATTTTTTATTGCCAGAACTCATGTTTTATTTTACAGCCACAAATTACTTCTTAATTCTTGACGTTTTTTGAAGTGTATCCGTGAATTGCCCTGAGTTACTGCATAAATTAATAAATTGTCCGCTGTGCAGCAATTCAAAAGCTGAAGCATATTAGCACATTCTATGTAAAACCATCCATACATTCTTTGATTTTAATACCGATTGTATTTTTTTTCATAAAACAAGTTGACAGCGTATACCATTCACGACAGGGTGAAACATCCAGAGACAGCAAACAGTAAACGAAAGGAATTTCTCCTGCTCTTCATCATCGGGTCTATCTGATTCTCCACATCAATCTGCACACCGGGTCTCTTGCGCGTTATGCTGGCCGCGAGAATGTGTGTGGCTGCTAATTCATTCTGCATAAGCAACAGAAGAATGGCGAGCCGGTGAGTTAAAGGACGATCATACCAATCATTAATTGTCCAGGGCACCGATGTGTAGCTGATCGACTTCATTGCGGAATAAGACGATATGAAGACGAAAACGGTGAATTTATTATGGGGAACAAGGAAATGGTAGATTAGTTGAACAGGTACTTTGGATCCGTCTTCACTGAGGAGGACACAAACAATCTTCCTGATGTTCTAGTGGCCAGAGGACCTAGGGTGACAGCGGGACTGAAGGAAATCCACATTAGGCAGGATATGGTGTTGGGTAGACTGATGGCACTGAAGGTTGATAAATCCCCAAGCCCTGATGGTCTGCATCCCAGGATACTTAAGGAAGTGGCTCTAGAAATCGTGAAATGGGTGTTCATTTTCTAATGTTCTATAGATTCAGGATAAGTACCTGTGGATTGGAGGGTAGCTAATGTTATCCCACTTTTTAAGAAAGGCCGGGGAGAGAAACCAGTTTAATTATAGACCAGTAAGCCTGACATCGGTGGTGGGGAAGATGCTGGAGTCAATCATAACATATGAAATAGCGACACATGTGGATAGCAGTAAGAGGATCGGTCCGAGTTAGAATGGATTTACGAAACGAAATCATGGTTGACTAATCTTCTGGAATTTTTTGAGGATGCAACTAGGAAAATTGACAAGGGAGAGCCAGTGGATGTCGTGTACCTGGACTTTCAGAAAGCATTTGATAAGGTCGCACATATCAGATTAATGGGCAAAAATAGGGCACATGGTATTGGGGGTAGAGTGTTGACATGGATAGAGAAGTGGTTGGCAGACAAGGGACAAAGAGTAGGGATTAACGGGTCCCTTTCAGAATGGCAGTCAGCGGCTGGTGGAGTACCGCAAGGCGCGGTGTTGGGACCGCAGCTATTTACAATATACATCAATGATTTAGATGAAGAAATTCAAAGTAACATTAGCAAATTTGCAGATGATCCAAAGCTGGGTGGCAGCGTGAACTGTGAGGAGAATGCTATGAGAATGTAGGGTGACTTGGACAGGTTGGGTGAGTGGGCAGATGCATGGCAGATGCAGTTTAACGTGGATAAAATGAGAGGTTATCCACTTTGGTAGGTTATTATCCAAATGGTGCCAAGCTGGGAAAATGGGAAGTACAACGGGGTCTGGGGGTCCTAGTTCATCTGTCAAAGAAAGTAAGCATGCTGGTACATCAGGCAGTGAAGACAGCGAATGGCATGTTGGCCTTCATAATAAGAGGAGTTGAGTAGAGGAGCAAAGAGGTCCTTCTGTATTTGTACAGGGCCGTAGTGTGACCACACCTGGAGTATTGTGTGCAGTTTTGATCCCCTAATTTGAGGAAGGACATTATTGCTATTGAGGGAGTGCAGCGTAGGTTCATAAGTTTAATTCCCGGGATGGGGGGACTGTCATATGCAGATGGAATGTAGCGGCTGGGTTTGTATACTCTGGAATTTAGAAGAATGAGAGGGGATCTTATTGAAATATAAAAGATTATTAAGGGTTTGGACACGCTAGAGGCAGAACATGTTCCCAATGTTGGGGGAGTCCAGAACCAGGGGCCACAGTTTAATAATAATGGGTAAGGTATTTTGAACGGAGATGAGGAAACACTTTTTCACA
Organism: Raja brachyura; assembly: GCA_963514005.1. Next base: position 5,574,366 of record OY740795.1, read on the forward strand.
CAGAGAGTTGTGAGTCTGTGGAATTTTCTGCCTCATAGAGCGATGGAGGCCGGTTCTCTGGATACTTTCAAGAGAGAGCTTGATAGGGCTCTGAGAGATAGCGGAGTCAGGGAATATGGGTGGAAGGCCGCAACAGGGTACTGATTGTGGATGGTCAGCCATAATCACATGGAATGGCAGTGCTGGCTCGAAGGGCCGAATGGCCTATTCCTGCGCCCAATGTCTATTGTCCATTGTTTATATTGTTTCTTGAGTAGATTGGTTTGTGTACGAAATAAGAAATAATGTTTTTCAAACATGCCAACGAACAGACCATTTCCACAATAAAAGCCGTCGTCTACGCGGTGCAGCATCTTGTTTTCAACTTCTGGCAACAAATTGCCACAAATCGATCAACCGCGATAGCGACTGTTAGCCAATTTGAACGGTCTCTGTATGCATGGAATAAAGTAACGCTGTGACGATGGAATTTAGTAATGGATAGACAACTATGGAGGTTATAGCTATCAGTAGGTATGTTACAAAACTTACCTTGAGCAGCGCTGCAGTTCTGCCGCTGCCCGTGTGCGTGACTTTGGCGCCTTTCAGAGCGGGGGTGTGTTTAAAGTGCCGTTTTTCCACAGGCAGGGAAAATCGATCCATGTCAGGGGATTTCGTTGCTGAAGAAAAATCGCTCCGGCATTTCATTCATGAAGGTATTTTTAAATTACGATAGATTCTTTATTAGCTAGAATAATTTAAAAATCATCTTTTAAAGCCGTGAGCGCCGACAACGCGAAGGATTTTACGTAGGGGAGAAAATAAAGTACACCGTTTATTTTTACATTAAAACTTGGTTTTTAGGAAGGCTTTAGTCACATTTTCATGTTGCGAAATGGGGACAAAAAAAAAATGTATGAACCGGCAGTGTTTTTCATGCCGATTTCACCCGAAACCGCAACGTTCTAATCCACCGCGTTCCACTAAAACCCACTCGCAAGTTGATTTAAATAGCCATTAATTTACAGGAATTAAACACTAAATTCCTTCCATTTGGCCTATAAATTCATGAAAATGAGATTTAAAAATCATGTTATATTGTGAATTATCGTGTGAACGTTATTTGGACACAGGCAATTTAAAAAAGTTTATCTTTTCTTAAGAAATTGATAGATGTTTAGATCTAGTATTTGAATTTTGTAATTAGCTACAATTAGGTAACTAGCTAATTATATGCTTTAATTTCAGGTCATCCAAGTAATATTGTTTCATATTTGTTTCAGAATGTTTCAATCTATAATAGCTTAAAATTTCATTGAAGTCTCTTAATTTTTGAGAAAGTTATGGGCTTTTGACTGTCCTAGATCACAGCTTTTGTGTTGTCATTGGAAAGGCAATGGGGAACAATATGCTAATTTCCGAGTGTGAAAACGGCCATAATTTGTTTTAATACTGAAGATATGAAAGTGAATTAGGTGTCAAATTAAATTTATTTTTATGCTTTATCTGATGGGATAAATCGCAGACTTGATTTTTTAAATCTCAAAATTTTGTAACGTTGCTACTATCAGGAATCCAATTTACTAAGACAATGACCAGAAGAACCGTCAATGCCATGGAAACCAAGCACCGAGTGACCCATCTGGAGATACCCTATATTCCCCTGGACAGGGTCGCAATGACCAACAAATTAACTGCAATTTGAAAGGAAGAGCGCAAGCGAAGAAATGTTATGTCACGTTCTCAGGCAGCGCAGGAGGAAATGAAGTAGTTTCATGAATTCAATAACTTGTCTGCAAACATCCTTGCCACGTCTTGGGTGGCACAGTGACGCAGCTGACTTGCAGCGCCAGAAACCTATGTTTAATCCTGACCTTGGCTGCTGTCAGCGTTGACACCTCCCTGTGACCGCGTTGCTTCCACCGGCAGCTTCGGCGTTACACAACACCCTAAGGACATTGGTTGGTAGCTTATTTTCCCACTGGAAATTGCTACTAGAGTGTGCGTGTGTGGTAGATTCTGAGGTGATAAAAATGTGAGAAGATTATATATTGGATTTGTTGTGGTATTATTTTAAATCGTGTGTGAACTAAGTCGGCGTTCAGGCTGCATCCGAGTAGTTGTGCATCAGATAATTTGTAAACATGTGTAGTGAAGGTGTCGGATGAAACAATCTCTGGGTCATTTGGTTTTGAATTTTGGGATAGAGTTGGAGGAAAAACTACTCAGTCCCTATATGACTGCATTGGAAAGGTGACGGATTTCCTGAGGATTTGCATCACACTAAATAAGAAATGTTGTATTATTGCCAGGACTACGTTTATCAATCCAATTATATCCCTTTCATAAATTATATTAATTGATTACAAATGGGAAACATATATGCCGATTTCCGTGAACATGTAAAGGGAAATATTTTGATAACGTGCCATTGGAAGAGGCAGGGAGAGATCAACGTAAATCTCCAAGCCCAACATTCGAAGATCACCTGACACCCAAAGACTGGCTTGCATGAAATAACACGCTTGTGGTTAGCGCTGAATCGTACTGAATACCGAGTCTCCGACATGCACAGTCACGAATCATCCGTAAATCATGAAATTGGTTAATTTCCCATTTTCCCACCAAATGCAAATAAAAAACACAATGTTTTGATACAAATAAAATGAAATAAGTGGTTTTGGATGCCTTTAAGATAAATCCCTTTTGGATTCATAAAGCATAATTTAAAAAAAATCTAGAATTAGAAAACAATGGAAGCGCTTTACAAATTAGGCAGTCATCCAGAAAAAAAACTGAAGTAGTAAACCTTTCGGATGGAGCACTTCATTAGAACTGTGGACATGTTTACTGGAACTTACGTTTTAGCAGCACCGAATGTGGGGCGATCGGCTCATAAAACAAAGGGAATATCTCTGGTCATATGATTCCACGTTGTCTAACTGTGGATAGATGTGCTATACTGCATCTTTTATATAGGGTGGGTTCATGCTGCTTAATTGGGTTCCTCAAAAGTGCCGTACGTTTCCAAATAGCAGGCCAGAATGCAAGAATAAAAGAATATAGGCGGCGTAAAAATGATGACGGCAAAATTGCCAGTTCGGATACATGCATCAAATGAAAGCGAATTGCTTCAAGTTGATTAAAAAAAAACGACATTTAGTTCAGAAGGCCACAGGGTGCTCTGACGGAAGAGGAGCAGTAGCTTTTTTCTGCTGACTGGGCCTGGTTGCAGCACTGACGGGGGTCACCGGTGGAAAACCAGGGAGAAAACTACAATGAATTGCAGATGATGAAATCTTGAACAAAAAACTTGAGCAAGTGCTGACGTTACGCAGCGAGTTGAACAGCATCTGAAGACGAAATTAATAGGTGACATTTCTAATCTAATAAAGCTGAAACGTCGCGCATCCATAACTTCTTCAGATGCTGCCTGACTCGCGGACTTACTCCGGCATTTTGTTTTAAGCCGGAGGGGGCGTCAGATGGCGAATTCTCGTGACAAGCAACCGTCTCAGGATCAGTCTTCCGGACCTAACGAAGATGTTCCGCGTCGTGATCACAACATCTACATTTGGCTTCTCTATTGTGGAGGGGAGCACATTGTGCGTACCACGAACACTACGCCAGATTGGACGAAGTGCAAATGTATCGCTGCTTCTTCTGGAAGTACTGTTTGTGTTCATGTCTTGTGGAAACGAAAGAGAGCGTGTGAGACGTTTTGTTGGCCTATCGCCTGAGATAGATAGCGAGATGAAGAATATTTTTCCAATCAAGCATGAATATCACGAGGTAGTGAGGCACCTTTTATTTGGAGCAATACTACAAATTCTCAGTCTAGAAATAGGAAACGTGACGCACTGCAGCAACAGGTACCGAAGCATGGAACATCCCATCTGTCCTACAATACATGCTTCTGTCAGTGATACAGGAAGGACATTTTTGCAAAACACCCGACGACTATTCTAGAGTTTAAATGCTCTGTCTATTATTAATTAAACATTTGTTCACGATTTCATTGTAAGAGATATTTCTTACTAAGCACATTAAAACATTCGCGAAATTAAGAAAATACAATAAAATATTGCCCAAAGCAGAGTGACGCCAATCTGACGACACGTGGTTATTGCTCGAACGTATGTTTTAATTTACTTCCATATATTCCCTATTAATTTTATTGGATATTGGACTATAGCAATTAATTGCTCCCTGAATTTTCTTTGAGTCACTGCATAAATAAATGTATTTGTGCAAGAACTCAGCAGCTGAAGCATGTTAGAGCTTTCTAAGAAAATAAATCTGGGGTCGGTGAAACCTGTGATTGTAATATTTTTTCCAAATCGTTCATAAAAGAACTGTGCAACGTATACCATCCACAGGAGGATGAAACTCCCCGAGACAGCAAATAGTAAAACAATGGACTTTCTCCGGCTCTCCATCTCTGGGTCTCTACGATTCTCAGCATCACTCTGCACACGGAGTCTCTTGCGGGCTCTACTGGCGGCCATAATGTGTTTGACTGTCAAAAAGTTGAGCACGAGAATCAGAAGTATCGCGAGGCAAGGGGTGAAAAGACGATCAGACCAATCAAAAATCGACCAGCCCACGGATGTGTACCTGATAGATTTCAATCTGCAATACCAGGGGATATTATTACTTATGTAGATTGGTTCGTGTACGAAATACCAAGGTATGCTTTTGAAACATGCTAATGAACACACCATACCCACAATAAAAGCCGCCGTCTTCTCGCTACAATATTTTACTTTCAGTTTCTGGCAACAAATTGCAACAAATCGATCAAAGGTGAAAGCGACTGTAAGCCAAACCGAACAGTCTCTGGTTGCAAATATTAAAGTTATGCTGACACTACAAACTGGAGTAATGGACATAAAACTGCCGGGGAAATAAATACCAGGAATCCGATTTAATAAAACAGCAGTGGTGATGACCAGAAGATCCGTTACAGCCATGGATACCAGGTATCGACTGATGCATCTGGAAAGACCGCAATTTCCCCTGGACAAGATCACAATCGCCAACAAATTAACTGCAAATTGAAACGAAGAGAGCAATGTCATATCACACCCACCATGGAAATGCAATTTTGTTTTGCAGAACGTCATACAATGCCAGGGCTGATACATTATGCTAATGAAAACAAAATTGTGCACAAGAGGTTACATTACCGGTGCCACTACAGTTTGAATAAATCTGTTGCTGAGAACTCCTCTAAATGTCTTATGTGAATCCGAGACGGAATAGAGCCCTCGGGCAAATGAAGAGAAAAAGGAAACCAAAGCGAATCAAAATCGCTCAGATTATTTTCAAAACGCATGGAGTCCACCTACGGGTCGAAACCCCAGAACAAATGCAGATTTAACATCTTTGGGATAAACTCTGTGGTTTTACAATGAAAATGCATGAATTATAGTTAGTATTGTAAATGCCCGAAATACAATTTATGAAACTTTAAAATAATTCCGCTTGAAGCGGTAAGTACCTTTAAATATGCAGGCTCGCTCATCTGCTTAACCTCGAAGTGGGAACAGTGTTGCTCTCCAACAATCTTACATGAGGACGATGGATGACCATTACCGAAAGGGGAGGAAAAGGGAAAACTCCGTAATTATAGTTCAGATTCCGACTAAATGAAAAACGAACGTACAGGTTGAAATACTAATTTATTTACATAGACATGTCGAAGAGCACTATTTACCACTTTGTGGAAATATACATTTTTTATCTGATGGATGATCAGAGAAAATGCAAGCACTTAACGGGAGGGTTCATTACATGTACTGGATTGAATGATAGCGTTCGATTTCAAGTAGTGGATGACCACATATTTGCGGCAAGAGGAATTTGCACAAATAAAACCTCCGAGCTCTTTGTAACGAGCAGGCAGACATCGGATCTTAAGTAGTGACATCAGTCAGCTGCAAATTTTGAATCGATATAAATCATTAAGCAAGTCAGGCACTTACCGCATTTTTTACCTTTCTTATTCCAAACAGCTTTCCCGTCCACTGACAAAACTTGGAGGATTTTCTTAATTATTAATTTCTGCGCTTACTACTTCGAATATTTACAATTAAGATTCAATCAGTACAAAATATGTCAACGGGTTTGCTTTACGAATTTGAATATTTTGAAAGAATTGATAAAATTTCATTAACGTAACCTCTTTAATTGTTTCATTTTCCTTCTATTTGGTGTATTGATCATGCGATTATACTCTTATCTTTCATTCCCTTTCGGTGGCCTGATGGGGTTTTGGGGCTCCATGTATGCACAGATTAACCATTCATTATATTATTTTGTCTGCAACACATCATTATTTATTTCATGCTAAATGTACGGATATCGAGCAAAATGAGAGGAGAAAGTTGTTTCATTGAATCGAACAGTCGTTTTAGTCGTTTTACATACAACACGGTTAAAGGAATGGCTTTCATTTGTGTTCCATCTACGCAATTATGTTCCATCTTCGTGTCCGTGATGCTTGTCATTTCACACACACACTTAAAAACTATCGTCAGCGTTACATCCCCACGGATATGTTTTAAATTTTAAAAAGTGGGATAGGAGGATCTACGATATTTGAACATAGAACTCTCGCTTTGTACTGAGCTAATAAACCCTCCTCAAAGTCGACATATTACCCTCGAAATTCCACACGCTTTCGCGGACATGCGTTAAACAAAGTCTCCGCCACTGAAATGCATACAATGTGCATTCACCAGGCAATAAGGAAAATATTCCAAGATCGAACGAATAAGTTTCTTCTATACGTCACCTGGAATAGCGATAACCGCAAGGGCAGTGTAGTAAATAGCGTAGATGAGTCCTGTCGGAGGGGCGTGCATTTTCCTTAGGAAGCAAGTGTCTGTGTTCGCAGGCCGCACACGTTAAGTTCGTGCGTGAGGTTTCAAAGGAAATCTCATGCAAATTGCAGGAGACACCATTAAAAAGAGTTCTAATTACCATCGTTCTGAATTATTACGTAACACTTTCCATTACTTAACGTTAGTTCAGGTCATTGAACAAACAAGTTGAATTACATTGACGTAAATCTTGTCAGTAAACATCCCAAAACAGATATTTTTATTTGTATTTGTATCTCGAGATATTTTCGAGTTTTAAAAATAAAATGATATTCGTCGTGCCATAGACTTGTTCTTCACAAAAAACGGGCCCGAGCCCATCACGTCCAGACAGAGATTTAAGACCATGTATCCCATCACATTTGCCCGAATTAGGTCTATAACGTTTTATGCCCGATATATAGGTCGACATACGTGGATCAAAAAAAAATGTTGGATACGGGCCAAACGCAGGCACGGGGGACGAGAATAGATGCGGTATTTAGGTTGGCATGGGTAACTTTGGCCGCAGCATCCGCGTCCGAGCTGCAGATTCCCTGATTCTATGAGTATATTTAAGTGATTATTTAAATGTATGCTATTATCTTTCACCCCAGCCAAGTCTTCCTGCTTCTTTCCCCTCCTTCATACACATATCTCCAGTCCCAACACATTCATTGCGTTGTCATCGCCACTCTCTCCACTCACTCTATCCCTTTCCCCTTGTATCCTTCCCACTGGCTTTACATTTCTGTGTTGTTTTCTGCATATCTGATACTTCTCTTCCCTAACACCTCGCGGCCTTGTCCCTTCTCCACCCATCTGGCAATGGAACCCCCCTCAACTGCATCCACTTATACTGACGACTCTTTGTGCAGCCCATTCTCCCTTTTACAGCTTACACTTTGCCCTGCTGCAGTCTGTCTGAAGAACTGTCCAGATCCGAAACGTTAGCTGTCCATTCTTTCCATTGCCGCTGCTTGACCCGAGGAGTTCCACCAACAAGTTATAATTTCCTTAAGATTTCAGCATCTGCGGTTCTTTGCGTCTCCTTCTTCAATTCAATGTTTACTTCAGTGAGCTGTAACTTGCCACAATATATTATGTGGTGAAAATGTAGAAAGAAATGGGCCGAATGGCCTAATACTTTTCCAATGCCTTATGAACTTACGCTCAATCACCTCCCACGCCTACGACCAACGCCGAAGTCACGAACGACCCCTACTTGTATTGCGCCCCCATGCGGGCTGCTAATTTGGAGTCCGCCGATCCTGGTCTCCCCACCGCCCACCAGCAGGTCGGAACCGTCGAGTGACCTGAGTTCCAGGATCAGCTCCAGACCCGGAGCCTCCACGTTGTCGTCTCCAATACCGTGGCCTGTCTCTCTTTAATTCTACTGCTGTCCACTTCCAACTGGAAACCTCTGTCGAGGCACCGCTAGGTTCTACTGCCCCTCACGCTTTAAACACCACTACGCAATTCATCTCCCACTCGCACGCCGCTGCTCACCTCCCCCCCCCCCCCCGCTCTCTGAACCCCCATGATCATCCATAGAACCTCGCCCGTGCCTCCTTCCATCCTCCCCCCCTTCCCCCATCCCCCTCTGATCCCAGCCCTCGCCCCTTTGGTTTATTCACTATCTTCCGGGACCTCCCTCTATCCGGTGGAGAACAGCTAGCCCTCAACATAGGCCTTTGACTTTGTACTCTTACCCCACCCATTAGTACATTCCGGGAGCGCCATGATGTAGCAATGTTACAAAATTTTGAGATTTTAAAAATCAAGTCTGCAATTTATCCCATCAGATAAAGCATAAAAAGAAGTTTAATTTGACACCTAATTCACTTTCATATCTTCAGTATTAAGAAAGTTATGGCTATTTTCATACTCGGAAATTAGCATCTTGTTCCCCATTGCCTTTCAATTGACTTAACTCAAAAGCTGTGATCTGGAACAGTTAAAAACCCATAACTTTCTTAAAAAATTAAGCGAACTCACTGAAATGTTCAGTTATTATAGATTGAAGCATTCTGAAACAAATATGAACCAATCTTACTTGGATGACCTGAAATTAAATCATATAATTAGTTAGTTATCTAATTGTAGCTAATTACAAAATTCAATGAGTAGATTTAAACATCTATCCATTTCTTAAGAAAAGATAAACTTTTTTAAAATTGCCTAAGTGTCCAAATAACATTCACACAATAATCCACAATATAACATAATTTTTAAATCTCATTTTCATGAATTTCTGGGCCAAATGGAAGGAATTTAGTGTTTGATTCCTGTAAATTAATGGCCATTTAAATCAACTAGCGAGTGGGTTTTAGTGGAACGCGGTGTATTGGAACGTTGAGGTTAGCCGTGAAGTCGGGAGGAAAAATATTTGTTCATACATTTTTTTGGACCCCATTTCTCAACGTGAAAATGTTATTAAAGCCTCCCGAAAAAACAACTTTTAATATAAAAATAAACTAATTACCTTTTTTTCTCCCCTACGCAAAATCCTTCCGGTTGTCGGTTCTCACGGCTTTTGGAGGTGATTTTTAAATTACTCTAGTTATTAAATAATTTAGAGTAATTTAAAAATACCTTCATTCATGACATGTCGGACCGATTTTTCTTCCGCAACGAAATCGCCCGACATGGATCGATTTTCCCTGCCTGTGGAAAAACGGCACTTTAAGCCGTCCCCCCTCTGAAAGGCGCCAAAGTCACGCACACGGGGAGCGGCAGAACTGCAGCGCTGCTCAATGTAAGTTTTGTAACATACCTACATGATGCAGAGCTTTTTCTGTGGGACGGAGTCCGCACCGCCAGTGATGCAAAGGCACCTGGGGAGACTTTAAACCAGAACGGAGAGGCCCGGGGAGCCGTTGGTGAGAGAGGGTGGAGCTACCTGCACTGTGAGTATAAATCTAGCGCGGGGCTTGCTTTTCACAGAGGCCCGGGGAGCCGTTGGTGAGAGAGGGTGGAGTTACCTGCACTGTGATTAGACCGAAATCTGCAACGTTCCATCTTACAGTGAGGGAATCTGTTGGAGTCTCTGATTGGTTGAAGAGGAGCAGAGGAAGCAGCCGATTGGCTGCAACCCGGGGTTTACATTTTTACATTTCTGCCTTCAGGTTTAAGGGTTCTGGGAGGTAAGGATTCTGGCGGCTAAGCATTCTGGGAGTTAAGTATTCTGGGAGTTAGGGATTCAGTATTTATTAGTATTTATTAGTCACTGAACGGCTCCAGAACATTCTGGAGGGGGAGGGTGAACAGCCAGTTGTCGTGGTGCATATTGGCACCAACGATATAGGTAAAAAAAGGACGAGGTCCTACAAGGTGAATTTAGGGAGCTGGGAGATAAACTTAAAAGTAAGACCTCAAAGGTAATAATCTCTGGATTATTACCAGTACCACGGGACAGTCAGCGTAGAAATAGGAGGATATTGCAGATGAATACGTGGCTTGATAAATGGTGCAAGGGGGAGGGATTCAAATTTTTAGGGCACTGGAACCATTTCTGGGGGAGGTGGGACCAGTACAAACAGGACGGTCTGCACCTGGGCTGGAATGGAACCAATGTCCTTGGGGGAGAGTTTGCTAGTGCTGTCGGGGAGGAATTAAACTAATGTGGCAGGGAGATGGGTACAAGAGCAGAGACGCAGGTGGGTGTAAAACGAGGGTGGAAGCAATAGGGAGCAAGGTGAAAAGTAAAAGTGGCAGGCAGACAAAACCAGGAGAAAAATCAAAAAGGGCCACTTTTCAACAAAATTGTATAAGGGGTAAGAGTGTTGTAAAAGAAAGCCTGGAGGCTTTGTGGCTCAATGCAAGGAGTATTCGTAATAAGGTGGATGAGTTGAACGTGCAGATAGCTATTAATGAGTATGATATAGTTGGGATCACGGAGACATGGCTCCAGGGTGACCAAGGCTGGGAGCTGAACATCCAGGGATATTCAATATTCAGGAGGGATAGAGAGAAAGGAAAAGAAGGTGGGGTAGCGTTGCTGGTTAGAGAGGAGATTAATGCAATGGAAAGGAAGGACATTAGCTTGGAGCATGTGGAATCGGTATGGGTAGAGCTGCGAAACACTAAGGGGCAGAAAACGCTAGTGGGAGTTGTGTACAGGCCACCTAACAGTAGTAGTGAAGTTGAGGATGGTATCAAACAGGAAATTAGAAATGCGTGCGACAAAGGCAAAACAGTTATAATGGGTGCGTTCAATCTACATATAGATTGGGTGAATCAAATTGGCAGGGGCGCTGAGGAAGATGATTTTTTGGAAGGTATGCGGGATAGTTATCTAAATCAACATGCAGAGGAGCCAACGAGAGAGCAGGCTATTTTAGACTGAGTATTGAGTAATGAGGAAGGGTTAGTTAGCAGTCTTATTGTGCGTGCCCCCTTGGGCAAGAGTGATCATAATATGGTCGAGTTCTTCATTAGGATGGAGAGTGACATTGTTAATTCAGAAACAATGGTTCTGAACTTAAGGAAAGGTAACTTTGAGGGCATGAGACGTGAATTGGCCAAGATTGACTGGCAATCAATTCTAAAAGGGTTGACGGTGGATACGCAATGGAAGACATTTAAAGACTGCATGGATGAACTACAAAAATTGTTCATCCCAATTTGGCAAAATAATAGATCAGGGAAGGTAGTGCATCCGTGGATGACAAGGGAAATCAGGGATAGTATCAAAGCAAAGGATGATGCGTACAAAGTAGCCAGAAAAAGCAGCATACCAGAGGACTAGGAGAAATTCAGAGACCAACAGAGGAGGACAAAGGGCTTAATTAGGAAAGGAAAAGTAATAGATTATGAAAGAAAACTGGCAGGGAACATAAAAACTGACTGCAAAAGTTTTTATAGATACGTGAAGAGAAAGAGATTAGTTAAAACAAATGTAGGTCCCTTGCAGTCAGAAACAGGTGAGTTGAACATGGGGAACAAGGACATGGCGGACCAATTGAATAACTCCATTGGTTCCGTCTTCACTAAGGAAGATATAAATAATCTGCCGGAAATAGCAGGGGACCGCGGGTCAAAGGAGGAATTGAGTGAAATCCAGCTGAGTCGGGAAGTGGTGTTGGGTAAATTGAATGGATTAAAGGCCGATAAATCCCCAGGGCCAGATAGGCTGCATCCCAGAGTACTTAAGGAAGTAGCTCCGGAAATAGTGGATGCATTAGTGATAATCTTTCAAAACTCTTTAGATTCTGGAGTAGTTCATGAGGATTGGCGAGTAGCAAACGTAACCCCTCTTTTTAAGAAGGAGGGGAGAGAGAAAACAGGGAATTACAGACCAGTTAGTCTAACATCGGTAGTGGGGAAACTGCTAGAGTCAGTTATTAAAGATGGGATAGCAGCACATTTGGAAAGTGGTGAAATCATTGGACAAAGTCAGCATGGATTTACGAAAGGTACATCATGTCTGACGAATCTTGTGGAATTTTTCGAGGATGTAACTAGTAGCGTGGATAGGGGAGAACCAGTGGATGCGGTGTATCTGGACTTCCAGAAGGCTGTCGACAAGGTCCCACATAAGAGATTAGTGTATAAACTTAAAGCATACGGCATTGGGGGTTCAGTATTGATGTGGATAGAGAACTGGCTGGCAAACAGGAAGCAAAGTGGAGGAGTAAACGGGTCGTTTTCACAATGGCAGGCAGTGACTAGTGGGGTACCGCAATGCTCAGTGCTGGGACCCCAGCTATTTACAATATACATTAATGATCTGGATGAGGGAATTGAAGGCAATATCTCCAAGTTTGAGGATGACACTAAGCTGGGGGGCAGTGTTAGCTGTGAGGAGGATGCTAGAAGACTGCAAGGTGACTTGGATAGGCTGGGTGAGTGGGTAAATGTTTGGCAGATGCAGTACAATGTGGATAAATGTGAGGTTATCCACTTTGTTGGCAAAAATAGGAAAACAGACTATTATCTAAATGGAGGCCGATTGGGAAAAGGGGAGATGCAGCGCGACCTGGGTGTCATGGTACACCAGTCATTGAAAGTAGGCATGCAGGTGCAGCAGGCAGTGAAGAAAGCGAATGGTATGTTAGCTTTCATAGCAAAAGGATTTGAGTATAGAAGCAGGGAGGTTCTACTTCAGTTGTATAGGGTCTTGGTGAGACCACACCTGGAGTATTTCGTACAGTTCTGGTCTCCAAATCTGAGGAAGGACATTATTGCCATAGAGGTAGTGCAGAGAAGGTTCACCAGACTGATTCCTGGGATGTCAGGACTGTCTTATGAACAAAGACTGCATAGACTCGGTTTATACTCTCTGGAATTTAGGAGATTGAGAGGGGATCTTATAGAAACTTATAAAATTCTTAAGGGGTTGGACAGGCTAGATGCAGGAAGATTGTTCCCGATGTTGGGAGGTCCAGGACAAGGGGTCACAGCTTAAGGATAAGGGGGAAATCCTTTAGGACCGAGATGAGAAGGACTTTTTTCACACAGAGAGTGGTGGGTCTCTGGAACTCTCTGCCACAGAGGGTAGTTGAGGCCAGTTCATTGGCTATATTTAAGAGGGAGTTAGATGTGGCCCTTGTGGCTAAGGGGATCAGAGGGCATGGAGAGAAGGCAGGTACGGGATACTGAGTTGGATGATCAGCCATGATCATATTGAATGGCGGTGCAGGCTCGAAGGGCCGAACGGCCTACTCCTGCACCTAATTTCTATGTTTCTATGGTTGGGGGGAGGGACTCAAATGCCAGTGATGCCCATTTCTCCTTTCACCATTTCTCCTCGTGTTGGACTCCAGTTACCGGCCTTCTACCCCCACTGGAACGTTTTATTTCTAACTGTCCGCGAGACATCAACGGTATTGACTTCTCTACTCCCCTTACCCACTTCAAACTCAACCCTTCTGTAGCCACAGCCCTCCGCTCACTTCGCATGACTATGGACATTGTTACTAACCGACTAAAAAGGTTAGTGTACTCGTAGTCTGTCAGGGTAATCACAACTGTACTGAGGCCAGGCGCTATCTCTGGGATATCATATCCGTTGCATATGATCCGTCAGACGAACAAAAGACCGTTACATCCAAGACTGATTCTGATTTCATCATCTCTGCGATTTGCTCTCCACTCTCCTGTCCCATTGAACTTATATCCATATACCATCTTTCGATCTTACCCCACCCCGCCCTGTCCAATTGCTTATCACCTATACCTGCGTTACTTCACACGCCCTTCTTTAATAACGTCCAGTTTTTTAGACCCCCGCTCACACAGTTTCTCTATACCCTCAACCCCCGGGAAAGAAGGTCTCAAAGCCCCCCCCCCCCTCCCCCCCCCCCCCCCCCAATTTCTTCTTTGAACAGAGAACCAACCAATTGCCCGCTACTGACACCCTCGTCTGCTCGATGAAGTTCTGGTCTCCAAATCTGAGGAAGGACATTATCGCCATGGAGGGAATGCAGAGAAGGCTCATCAGATTGATTCCTGGGATGTCAGGACTGTCTTATGAAGAAAGACTGGATAGACTCGGTTTATACTCTCCAGAATTTAGGATATTGAGAGGGGATCCTGTAGAAACTTACAAAATTCTTAAGGGGTTGGACAGGCAAGATGCAGGAAGATTGTTCCCGATGTTGGGGAGGTCCAGGACAAGGGGCCACAGCTTAAGGATAAGGGGGAAATCCTTTAGGACCGAGATGAGAAGGGCTTTCGACAAGGTCTCACATAAGAGATTAGTATACAAAGCTAAAGCACACGGTATTGGGGGTTCAGTAGTGATGTGGATAGAGAACTGCCTGGCAGACAGGAAGCAAAGTGTAGGGGTAAACGGGTCCTCTTCAGAATGGCAGGCAGTGACTAGTGGGGTACCGCAAGGCTCAGTGCTAGGACCCCAGCTATTTACAATATATATTAATGATTCGGACAAGGGAATAGAATGCAACATCTCCAGGTTTGCTGATGACACTAAGCTGGGAGGAGGATGCTAGGAGACTGTAAGGTGACTTGGATAGGCTGGGTGAGTGGGCAAATGTTTGGCAGATGCAGTAGAATGTGGATAAATGTGAGGTTATCCACTTTGGTGGCAAAAACATGAAAGGAGACTATTATCTAAATGGTGGCCGATTAGGAAAAGGGGAGATTCAGCGCGACCTGGGTGTCATGGTACACCAGTCATTGAAAGAAGGCATGCAGGTGCAGCAGGCAGTGAAGAAAGCGAATGGTATGTTAGCTTTCATAGCAAAAGGATTTGAGTATAGGAGCAGGGAGGTTCCACTTCAGTTGTACAGGGCCTTCGTGAGACCACACCTGGAGTATTGCGTACCGTTCTGGTCTCCAAATCTGAGGAAGGACATTATTGCCATAGAGGGAGTGCAGAGAAGGTTCACCAGTCTGATTCCTGGGATGTCAGTACTGTCTTATGAAGAAAGACTGGATAGACTCGGTTTATACGCTCTAGAATTTAGGAGATTGAGGGGGGTCTTATAGAAACTTATAAAATGCTTAAGGGGTTGGACAGGCTAGATGCAGGAGGATTGTTCCCGATGTTGGGGAGGTCCAGGACAGGGGGTCACAGCTTAAGGATAAGGGGGAAATCGTTTCGGACCGAGATGAGAAGGACTTTTTCACACAGAGTGGTGGGTCTCTGGAACTCTCTGCCACTGAGGGTAGTTCATTGGCTCTATTTAAGAGAGAGTTAGATGTGGCCCTTGTGGCTAAGGGGATCAGAGGGTATGGAGAGAAGGCAGGTACGGGATACTGAGTTGGATGATCACCCATGATCATTTTGAATGGCGGTGCTGGCTCGAATGGCCGAATGGCCTACTCCTGCACCTAATTTCTATGTTTCTATGTTTCTATAAGTGCATTTGAATGACTTTGAGATAAATCAATTTCGGATTCATAAAGCACTGTTTTGTTTTACACGAAATAGAAAACGCTCGAAGCGCGGTACAGATAAGGACATCCATTTTAGCATACACGCCCTGGAATAGAACTGTGAAAATATGCAATGGGAACTCACTTTTTGGTATGAGAGAAGGTGGGGGCGATAAACGCAAATAACAAAGGGAATATCTCTGAATGGGTGTCCATTTTGGTGAATTGTAGGTAGTCAATAGTGCTCTGCCTTTACGGTCTGTGTAATATACAGCAAGTGGCAAAGACGTGGAAAATGAAAAGCAGGGCAGAATATCCGAAGTCAAAATGTGGGCAGACAAAATAGCGTGTTCTGATACAGACAGAAAATGAGAGCGAATAGAGTAGGGCAGAGTGGTTTATACAAAGAAATGCCGGTGCTGGAATCTTGAACTAAACACCAAGTGCAGGAGTAATAGAGCGGGTCTGGCAGCATCTGTAAGAGGAAATAGACAGGCGACATTTCCGACATGCCGAAGCGTCCCGTCGCCAAATTTCGCCTATCCACAGGGGTAGCAATAGGGCGAAATATTGAGACGAGCAATGGGATGCTCAGAGTCATTTCTACGGACTGGAGAGTGATCACACAATATTCATTTGACGTTTTTAGTGTGGAACAAACTACATTGTGAACACCAAGTACAGTACAGTAGATTGGATGAAGAGTAAGTGAATTACTGCTTCTCCGGGAAATACTGTTTGGTTTCCTCTATGGTGGAAGCAGAAGAGATGGGTGAACATTCCATACCCCGCCGTTAAGTGAGAAAGCATCGGGAGACGGGAGTTGTTTATGGGGATGAAAGTGCAGATGAGGGAGTTACGGATGGAAGGTTTCTTTCAATCTACTAAAGAAAGATGAGATGGGAATATATCTTATGTTGTAAAATCTTCTTAACACCGGGCGAAGTTGCAAGATAATGAATCAATTGTATGTGAGGGAGTGGCGGAGTGGAAGCAAATTACCAATGAAACACAGCTCGTACGCTGTCTTGGATTTGAGTGAGTAACATCAGAAGTGCCGGATCAAAGATAGGAGACCGTCTACAACGTATGCCGCATGGAGACCATGGTCCAGGCAGAAAGAAGACATGAACGAGGCTTCGTTCCGCAAAGCGAACTAAAGGTTGGGAAATAGAATGGGTTACTTACATGAGAGAGGGTGGTATAAAGTATAGTCGAGAGAGCCGCGAGAGTTTGTGGATTACAAGGCATGTTTTTTTTCTAGATTATCTTCTGTGATAGCGACAGAGATCGAGAATATTCTATGAGTCAAATATGCATGTCGCGAAGTAGTGACAAACGTTTTATTTGTACAAATACAACAAATTCTGTGTCCAGAAATGGGAGAAGAAGTGGCAGGCACCAACACAAGGAACATTTCATTGACCTCAATCCTTTACGTCGGTAATACAGTGGGGACACATTTTGCACAATATGAGACTACACGTTCTAGAAATTGAATTCTCTCTCCGACATTACTAAGCAATTTATTGATAATTTCAATGTATGAGATAAAAATTACTAATCACATTATACCATTCCGGTAGTTACGAAAAGACGAGCAAATATGTTCAAGTACAAAAAAAACTCAAGTACAAAGCAGGCTGAAGCCAATATGATGGCTTATAACTTGATTGTATGATTTAATTTACGGCGACAAATTGGCTATTACTTTTACCGGATATTGGATTATAGACATTAATTGCTCCCTGAATCTTCTCTGAGTCACTGCATAAATAAATGTATTTGTGCAGGAACTCAACAGCTGGAGCATATTAGCACTTTCTACGAAAATGAATCTGGGATCGTTGAAACCTGTGATAATAGTATCTTTTGCAAATCTTTGATAAAAGAACTGTGCAACATAGACCATCCACAGCAGGATGAAACTCCCTGAGACAGCAAACAGTAAAACAGTTGATTTTCTCCGGCTCTCTATCTCAGGATCTTTCTGATTCTTCGCATCACTCTGTATACGGAGTCTCTTGCGGGCTCTGCTGGCGGCAAGAATGTGTCTGACTGTTACAGCGTTCAGCAACAACATCAGAAGGATCGCGAGACAAGGGGTGAAAAGACGATCAGACCAATCAAAAATCGCCCAGGACACTAATGTGAAGCGGCTTGCCTTCCATCTGCAATACCGCGGGATATCGTTAATTATGTAGATTGGTTCGTGTATGAAATACCAAGGTATGCTTTTTAAACATGCTAACGAACAGACCATTCCTATAATAAAAGCCGCCGTCGTCTCGGTGCAATATTTTGCTTTCAACTTCTGGCAACAAATTGCCACAAACCGATCAAAGGTGAAAGCGACTGTTAGCCAAACCGAAGAGTCTCTCGATGCATAGATTATTGTAATGCCAAGACTACAAACTGGAGTAAGTGACAAAAAACCTCCTGGAAAATAAATACCAGGAATCCGATTTAATAAAACCGCAGTTACAATAACGAGTAGGTCCGTCACAGTCATGAACACCAGGTACCGACCGATGCATTTGGAGAGACCGCACTTTCCTCTGGACAAGATCACAATCGCCAGCAAATTAACTGCACAGTGTAAGGAAGAGAGCAAGAGATGAAATGTTATGTCGCTGTCTCAATTAAAATGAAATACATTATGCAGAATTTTATACAATTGCAGGACTCAGATCCGATCCCAATGAGAGCAAAATCGTGGACAAGAGGCTGAATTTCCAGATGCCGCTGCATTGGCTATGAATATGTTGGCGAATACTCCTAAAAAACCTTATGTGAATCCGAGACGGAATAGACACGTGGGGCAAATTAACCCAACAAGAAAATCAGAGCTACAGATAAGGAACGCAGAATAAAGGCCGATTTAAAATCTGTACAATAGGAGCTGAGGTCAAGGAATCAAATTATATGAATCATTATTCGTAGTACATGCAGCTGAAATGGCGTTGATTCCAAGCAGTGTCACAAAAACCAACAGGCTGAAAACAGGGTCAGGCACTAATTTTCTAGTAAAACGAATTATAGTTCCATCTACGCAGTTCTGTTCCATATTAATCCACGTAATGTTTATCATCTCTCGAACCCTTATGCCCCTGTCCCGCTTAGGAAACAGAACGGAAACCTCTGGTGACCTTGCACGCGACCCAAGGTTTCCATGAGGTCTCCGGAGGTTTTGGTCACTTTCCCTTTGGTCGAAAGTGGTTTCCGCGTCGTCGAGGTTTCCTCTACGTTGCTTCGATTATTTCAACATAATCAAAACTGGCCTTGACTAAAAATAGGTTGCCGTTTGGTCGAAGCCAGTGTAGTGGGGTCGCGATTTACTTACAGGCAGTCGAAGGCAGCCGTAGGAAATTTCCTTCGATGACTGGCCATTTTGATTGGCTCATTTGAGTTTCACGAACCAGAAGACCCACCGGAAGGTAAAATGCCCGCTAACTTTATTAAACTTCTTAAAACTGTCTCCACTCCTTCTCCCCCTCCCCTTCTCTCCCCTTCTACTCCCCTTCTCTCCCCTTCTCCCCACGTGTCTCTCCCCTTGACTCTCCCCTTGTCTCTCCTTCTCTCCCCTTATCTCTCCTTCTCTCCCCTTCGCCCCCTCTCCCACTTCTTTCCCCTTCTCCTCCTCCCCCCCATCTCTCACCTTCTCCCCTTACACCGCGCTCTCGAAAGGACTTGCCGTGCTCTGTGGAAGCCGTTTTCCTTCCTCTCCAACGCGCAGACAGTGCCCATCCGCTCTCCATGGCCCCCACCTTCGCGATGTGTGCGTGTGTGTGTGTGTGTGCGGTCGTTAGCAAAGATCCTGTAGGATCTTTGGTCGGCAGATGCAGCTCACGCTTCGGTCAATCCAGCTCGAGGCTTTCCAGGCGAGTGACCAAAACCTCCGGCGACGTCATGGAAACCGTGGGTCGCGGGCAATGTCACCAGAGGTGTCCGTTCGCGTTTCCGAAGTGGGACAGGGGCATTAAGAACTATAGTGAAGGTGAGATTCTAAACTTCTGCTGCGTGGAGATTTCATTAGCTTCACCTCCTCGTGGATTAGATTTAAATATTATATGACATTGCTCTGAGCTAATATACCAGTGGAACTAACTTTAACTATACATTAAAAACTTAATTAATTGCAAACATCTCGCATAGGTGATCTGATGTAGCGATGGAATACAACCCACATCCGTGCGTTTGTTCTCCGAATTTAATCCTTTCAGTACCGTAACAATGCTGACTAATCTTCATGGACCCTTCCCAAAGTCAACATAATGTATAAGCTTAATTCCCGAGATATGTGCTAACCAGAGTCTCCATTATTGTTACGCACATCCTATGAATTCACCGGATACTAATGAAACTATTCCAAAATCAAACGAAGAGGTTTCTGCTATACGTCACCTGGAATCGCGATGACCACAAGCAAAGTGTAGTAAATGGCGTAGATAGGTCCTCTTGGAGGGGCGTGCATTTTCCTCGAGATGATCTATATTCGAGGAGCCGCACACGCTAAGGTCTAGTTTCAAACAGAGTTTCGTTCATCGTATGGCAAACTGCTGAAGACAGCATTAATAGTGCTCCAGGTAGCATCGTTCAGAACGATTACGCAAGAATTTCCATTGTTAAAAATTAGTTCGTCAACAAACAAACAATTTAGATGACATCACCATTAATGTATTTCCAGTCAATAAACTCGACATAACAATTTTACTTTTCTCTGCACCACGAGATTGTTTGGCGCCTTAAAATAAGATTTTAATCATAATTCGATAGACGTACGGCACAAATAGGATTCCGAGCCGATAACTTTCAGGTAAATCGTTGAGAACATTCATATTATTCCTATTTCCCACATTAAATCCGTATCATTTTAAGCCTGGCTTTAAGGTGAGAGGGGGAAACTTTAATAGAACCCTGAGAGGCAACATTTTTCACACAATGAGTGGTGTGTATTTGGAAGGAACTGCCAGAAGAGGAAGTTGAGAGAAGTAGTATAACAACATATAAAATATATTTGCCCAGCTAACGTTAAAAAAATCATAAGACACAGGAGCAGAATTACGCCATTCGGGCCGCCGAGTCTGTCCTGGCATCCGATCATGATATATTTTCCTTCTCAGCCCCTTTTGTCTGTCTTCTCCGCCTAGACAGTGATGCACTGACCAATCAAGAATCTACCCATTCCTTCTGTCCAACGATGATGCCTGTCACGCTGAGTTACTCCAGCATTTTACGTCTACCTTCGGTTTAAATCAGCATCTGCAGTTCTTTCCTATACATGAATCCATCAAACCAGCTTTAAAAATAACAAATGACATAGCTGTCTGCAGCAATCAATCCCACAGATTCACCGACCTTTTATTAAAGAGTATCCTCCCGGTGGCACATCGGTAGAGTTGCTTCCTTACCCCGCTAGAGACCCGGGTTCGATTCTGACTGCGGGTGCTGTCTGCGGAATTTGCACGTTCTTCCCGTGCCCGCGTGTGTCTTCTCAGGGTGCTCCGACTTCCTAATCTTCCAACTACGTAAGGTTTATAAGTACATTTGACTTTGGTAAAAACTGTAAATTGTCCCTAGTGTGTAGGATATTGTTAGTGTACGGTGATCGCTGATCGGTGCGGACATGGTGGGCCAATGGGCCTGTTTCGGAGCTGTACCTCGAAACTAACCGAAACAAATCAAAATTAATCTCCATTCTAAAGGCGCCTCCTTTTATTCTGTGGCTGTGCAATTTGGTCCGAGATTCTCCCACTACTGGTTCAGTATCGATGTGGATAGAGAACTGGCTGGCAGACAGGAAGCAAAGAGTAGGACTAAACGGGTCCTTTTCAGAATGGCAGGCAGTGACTAGTGGGGTACCGCAGAGTTCTGTGCTGGGACCCCAGCTATTTACAATATATATTAATGATTTCGACGAGGGAATTGAATGCAACATCTCCACGTTTGCGGATGACACGAAGCTGGGGGGCAGTGTTAGCTGCGAGGAGGATGCTTGCAGGCTGCAAGGTGACTTGGATTGGTTGGGTGAGTGGGCAAATGCATGGCAGAAGCAGTATAATGTGGATAATTGTGAGGATAACCACTTTGGTGGCAAGAACAGGAAAGTAGACTATTATCTGAATGGTGGCCGATTCGGGAAAGGGGAGATGCAACGAGACCTGGGAGTCATGGGACACCAGTCATTGAAAGTAGGCATGCAGGTGCAACAGGCAGTGAAAAAAGCGAATGGTATGTTAGCATTCATCGCAAAAGGATTTGAGTATGTGGGAGTACAGAGAAGGTTCACCAGACTGATTCCTGGGATGTCAGGACTTTCATATGAAGAAAGACTGGATAGACTCGGCTTATACTCGCTAGAAATTAGAAGAATGAGGGGGGATCGTATACAAACTTAAAAAAAATTCTTAAGGGGTTGGACAGGCAAGATGCAAGAAGATTGTTCCTGATGTTGGAGAAGTCCAGAACAAGGGGTCACAGTTTAAGGATAAGGGGGCAGTCTTTTAGGACCGAGATGATCTTTTTTTTTTTCACACAGAGAGTGGTAAATCTGTGGAATTCTCTGCCACAGAAAGTAGTTGAGGCCAGTTCCTTGGCTATATTTAAGAGGGAGTTAGATGTGGCTCTTGTGGCAAGAGAAACGAGGGGGTATGGAGAGAAGGCAGGTACAGGATACTGAGTTGGATGATCAGCCATGATCATATTGAATGGCGGTGCAGGCTCGAAGGGCCGAATGGCCTATTCCTGCACCTATTTTCTATGTCTCTATGTTTCCATGTTTCTGCTGGAAGCATGTTCTCCATATCAACGCCTTTTGGACCCTTCTTGTTTTCGGTACATTTCAGTGGGATCCCCAGTTATCTTGCTAAACTCCAGTGAGCACATGTTCAGAGCCATCAAACCCTCCTCACACGTTAACCCAATCATTTATAACCCCGATATGGACCCTCTACAACGTAGGGACATCCTATTGGAGCTTTAGGTGTGTCATGAAACTGGAATTCAACCGCGTATGTTTCACTCTGAGTGTTCTAGAGTGAGACGAAAGATCGTGGAAATGCAAGGCGAGTTTGCATTGGATTCCAAGACTTCGTCACACATAGTCACTGGACTGGCGCAAATCTTGGAATTGGCTCAACCTACATTTTTCTCACACAAACTAATCAGAAAAACCTTTTCATATAAGTGAAGTTAAAGAACTGCGTTTGCGTGTGTTTAAGGTGAGTCATTTTTTGATTCACAAAAAAGATTAAAACAAATAGAAATTGAATGTTCTCGAAGGACTTTCCTGATTAGCCAAACATCTGAGACAGGAGAAGCCGTTAACGTTTTGGATACAGGCTCTTCAATAGAACTGTGATTAAAACGTGCAATATAGGTCACTTTTCCGTAGGAGCGAAGGCAGGTTAATGAATATATAGAACAAAGGGAATATCTCTCAAAGGTGAGTACGTTATGGTTAACTGGATATAATCCAATGTGCACTACGCTTCCCGTCTGCATACTCTTTCTGCGCTCTTTAAAAAGAATGCCAAAGGCCCGGTTGAAGTGTTTTCCGTGAAGATCGAAGAGAAGCAGCAGCCAGAAGCAGCGAGAGAGAGAGTATTGGCTGCAGGCAGGTGAGTCAGAGGGAAAAAAGATCCCCAAAGGCCCAGGTTCGAGTAATTTACAAATTAACCCTTAAGTCGTTGATTATGTACAAATAAACAAGTGCAGCTGAAGCGGTGCGGCATTGTTGAGGTGAAGTGCCTTGGTGAGTAAAGTGTGAGTCTTTGGCTTGAGTCACTTGGTGAATAAAGTGTGAGTATTTGCCTTGAGTGTCTTGGTGAGTAAAGTGTGAGTCTTTCGCTTGAGAGTCTTCAGCGAGGAGGCTGAGGCAAGGAGGCTAAACTTGATCGAAATGTGTCACTTTTGTCCTCTGAAGAAATGGTAGGAAAGTTGCTACAGTGTGTTTCCTGCAGGATATGGCAAGTCAGGGGCACCGATGAAGCTTCAGGAAACTACACCTACAGAAATTGTGTCCAGGTGCAGCTCCTGAATGAACGTGTTGGGGAACTGGAGGAACAGCTGGATGACCTCAGGGCCTTCCGGGAAAACGAGAGTGTCCGGGACAGGACCTTCAGTGAGGTTGTCACTCCAAGGATACAGGAAGAGCGAAGGTGTTTGACAGTGAAAAAGGGGACTAAACGTGGAGTGCAGGAGACCCCGGTGGCTGTACATAATGAAAACAGGTACGTCCTCTTGGGAGCTGTCGTTGCAGACGATGCTTCCAGTCCGAGCGGCGGAAAGGTAGGTGGCTCCAATCCCAGCGAGACGGACGTCGAGCAGAGCAATAGTGGTGGGTGACTCCATTGTCCGAGGGTCCATTGAAATTCAGTCCCTTGCGACGGGTGACCTAGAATCAGGAGATGTAGAGTCAGTATGGATATAACTGAGGAATTGTAAGGGTAAAAAGACCCTAATGGGAGTTATCTACAGCCCCCCAAACAGCAGCCTTGAATATAGGGTGCAAATTGAATCAAGAGTTAAAATTGGCATGTAGCATAGGTAATGCTGCGGTGGTTATGGAAGATTTCAACATGCAGGTAGACTGGGGAAATCAGGTTGGTACTGGAACCCAAGAAAGGGAGTTTGTGGAGTGCCTCCTAGATGGATGCTTAGAGCATCTTGTGTTGGAACCTACAAGGGAGAAGGCAATTCTGGATTTTGTGTTGTGCAATCAACCGGATTTGACAATGGAACTCCAGTTATAGGAGCCATTAGGTGGTAGTGACCATAAAATAATAAGTTTTAATCTACAATTTGGGAGGGAGAAAGGATAATCGGAAGTGTCAGTATTAGTTGAGCCAAGGGGACTATGGAGGCATGAGGGAGGGCCTGGCTAAAGTTGACTGGAAAGAGCCCCTAGCTGGGCTGACAGTGGAACAACAATGACAGGCATTTCTGGGAAGTATACAGGTGCAGGATCAGTTCATCCAAAGAGGAAGAAAGATTATAAGGGGAGTAAGAGGCGACCGTGGCTGACAAGGGAAGTCAAGGACAGTATAAAAATAAAAGAGAAGATGTATAACATAGCAAAGAGGAAAAAGGCCAGAGGATTGGGAAATGTTTAAAGAGCAACAGAAGGTAACTAAAAAGGCAAAACGGGGAGAAAACATGGGGTACGAAGGAAGGTAAGCTAGCCAAGAATATATAGGAGGATAGTAAAAACATCTGTAGATATGTGAAGAGGAAAATATTAGTTAAGACAAATGTGGGTTCCTTGAAGACAGAAAGAGGTGGATTTATTATGGGGAACAAGGGCAGACGAGTTGCACAGGTACTTTGCCTCTGTCATCACTAAGGAAGACACAAAACATGTCCGGGATGCCAGGGGTCCTAGGGTGACGGCAGAACTGAAGGAAATTCACATTAGGCAGGACATTGTGTTGGGAACACTGATGGGACAGAAGGCTGATAAATCCCCAGGGCCTGACGGTCTGCATCATAGAGTACTTAAAGAGGTGGTTCTAGAAATCGTGGACGCATTGGTGACCATTTTCCAATGTTCTATAGATTTAGAATCAGTTGCTGTGTATTGGAGGGTAGCTAACGTCATCCCACTTTTTAAGAAAGGCCGGATAGAGGAAACAGGGAATTATAGACCAGTTGACATCGGTGGTGGGGAAGACGTTGGAGTCAAAATATGAAATAGCGGCACATTTGGAGAGCAGTGACAGGATCGGTCCGAGTCAGCATGGATTTACGAAGGGCAAATCATGCTTGACTAATCTTTTGGAATTTTTTTGGGATGTAATTAGGAAAGTCGGTAAGGAAGACCCAGTGGATGTAGTGCACCTGGCAAAGAGTCGGGATTAAGGAGTCCCTTTTAGAATGCCAGGCAGTCACTAGTGGGGGAGCTATTTACCGCAGCTATTTACAAATTACATGAATGGTTTAGATGAAGGGATTAAAAGTAACATTAACACATTTGCAGATGGCACAAAACTGGTTGGCAGCGTGAACTGTGAGGAGGACGCTATGAAGATGCAGAGTGACTTGGACAGGCTGGGTGTGTGGGCAGATGCATGGCAGATGCAGTTTAATGTGAATATATGTGAGGTTATCCACTTTGTGGTAAGAAGAGGAAGGCACATTATTATCTGAATGGTGTTAAGTTAGGAAAAGAGGAAGCACAACTAGATCTGGGTGTCCCTGTACATCAGACACGAAAGTAAGCATGCAGGTGCAGCAGTCAGTGAAGATAGCTAATGGCATGTTGGCAAATAGGTCCTTCTGCTGTTGTGCAGGGCCCTGGTGATTCCGCACCTGGAGAATTGTGTGCAGCTTTAGTCTCCAGATTTGAGGAAGGACATTCTGGCTATTGAGAGAGTGCAGCGTAGCAGGTTCACGGGGTTAATTCCTGGGATGGCGGGACTGTCATATGTTGAACGATTGGAGCGACTGGGCTTATTTACACTGGAATGTATATGTATGAGAGGGAATCTTAATGAAACATATAAGATTATTAAGGGTTTGGACACGTTAGAGGCAGGAAACATGTTCCGATGTTGGGAACCACGGTCCACAGTTTAAGAATAAGGGATAGGCCATTTAGAACGGATACCAGGAAAAACTTTTTTCACACAGAGAGTTGTGAATCTGTGAAATGTTCTACTTCAGAAGGCAGTGGAGGCCATTTCTCTGGATGCTTCAAGAGGGAGTTAGATAAAGCTGTTGAAGATAGCGGAGTCAAGGGATATGGGGAGAAGACAGGAACGGGGTACTGATTGTGGATGCTCAGCCATGATCACCGCGAATGGCGGTTCTGGCTCAAATGGCCGAATGGCCTACTGCACATTGTCTATTGTATTTTGTCTATTGTCATAATATATTGCTGATGATGAGGCTGCGGGAAATGAATAGCAGGTCAGAGTATAACGGAATAATGTAGGCAGAGTCAATATAATGACGGATGGAATGTTCTGGTACAGACAGAACGTGACAGCGAATTGCACAAATTTGGAAAATTGGACGTTAAAGCCAGGACGCCACAACGAACCAAGGCGGCAGAGGAACAGTAGTTCATTTAACCTGTGTGGGCCTGGTTGCAACAGGGGCGGAAGTAACTGCCTAGAATCCAGAGAGGATGACACACTCAACTGCAGGTGCTGGAGACTTGAGCAAAGCATCGTGTCTGGAGTGACAAAGCGAGTCTGGCAGCATCTGTGGAGGAAATAGATAAGCGACCTTTCAGGCCTGAAAAAGGATCCCGACTCGAAACATTGCTTATTCATTCCCTCCATCGAATCTGTCTGACCCGCCGAGTTACTCCAACATTGTGTGTTAAGGTCAGGGAGGGCTTGGAACCCGTAATATTGTGTTAAGCAACGGGGTGCTCATTTTCAGTCTTGCGGACTGAACATTGGTTCGCAGAATGATCATACGCTATATAGTTTGAACCAAATAGATGAGTGAACAGGTGTTCCATCTCATGCGGTTACGTACGAAAGTGTCATAACATGGAAGTAGTCGGTGGAGTTGGAAGAGCAGATGGCCGCGTTACCAAAGTGGCGATTATATACATATTTTGAAAGGGGATGGTTTGGGAATATATCTTGGCTGGTCAAATCTCCGTGGAGCCGGTGGGAGTTGCTAGATGATAAATCGGCTGAATCGGGTGGCTGGCGGAGTGGAAGACATTGATCGGGTATACTCTGCCTTTAATCTGTCTTCGATGAAATGGACTGAATGCACAAGTATCGGATGAACGATGCCATGCTGTCAAATGTTCCATCCAGTGTGGTATAGGGAATCCATAGATTAGGAAGAAGCACAACATGTCAGAGGCACCATGTCTCATTCATGGAGAAAATACGGCAGAGATGTTGGATTGGAAACATAAAATGGATTCCTTACTGAAGGGAGAGTGGAGTTAAGCACAGACAAGATGGCAGTGAGATTTTGTGGACTGACAAGGGTCGTTTTGGCTAGGCTATCTTCTGACATAGAGATGGAGAGATCAGTGTATTCTTCCAATCAAGCACGATTGTCACCAAATAGTGAGGCACGTTCCATGTGGACCAATACTGCAACATTTCAGTCATGAAATAAGTGACGTGATGTGCTGCTGGGACACATACCGAAACATGTAACATCCCATCTGTACGAGAAAACAATGGCACCTATTAGTTAGGACATAGATCATGATGGTAATGTGTTTATTGGTCTCTCCTTGCTATTTAAGACATCTGTCGCTAAAATATCACGGACAATATGTTTGCGTTATACCACTTTTGGGGAAAGACTGTGCTGATTATGCTGGATATGTAGGATTCAATATACTTCGGACTGGCCATGGTCGGCAATGATCACTCGTCCTCAGTTGTAGGAAGTACCTTAAATAAATGGGGAACGTTTTTTTGTATAGAACTGTTGCAAAGAGTTGCTGATATATGGTTACTTTGACATGTTTGGTTTCATGGGATAATGTTGAAAGGATTATGAAAACAAAATCCACGTGCACTATGTTGTAATATAGAGCCATTTCGACTAGTAAAGAACGACGGTTAAGCTGCAAATGAAATATATTTGAGACACGTACAATAAATCCCAGACATCATTCTCAACAGAAGGACGGTAGAAGCGGGTACCGATTATCCATCAGAGAAGGCCATTGCCGGTTTGAATCATTCAAAGAACAACGTAGCTGAATCAGTAGATAATTATTACGACATAAAACGCAATGAGTGTTCCACACATGGTTCCATCGTGAGAGAACAAGACGGGTTTCCATGACTGAACTATGCGTCTTGCATTCAAGAGATAAGACAGATCAGAGTCTATTAGGATCGGGATCATGGGCGGGACGGTGGCGCAGCGGTACAGTTGCAGCTTTACAGTGACGCGGGTTCGATCTTGACTGCGGGTGCTTGACTGCGCGGTGTTTGTAGGTTCTCCCCATGACTAAGGTGAGTTTTCTCCGGGATCCCAGGTTTCCTCCCACATTACAAAGACTTACGGGTTGGTAAGTTAATTGGCATGGTATGATTCTAAATTGTCCCTGTGTTTGTTGGATAGTGCTATGTGCAGGTATCGCTGGTTGGAGCGCAGTCGGTAGGCCGAAACGTTTATTTCCACGTTGCATTTCGAAATTAACCGAAAAGTAAGCTAAATTATTAGCTATTATATGAGCTCAAAGAGAGGAACCGTGTTAAAGAACGTAATCTGGGGGCGAGACCACCAGAGAAAACGAGAGAGCTCACGTATAACTAGGAGGAATGGAACCTGCAGTCATTACAAATTGACATCAATTGGATAACTGGCCTCCGATCATTTGAGGAACAAATTGGGACCACCGCTCTTGGTAAATGCAAAATAATTATATATAAATTATGATGTTTTTATGTGATTTACCTCAATTTTATATATATTTATGATATTTGATATGCAATACATTTTTAATGTAATGTTGCCCCTTGTCTGGACCTTGAGTCCGTAATAAAGTTGTTATTATTATTATTATTATTATTATTATTATTATTATTATTATTATTATTATTATTATTATTATTATTATTATTATTATTGTGATCAACAGCTACTTAGGCGTGTTCAGTCACGAACAAACTTATTTGAGTTAGGTGAAACCAGGGATCTTGAAAACCTTCATTAACCAAAATGACAAATCTTACGATTTAGCATGCAAACCAAACATTTATTAACGGTTTCACTATCAGGGGAAACAATGGACTGGAGTTAATAGGGGAAGGTGGGGCGAAGGTGAAATGTTGACTGTGATGTCACTGAGTTGCAAGGAAGCCGTGAATCATTGAATAGCTTCTCCTGCATCGGGTGCAACCCGCAATGGCTGTATGGTAACTCAAATTTCCCGGTACCAATTGGTGCATGTGACAGTAAATGTGAACTTGAACTTGAACTTGATCTGTTCGAACGGTCTAATTGACTGCTGAAATTACAGTGAAATACTTAATGTCCAAGATAGAAGGTTGTAGCTAGAAAATCAGAACAACTCACCACGAACAACAAATATTTATAATTTACACATTCCAACAATTAGATTCAGAGGACATTTCAAAAATCTCTTTAACTCCTCTCGAAATTGATTCTGCGTCCCGACATAAATAAATGGATTGACACAAAAACTCAAAAGTTGTAGCATAAATGCACTTTCTTCCAGAATAAACTTTGAACCCTTAAAGTTGGACCCCGAGAAATAGCTAAGCTTCGCAATTCTGACATTAAGGAACCTGACAAGATACAAGAACCACAATAGGATGAAACCACTCGAAATGCAGAAGAGCAAAATAATAGATTTCTTCCGACTCTCCATCTCTGGGTCGATTTGCTGCTCTCCCCTTTTCTTGACAAAGAGTCTTCTTCGGATCCTAATGGCCACGAAGATGTGCCTGACAGTCAGTGCATTAAATAATAATATAAGAATGAATGGAAGACACGGGGTACAAATGCGATGAATGCAATCAAATGCAACCCACGTCTGAGACGTATAGAAGGTTTGTTTTACATTGCAGAGCCAAGACATGTTGTTAATGATAAAGATAGGCTCATATATGAAGTAATAAGGTATATGTGTAACACAGCTGAGAGCACTAACCGTTCCAACAATCGCACCAGCCATTTTCGCGGTGCAATATTTTGATTTCAGCTTTTGGCAACAAATGGCCACATATCGATCTAAAGTGAACGCCACTGTGATCCAGACTGACGCGTCCCGGAATCCATAAATAAGAACAAAATTCATCCTGCAAATAGGTGTAATGGAAAGAAAGCTGAACTGGAAATGGATGCCTGCAGTGCGGTTGAATATCGCAGCCGTTATAATGACGAAGAGATCGGTAACGGCCATTGCCACCAGGTAAAAAGTGATGCATTTGGACAGACCACAGCGGCCTCGCAGCAGGATGGCAATCACTGCTAAATTCGCTGTAAGAGAGACAACATTATCCGGTCAATTAACAAATTCTTATGAGGCAGTGGTAAGAAGAGTAGGAAATGCTTGAGCAAAACACAAAGTGCTTGAATAATTCAGCGAGTCAATCTGTATCTGAGAAGGAACTGTAAGGACCGTTTTGGGTCGTAACCATTTCTCAGATATTTAGTCTATCCATTTCCTCCACATACGCCGGCTAACCCGCTCGGTTTTTGTGACACTTCGTGTTTTGCTCAAGATTCCAAGATCTGCAGTCCGCGTGTGTCCAACAAATACTGGGATTGTTAGCAGAATTTACGAGTTCTGCAAACGAAAAACGGCTTATAGTTTAGTTTTATACTTTGCCTCATTCATGAAATATGAATATAATTTTCAATGGTATTGATTGTCCGTACTTAATCGCCCATGGACTAAGTCCAACCACTTACCCCACCCGATCCCTGCCGTCACTGGCGGCCAGGTAGCTACTCAATACCTCAAATTTCATTGGACAATGTAGCCCGGGAAAATATTAAAATGTGAATATAACGTGACTCAATTTTCCTAAATCAAAAATAAAATTATTGTAGAATTAAAGCAGCTCTCCAGACTACCAATATTTATTAGAGCCGATGGTTCAGGAATAGCTGCGACTACAAACAACGGAAACATGGCCGTCGAGAGATGGTGGAGATAATGCTCCAGGTGCGGATGAAAGGATGGAGCTTCGCTCCCCGTTCCAGAATATATCCAGCTATCATGCCATTACTCAAGAACAAACCTGAAGAGGTCAGAGCAATGCTGCTGTGTGAAACATGACTCGCCCCAGCCTCATTGTTGTACAACCGGGGGATTTCTCCATTTCTAGTGTGGATCGCAAGGAATCCTCACGCAAGATTAAGGGTGGCGGGTTCAGGTTTTTGATCAACGATTCATGGTTTGTTGACATCAATCTATCAAAACAGATCTGCTCCCCTGACATGGGTATCTGATCATAGGCTGCTCTATTTTACGAACCAGGGGAATTCACCTCTAGAACGACGGTCCGGCAGTCGTATATCTCACTTCCAAAGGCCCATATGCTTCAAACAAAACCCCCTTCATCACAGTCCCCAAGCACATAAATGACTACCGTCTGGTAGCTCTGACAGTGACCACACGGAGGTTCTTTGAAGGATTGGCAGTGGTCGACATGTTCGTCAGTCGCCAGACAGACCACTTCAAATTTACCTAACGAGTAGTCAACCAAGTGTGCCATTTCCCTCTCACTACATTCAGCCTGGGTTCATATTTACGAACACCAGTGGAAGAATGTTATTCATTAGCTACATCTCAACCTATTTCCATACCTAATAAGCTCATCGCCAAGATCCTAGACCGTGACCATGAGGCTATGATGCTTTCATCTGGAACTGGCTTCTGATGTCCCAGATGGCAGACCACGGTCGGTAAGAATCTGTTTGCCCATATTTCGCACTGACCCACAATATCGGTTCTGTGTGCTCAGTCTCATGACGCAGTTGATGACTCCATGAATACTCTTGACTGCGGCATCTCTGGAGAATATAGAAAGGTGACGTTTGGATTCCAGACCCTACTTCAGGCTGACTGGACGTTACGTTCAGCAATGATACCACTGCTTTGGTTGGATCACCAACCTTGAGTATAGGAAAGGGATCGGGTAATCTGTATCAGAACAACAACCTAGCCATTAACGTCAACAATGGAAGAGAAGATAAAACAAAATGACAGACTAGAAATTGAAGTGCAAGAATAAAGGTGACATAATATACCTCCACACATATACAAAGGTAACAGGATTGGTTGAATATGCCACTAAAAACATGATTTTCTTTGTAGCCTAAGCTGTGAATATAAGATCGGGTTGCGACAGGACAACTAGTTACAACAGTAGCTACAATGTAATGAACTGTTCCATCTACTACCCCTGTGATCCGTAGACCACAAACACTTGTATTGGTGTTACCCACTTCTTCCATCTAATCCTTCCATACAAAATTAATTTAAATTCACACCATCCTGATTCAGGAACAGATTCTTCCCTGCAACCATCAGGCTATTAAATATTAAAACCTCAAAAGCTATGAACTACAATATGCTACAATAGACTATTATTATTATTATTATTGCAATACTATTTTTTTGGGGGGGGGAGTTTGTTATATTATTTATATTAGTTATTATGATTACATATTATGCTGTGCTGCAGCGTAAGAATTTCATTGTTCTATCTGCGACATATGACCGTAAAACACTCTTGACTGTTGACTCTTGACTATAAACATATACTTTTTGTAATGCAGTGAGTACTTGGAACACAGATTTAGTTGTATTCATTACATTGGAGAAGGTGTTTGATTAGACTGCGTGATGAGGTATATTGAATTTATATGTATAGATCAGAGGGAAGACGGGGTAACAGTCAGAAAGTATGAAAGATGAAAAACGGAAAGGCCGCAGGCCCTGATGGTTTAAATTCTGATTTTATTTATAAATTAATGATTTGATCTCTCCACGTCTACAGATATTATATAACTATGCCTTCACACAGCAGATACTGCCAGAAACTTTAAACTTAATAAACTACATAAGAATATTCAGTATTGGGAAACACTCCACATTTCAATGTTTGATAGAATTAATGCCATAAAAATGATTTTCTTTCCACAACTACTGTACTTATTTCAATCTATTCCGATCTATCTTTCAGAATGTTTTTTTTTAAAACTTGATTCTATTGTTACAAGGTTTATTTGGGACTACTCGAACCACAGAATAAGTAAAAATCAAATATGTAAATCCAAGATGAACGGAGGATTGGTCTTACCAAATGTATTTATTTATTTCTGGGCAGTCAATATTAAAAAAACATGACCTTCTGGTTGGAGGATATGGATCAACAACCAGATTGGTTAAATATGGAAAAGGAAGACTGTTTTCCTTTTGAAATTGGCTCGATTTTGTTAAGCCCTATACAATTGAATAAAACAACTTATAGTGGAAATCAGATTATATATATAGTGGTATACGAACTTGGAAACAATTTAAAAAAAATTAAAAATTGGACAATCGAACACTCCATCTCCTTATTGTAAATAACCGTTCATTTAAAACGTTCGTGTTAGATAAAGGTTTTGAACAGTGGAAAAACCATGGAATTAAAAAGGTGGGACACCTTTATCGAAAGGGTAGTTTTCTTTCATTTCAGGAGCAACACCAGAATTATGGACTACACCCAAATAATTTCTTTAGATATTTGCAACTTAGAGATTATGTAAAATCACATACACAAGAATATAGAATTAGGGATCCAGAAATCCTTGATGAATGTTTGAATAAACATCCTAATGCAGATACATTAATATCTTACATCTATAATATCCTATTAGATATTGAGGTTCCGTCGACGGAAATACACAGACAAGCATGGGAAAATGAATTGGCTCAACCCATAACGAAAGATATATGGGATGAAAGTTTACAAAATATACATCATTGTTCGTTAAATGCCAGACACCCTTTAATACAATTCAAAGTACTACATAGATTGCACTACTCTAAAACAAAATTAAACATATTTTTCCAAATATCTCTCCTATCTGTGATAAATGTCAATGCTTAGAAGCTAATCTAACTCATACCTTTGTAAACTGCATAAAAATTAAAACAGTTTAGATCGATATTTAAAAAGTTATTTCTGAAGTTGTTAACATTCAATTGGATCCTGATCCAAAACGAATAATATTAGTAATATCAGAACAAAGTATAAAACTTAAAATAAATCAAATACATTTTCTTGATTATAGTATAATAATTGGAAAAAAAATAATACTAACATTTTGGAAAAACCCAACAACCCCCACAATAAAAATGTGGATTACGGAAATGAACTTACACTTACACTTGGAAAAAATTAGACTTGTCTTAATTGACAAATCAGAACCATTTGCTAGAATATGGTCTCCATTTATTGAAATTCTAAAAATGTAAATTGGTTCAACACGGAAGCTGGACTTGAGTCCAGGACTAGATGAATAATTACACCTTATAATCTACGGACCTGTCTCCAAAATTGTATTATTGGTAATTTCCTTTGCTTTTTCCCTCCCCTCTCTATTAGTTTATATTTTCTTTTTTCCCCTCTTATTTCCTTTTTTCTCTACAGCTCTATCTTTCACATTTTTTAAAATAAAATATAAAAGCTTTTTATATATGTACTTGGTAAACAAATCGTGTTCTGCTATTATATGTATACGCTTCTAATAGAAATAAGTTAAAAAAAAAGAATGTATGAAAGGTCTGGAGATCATTGGTGAAGAGGTGATTGGGGTCACACTTCATCACACTGCGAGGTGTTTTTGTTAAGTCTCTGGTACTGGCGCAGGAGGGTGGGAGTGTTTGCTCAGTACTTATAGGACTACTCAAGGACTATTGTCTGTTTTCCCTTCTATTGTATCGGAACCTGTTTACGGTTCTTTGATATTCTGTGAATCTTCGAAGGAGTTTCGAGATTTTCGCTCTTTTACGCTGTTACATCCAATTTACATACTATCATAGCTGTTGGTTTATTTTGGGGAGGTTTGTGTGCCGAGAAACAATGCAAAATGTTTGTTTTGCGGGCTATCCAATTAAATCAGACCCTGCCCGACATCAATACAATCAGGCTTCACACAAGTAAAACGGGTATTTCAAAGAGTACAAAATAGAGTTTACCGCATTTTTGCTGTCGTTTTCAGCACAGTATTAAATTG
Source organism: Raja brachyura (assembly GCA_963514005.1). Next base: position 5,609,756 of record OY740795.1, read on the forward strand.
GAAGATTGTGACTATCCTATAACTTGTGAAATATTTATTCTGCAGTTTCTTGCCAGCGGGGGAGAAGTTATTTGTGAATCTGGTGATACGTACTTTCCAGCGCTTGTGTCTTCTCCCCAACGGGAGTGGAGAGAAGATGGGCCGACCGGGTGAAGAAAGCCCTTGATTATGTTGGCTGATTTCCAGTAAGACGCGAAATGTATAAACAATGATGTGAGACAGGTCTGCAAGGATCATATCAGCGAAAGCATAGCTGCGTAGATTTAAATGAGCGGCTGGGTTTCCAAGACTCTCTTACCGAAAAAAGACAAGAAAATTCACTGACTCGTAATCGTCCTCATATCCGTCCGTCTCACATGTGAACTACATTTCCACACGGCAGACGGGTTACAATTAAGATAGTGAGTGTGCAAATAATTGATATTATCGTAATCCGGTTTTGGTGCGGTTTGTCCTCTTCGATGACAGCATGAATTCGAGGAAAAGAGCATTGATTTTCTTAACTAGAAACTAATTGTAATATCTTACCTGGAATGCCGATCGCTGCAACAGCAGGATAGTAAAGTGCAAACAACAGACCTTTTGGTATTCCGTGCATTTCTATCTGAAGTTCTAATCACAATCTTCGCGACCTAATACGATGTTCAGATTTATAGTTGACGCCATGCTCCGGATGTGATGTATTATTTTATGTTATCACTAATTAAACAAAACAAAATAATACTCCGCGGGATTATGGGCATGTTGCTCATAATTTAATTATATGAAGAAATCTAACATGATTCCAGATAATATATTAATAATTTTAATTTAATATAATGAGAGTCAAATTACAACTAAATACCATTATATAATTATCTGGAACAGTCACGACATTACATTAAAAAAAATGTATCTTATTGCCTGTAGTAGCCATGACTTTACATTGCATGCATTTATAGAATTATCTTTAATAGTGATGATAATACATTGAGAAGCAACGGTCTCAAACCCTGTAGAACCTAACTTGTATTAAGGACAATACGTCGAAAACGTTGTATCTCTGATGATAATTCAGCCATGATGTCCACTGTTGGGCAATATTCAGATTTTACAGAAGCAGGCAGCGGCCACATGCAATTGCTTCGGTGCGTTTTTTGACAGCAGAAACATTTTACCCCGTTCAATCTGAATGGAAATTCGTCGTGGACTTCCATGTCAGCGGGTACATACAATGCATTTTGATCTGGTTTATGCAAGCATAACATCTGGGAAAGAATATCCCAAGAATTTAATGTTAACGTATTCAAGTCCAATTCAGAACATTTACTTTCGAAATGCATAAGTAATTTTCAAACTATTAATAATTGTCGAAGCTCTAGTCAGAATTGTTTGAGTTTATGCAACATCAGCATCAAAAAATGTAGTTATCTGATATAGTTCCCTTATTATGGGCTAATACTGCCATAGTTTGACTGCAGGTAAAGATTAGTAGAGTTAATTTTAGCTTGTCGATTTTAATTGGACAATTTGACGGTGGACGGATCTGGATCGGCGCTATTTTGTTCCACGTGGTAGGACCGATGGCACAGTTATCTTTTCCTACAAACAGGTTCGGACGGACAATTAGTTTGGCAGTAAATAATCTTAAATTGGCGGGGATAATTCGGTGATTGTTCCAATATGCGACCAGGAGTGGTGAATAGCTTCATATTCAACGTACGCCGGCCAGGCCTGATTCCTTGCCCACATTGAATGTCAACTTTTTGACATATACTGTGCTGCATTTCCATCCATTACAGTTACACTTAGCGCGCTTTCAGACCCAAATGAAATTACGGTGAACTGAACGTACAACGTACAACGCCCACTGATTGAATTTTCTATGGACTATGTACGTTCATATTTGCAATAACTATTTAAATTTGTATTTTTATTTTTGTTGAACTGGTTTAAAATGAGCAGTGTTCCATTTTACGTCAATTAGATAACGAAATACATATGGGTTCGGTAAATAGAAATGTATGGGTATCGTGCAGTTTCCACTGAATGCACACTTCACAGTGTTGTGACTTAAGTTGACATAAGATTATCTGAAATAAGAGAAATTGTCAAGCTATAGTTTAATACCAAATAGCTAAATCCATTTAATTACTTGATAATAAGTAAAACTAAATTAAATTAAAGTGAGACGATGAAAGATACTACACTGAATTTTAATTCGTTCTGTCCGCAAATGTTCCCTGACCTGCTGAGCACTTCCCGCAAAGCCTGAAGAAGGGTCTCGACCAGAAACGTCACCTACTCCTTCGTTCCATAGATGCTGCCTCAACCGCTGGGTTTCTCCAGCATTTTTGTCTACTTTCGATTTTTCCAGCATTGCTGTTCTTTCTTAATCGTTTCCCGCAAAGCTTTCATTTCAAATGTCCGGCGTCTGCGGTATTCTGGTTTATAATGTTAAGACTCGTGCTGTACTGGGTCAACAGCGTGTAGACGTTAATGCGGCAAACCGACAGCCAAGAAGGCAGTGTCTACATCCCAGTGAGCTTCTATTCAGAGGTGATGAGAAAGAAAAGAGTTCAGAAGCTCCTAAGGGTGAAAATATCTGGATTTTATTTTAAAGTTTGGACTTCCTCTTCTTAGAAATATAGAAATATAGAATATAGGTGCAGCAGGAGGCCATTCGGCCATTCGAGCCAGCACCGCTATTCATTGTGATCATGGCTGATCGTCCCCAATCAATAACCCGTGTCTGCTTTCTCTCCCTATCCCTTGATTTTTTTTCGGAGTCACGTGAGTGAGTCCGTGAAGAAGCCCAGCCAGTCCGCATGCGTGTCAGTAGGTCAGCCGCATTGGCGCAAGCACCAGACTGGCAGGGCAGCTCTCCTGCCGGCGTTAAGTTAAACCTAGAAGGTAAGTTCTTTTTACTTACCAGGGCTTTTTTCGAGCAGGAGCCTCTCTTCACAGAGGTTTTTTCCTGCCAGATTCACAGCCCGACGAGTGAGCCGGCTATGGACAATGGGGAAACCCCGATCCGACCGCGGAGTCAGATAACCGGCAAAAAAATCGGGTTTTAAGATAAGCAGCCGCTGACAATACTAATAATAAAGTTTGTATGTATACTATAGTGTTTGAAAGTCAAACTAAAGTCAAAGTCAAAAGAGTTATTGTCATGTGTCCCTGTCAGGACAATGAAATTATTTCTTTGCTTAGCACAAGTTGCTGTGAAGTGTTAAAATTGTTTTAACCCTTCACTGGTGAAGCTCCACACTAAAACATAGAATTAGTGAGCCTACACTGGGATAGCGCGGGCCTATGGGGACAGACCGCGCCAGCATCGCCTGGGACAGGGCTGCTTCATGTGTAATAGCGCGGGCCTATAGGACAGGCAGCGCCAGCAGCGCCTGGCAGGGCTGCTTCATGTATGAAAGTGCCGGCCTACGGGAGAGCCGCGCCAGCAGCGCCTGGGACAGGGCCGTTTCATTTGTGACATTGCCGGCGCCAGCAACTCCTGGGACAGGGTTGCTCAATGTAACACATAAGTCTGCTAGGCCCACGGAGCTGGGGGAAGATTCCCCGCCGGGGCTGGATAGCACAATAATAGGCCCACGGAGTCGGGGTTGATTCCTCACCGGGGCTGGATAGCGCGTTTGAACGACTATCCCAAATGCAGCAACTATTGCATACAGTGCTGCAGCAGGGCATACGCCAGCAGGTGGAGTGTGAGCGCCACCCTGAAAAAAAAGCGCCAGCAGCACCCAGTAGAGAGCTGTTTGATAGCACCCTCATGGATGAGGAGGCATCTTAGCTCTGACCCCGACTCTGATGGTAAGGTTGAGCCAAATGTTCCACCTCTGCAGGCCGCACCAGCAGCGCCAGTTGACAGAGCTGCTACAGGTCTCCCTCTTGGAGGTAGAGACCAAGACGGGTCAGTACCCTGCTGACGCTGAGTCTCAGGTTATGGCCGTGGGACCTTCCCCAAAGGATGAAGGGCACGTGTCGGAGGGCGCGTTTTACTGACAACAAAGTTACCATCCCAGCAGAATGTTCTATTCGGGTATAGGTCCAAAGGGTTCATATAAGCATAGGTATCCTGCGGCCTGCCTGTTTAGGGCTGCCTACGAATCGCCCTCTCTGAGGAGGGGAGTGCGAAAGGTCAAGATATAACTGACTCCAGGCTCTAAAGAAGTCGATGGAACATACTGGAGCACATATGTTCCGGCAGTGAACAGTGCCAACAGGGGGATGTGAGAGCCAGCTGCCGAATCTGTTATTCAAGTAAGCCTATTCAACAGGGGAGAAAACCTGGCAGACGAATCAATTAAGGCCAACGGCGGGCAAAGGTGCATCTTTTCGGAACGCACCCCAGGCGTTCATCGGCAGGAGGCGGTTCACTGGAGCTGGGGACAGCATGACATATGGGCAGAAATTCCATGCACCCCACCAACTCTACTCAACAAAGTGGGTCTGGCAATTCAGAAACATGGGGAAGTGCACCACTCACAAGTTGTAATATATACACATGTTTGTACAACACACAAAGGATAAAAACATCTACTTAGAGGCACAGTACTAGCATTCCAAGCAAGTTTGGATTATGGCCAGGTTTGTCTTTGAAGATAAGGTTCGGAAATCGGGCCAGAGTTCTCATGCAAACCACCCATGGAATAAGGCAGGAGAGGCCTGTTTATTATGAAAAATGGAGAGTGTCGCATATGAACTTTCCGACTAACAACAGATTCATAAGGGTCTCAAAGATCCATTCTATGGAGTTCCATTACAGAGGTTATCACAGACAATATAACTGTACTAATAGTAAAACATTGTGGAAGGGATAAACTGTTTTTTGGTCTTTGGGATTTTCCTTTAACTATTAATTAACCTCTGACTCCGCCCTGTGGCAAGAGATTGGAGTTATTAGCAACCTATTATAAAACTGACTGCTATTTCACCAAGAATAAGTGGCAATATAGTAGCTGTGTTTCAGCTCTGCAAATCAAGGAACTGATATCGTGCAAAGTAGCGACCTCTCAAAGGACATGTAGACCATTGTTAACAACCTTATGCTACTATCAGCTGAAGCTACCTCAGTCACAATGATGAACAAACAATATTCAGCATTGCTCCAGTAGTTTGGTCGGTCGAATTCAGTTATTACAAACTGATGCTAAGGGCTCTAAGGTGAGAAGTTCCGAATACCATCTCTAGTTGGAGGTAGTGGAGATTTGCACGAGTTACCAATACTTAAGTTGTTGGTATCAATTAAATATATATACTAGATGCACCCCTTGGGTAAGGGGCTATTGAGCGAATATACATAATCTACATGATCAACTTCAAGTTGCTACACTAGTGGTGGCATATGTTAGTCACATGGCAACCGAGTAAAAGTATCCTGTTTTAATTTATCTGATCTCCTTTGCCACTGGTGTATCATCCATTTCAGATAGATGAGAACACAGAATAGGTATTGGATCTCAAAGTATTATGAAAGTATGGTTCAATGCTACATCGAATATCGACATGTTGGTTTCATGTTTATTAACTGATTGCAAAAATATGTGGCACAACAGTGCGGAGAAATACATTCTCACTACAAAAATGAGGAATGTTCTTTTATGTCTTCCTCCATTTTGCCGCATTAGTCGGGTTTTAAAACAGTCAGCAAGACCTCGCTTTGGGTTTCGTACTGTCGGAAGGCTAAGCAGCCATGTTGCCTGCTTTCGTCAGGCATAATAATGCAACGCTATACGGTTATTCTAAAAAAACGAAAACTTTGCTGGTTCAAACTGTGGTTCAGGAAACCGGCCTCTTCATAATAAAACACTTATTGACTTACACATTCTGAATGGATTGACTTACGGCTCAGGTTATCACATCAGGCCATGGATGTACTCACTACAGAGTGCAGGGATAGCAGTCAAAAAAGCAATACATTTCTATTGAGGGGATCTGAAACGGTTTTGTTTAAATGTTAATGTTACATTTAATACCGTACAGATTACTGACGTCTTCCAGTTCATTCTTGAATGGTCTTTGACAATATTTCAGTTATAGAGCCACTACAGCTGCAACAAAGCAGCACAACGAGGGCGAAACATTGGAAACGCTGTGGGTAGATAGGATGGGATTGGCTGCAGGTGCCATTACATTTTACATTTCAGATCTACACAAGCAGAGCAGACCAGGGGTGGAAGGATTTAAAATCATTTTTCGGATACCCCACTGACTCACGTCTATGTGGGAGGGCAGGCTTGCTGTATATATCAAGGCCACCAGAATCATAAGTGTGGAATCAGCATTTTTTATTAATAAAGGAAGGTCGGTTCAGACTATTTCAAGGTGGCTGCAGCAGGTTCTGGTTATGCAGGTATTAACACTGAGGATTGTATATTTCATTCCACCAGGGCAGCATCAACGTCAACGGCCAGGGCAATGGACATTCCCATCGACCATACCCTCGCGACCGCAGGATGGTCAACTGAATTGATTAAACATTTTTTTTACCATAGGCCGGTTACTGACCCGGGGATTTTGCCCATTCTGTTTTGCCTCCACTTTTGCCTCCCCTGAGATACAGGGATTGCTATTGATTTCTTTATTAACGTAAACCATTAATACATTTGAATCAATGTCATGCTCAATGCATTTTTTGATTATTCACTCATCCCGAGTCAATCGATGCAGTGAGACGCCGAGATTTGGGTCTGCGGCATGAACCCTTCACGGAATCACTCACGTGACTCCGAAATAAAATACTAAGGTTAAACGAGAACTTACCAGTTTGAAGTTTGATCTTGAGTTTATGAAGAGTAATGTTGGTGATTACGTGCTCTCCACGCCCAACTCTCTCTCATAAAGATCATCTGGTAGTTCTCAGGTTGCTAATTTTACTATGTTTACTTCGATTTTGGTTATCTGTGATTTAATACCGCTGCTTTGAAGATTGACACACACGCGGACTGACTGGGCTTCTTCACGTAATCACCAACTCCTCATAAAATCAAGATCAAACTTCCAACTGGTAAGTTCTCGTTTAATCTTACTATTCTACCAGCCCCTAGAGCTCTATCTAACTCTCTCTTAAATCCAGCCAGTGATTTGGCCTGCACTGCCCTCTGTGGCAGAGAATTCCACAAATTCACAACTCTCTGGATGAAATAGTTTTTTCTCACCTCAGTCTTAAATGGCCTACTCTTTATTCTAAAACTGTGGCCCCTGGTTCTGGACTCTCCGAACATTGGGAACATTTTTCCGGCATCTAGCTTGTCCAGTCCTATTATAAATTTATGTTTCTATAATATATCCCCTCATCCTTCTAAACTCCAGTGAACTGCACCTTCTGACTCTGAGGGATCCCCCGTTCGTTACGGAGCTGGAGCTGCCGTCTGTGAGGGAATTCCCGTTCCAGCGCTGGTCCGCAGAAACAGCAGGTACAGGAAATACAGTACCTGAAAACAAAGGGGAAGCCTACATTGTGTCCAGAAACGTGACCGGCGAGCAGGACTTCAGGTCAGAATGAAGCGCAGGGGACTTCGGCCCCCTCTCCCTACTATCCTACTGGCCAATGTGCAGTCCCTTGAAAATAAAGTGGAGGACTTAAGGGCAAGGCTGCTCTATCAAAGGGAGCTGAGGGAATGCTCTGTATTCTGTTTCACAGAGACAAGGCTCACCCCCAGCTCCCCAGACTCAGCTGTCCAGCCTGAAGGGTTCTCCATCCACCGCATGGGCCGTACACTGGCATCGGGGAAAGGGAGAGGAAGGGGCGTCTGCCTCATAGTCAACTCTGCGTGGTGCTCAGACGTAGCTGTCCTGTCCAACTCCTGCTCTCCACACCTCGAACATCTGGCGGTGAAGTGCCGTCCCTTCTACCTTCCGAGGGATTTCACCTCCATCATCCTGACCGCGGTCTACATTACAGTCCAGGCAGACGTCCGTCTGGCACTGGAGGAGCTGCACGCCGTGGTCAACAAACACCAGACGTCTTACCCCGAGGCATTCACCACCATTGATGGGGACTTCAATAAGGCAAACCTAAAGCAATCACACCCCAACTTCCACCAACATGTCTCCTGCTGCACCAGAGGACCAAACACCCTCGACCATTGCTACACCACCATCAAGAATGCCTACCGTTCTATCCCTCACCCTCACTTCGGAAAATCCGACCATACCGCGGTGCTGCTTCTTCCTGCCTACAGGCAGCAATTAAAGAGCGCACCCCCAGAGGTGAGGACAGTACAGAGCTGGTCGGGGGGGGGGGGGGGGGGGGGGGCAGAGGAACAACTTCAGGACTGTTTGGATTCTGTAGGCTGGGCAATGTTCAAGGACTCGGCAACGGACTTGAATGAATACGCCACAGTCGTTACAGACTTCATTAAGAAATGCGTGGAAGACTGCATCCCCACCAAAACCTTCTGAATGTTTCCCAATCAGAAACCTTGGATGAACTGTGAGATCCGCACTCTTCTGAACACCAGACACCGAGCATTCATGTCTGATGATACACCGGTCTACACGAAGTCCAGATACGACCTTGGTAAGGCCATCAAAAAGGCCAAAAGGGAGTTATGCTCCAAGCTGGAGGAAGTCAGATGTTCGACAGCTGTGGCGGGGACTGAATGCAATCACCTCCGACAAGGCGAAACCAGGAGGCAGCTCGGAAGTCGACGATACATCACTCCCTGATGAGCTCAATGCGTTTTACGCACGCTTTGATAGGGAGAACGCCGATGTGCCTTCCCGAGCCCCCATTCGCTGTGATGGTATTTCAGTCTCAGTCACAGATGCCGACGTCAGGAAATACTTCAGAGGGGTGAACCCTCGAAAAGCGTCTGGACCTGATGGTATACATGGTCGTGTTCTGAAAACCTGTGCGGACCAACTGGCTGGCGTTTTTACGGACATTTCCAACCTGTGATTTCTGAGGTCTGAGGTTCCCACCTGCTTCAAAAGGGCATCAATAATACCGGTGCCCAAGAAGAGCAAGGTGACATGCCGCAATGACTATCGACCAGTGGCACTATCATGGCGAAAATAAATTCCTATCTCGAAAAAAACCTGGACCACTGCAGTTCGCTTACCGCCACAACAGATCAACGGTAGTTGCGATCTCGCTGGCCCTCCACTCCGCTCTGGACCAGTTGGACAACAACAACTCATACGTCAGGCTGTTATTCATTGACTACAGCTCGGCATTTAACACAATCATCTCCTCCAAGCTGGTTACCAAACTCGCAGAACTGGGTCTCTGCGCATCCCTCTGCAATTGGATCCTCGACTTCCTCATTCACAGACCACAGTCTGTTCGTATTGGTGGAAATGTGTCAGACTCGATAACAATCAGCACGGGAGCACCTCAAGGCTGCGTGCTCAGCCCCCTGCTGTACTCACTTGATACTCATGACTGCGTAGCCGGTTATAGTGCGAACTCCATCATCAAGTTCGCTGACGACACCACTGTTGTGGGACGTATCACTGATGGGGATGAGTCCGAGTATAGAAGAGAGATCGAGCGACTGTCCATATGGTGCCAGCACAACAACCTGGCCCTCAACACCAGCAAAACCAAGGAACTGATTGTGGACTTTGCAAGGAGTAGGATGGGGACCCAGTCCTGTTTATATCAACGGGTCGATGGTTGAAAGGGTCAAGAGGTTCAAATTCCTGGGCGTGCACATCTGTGAAGATCTTTCCTGGTCCGAGAACACAGATGCAATTATTAAGAAAGCTCATCAGCGCCTCTACTTCCTGAGAAGATTACGAAGAGTCGATCTGTCAAGGAGGACTCTCTCTAACTTCTACAGGTGCACAATATAGAGCATGCTGACCGGTTGAATCGTGGCTTGGTTCGGCACCTTGAGAGCCATGGAGAGGAAACGACTACAAAAAGTAGTAAACACTGCCCAGTCCATCATCGGCTCTGACTTTCCTTCCATCGAGGGTATCTCCACAGTCGCTGCTCAAAAAGGCTGGCAGCATCATCAAGGACCCACACCACCCTGGCCACACACTCATCTCCCTGCTACCTTCGGGTGGAAGGTACAGGAGCCTGAGGACTGCAACGACCCGGTTCAGGAATAGCTACTTCCCCACAGCCATCAGGCTATTAAACTTGGCTCGGACAAAACTCTGAATATTAATACCCCTCCATCTGTTATTTGCACTTTATCAATTTATTCATTCATGTGTGTATTTACGTATGTAACTGTAGTCAATGCCGACTATGTTCTGCTGTGCTATGCAAAGAAAGAATTGTATTGTCCTGTCAGGGACACATGGCAATAAACTCTTTTGACTCTTTGACTCTTGTCCTATCGCAATGGCTCGCACAAACAGACCACGGAACCTGGGTCCAGAACAAAGCATTAATTTTGCTTCTCTTTCCACAGATACTGCCTGACTGGCTCCGTGTTTCCTACATTTTCTGTGTGTATAACCGGATTCAGAGTAATGCACACAAACATAAATTATATGTTGCAAAGTCGACAAGTCACTGCGGTCAGGAATGTGACTCCAAATGGAGGAGAAATGGGCATTTAACTTGTCATACGATCATAAGGGAAACGAGTAGAATTAGGCCATTCGGCCAATCAAGTCTGTTCCGCAATTCAATCGTGGATGATCTATCTCCCCCTCACAGCCATATTCTCATGCCTTCTATCCGTAACCTCTGACACACATACTAATCAAGAATCTATCTATCTCTGCCTTAAAAATATCCACTGATTTGAATTCCACAGATTCACCCCCTAAGACTAAATACAAATTTCCTCATATCCTTCCTGTAAGAACGTCCTTTAATTCTAACGCTATGACCTCTAGTCCTAGACTGTCCCAGTGGTGGAAACATCCACTCCACATTCACTCTATCTAAGTCTTTCACTCTTCAGTTGTTTCAATGCGGTCCCTTCTCATTCTGCTAAACTCCAGCGAGTACAGTGCCGGCAAACCCTCATCATAGTTTATCCTACTCATCCCTGGGATCGTTCTAGTACACCTCCTCTTGGTCCTCTCCGGAGCCAGAACAGCCTAACTCAGATATGGTGCCCAAAATTGCTCACAATATTACAACTGCGCCCTTACCAGCACCTTATAGAGCATCAGCATTACATCCCTATTTTTGTGTACGAGCCCTCTTGAAAGAAATATTAGCATTGAGTTTGCTTTGTTTACTACCGATTCGACTTGCAGAGGAACGTTTCGGGAACACTGCACCAGCACTCCCAAGTTCCTTCGCACATCCGATTTCTGGATTCGCTCTCTATTTGGAAAATCGTCTACGCCTATATCACGCCTACCAAAATGCAAGACTCCACATTTTTCTCCACTATATTCCCTGCCACACCTCTGCCCACGCTTTCAACTTGTTCAAGTCCTTCGGCAGAGTCCCTGCTTTCTCTAAAATACCTGTCCTTCCACCTATTTTCGTATCATCAACAAACTTGGCCACGAAGACTTCAATGCCCTCGTCGAAATCATTAATGTACAACGTGAAGAGTAGCGGCCACAGCACCGACCTCTGCAGAACTCCGCTTGTCACTGGCAAACAACCTGAAAAAGCCTCCTTTATTGCCAATTTTCGTCTTCTGACATCCAGCCAACCTGCTATCCATGCGTGTATCTGCCCTGTGATACCATGGCCTCTCATCTTGCTTAGCAGCCTCGCGTGCGGAACCGTATGAAAGGCTGTCTGAAAATCTAAGTAAACAACATCTACTGACTCTCCTTTATCTGTCCTGCAATTTACGTCTTCAAAGAATTCCAGCAAATTTGTCAAGCAAGTCATCCTATTCACATAGCCAAGCCATGCTGACGTTGGCCTGTTTTATCGTGAACTTTGAAGTACTCTGTAACGTCATCCTTTATAATGGACTCTAAAATCTCACCAGCCACCGAAGTTAGACTAACCGGCCTGTTCTGCATTGGTCCCTTCCTGTGCAGCGGGATAATAGTGGTAATTTTCCATTCATCTGGGATATCTCCTGTAATTCATGAAGTATCACTGTCAATACCTCCATAATCCCCAAAGCCACCTCTTTCAGATTCCTCGGGTGCAGTCCTTCTGGTCCAGGTGATATACACCTTCAGTACTTTCAGCTTCCCAAGCGCCTTCTCCCTAGTAATAGACACTCCACTAACTTCCACCCCCTAGCATTCTTGGATTGCAGTGCCGTTGCTGTTGTCTTCCACTGTGAAGACTGATGCAAAAAAAGTTATTCAACCTCTCTGCCATTTCTTTATTCACCATTATCACTTCTCTTGCATTATTTTCCAGCGCTCCAACTCCAACTATTCCCTCTTAGTTACTCTTAATATAACTGAAGATTCACTTTGCCGACCTCTTTTATATTAACGGCTCGCTTACCTTCGTATCTCACATTTTTTCCCGTATTGCCTTTTTAATTGACTTCTGTTGTTCCTTAAAAGTTACCCAATCCTCTGGCTTCTCACTAATTCTTTCTATGTTATACGCCTTTTCTTTTAGTTTGATACTATCCTTGCCCTCCCATGTCAGCCACGGTCGAATTTTTCTCCCCCTATAATCTTTCTTCCTTGTAATGATGCTCGAAACTGCTGCCCTTCCTTCTCATGCAGATGAGTTATGTTACTTTATGGAGTTTTAACAAACTTTCCACAGCATGACAAAGATATCAAGCATTATTTGGGTCGAAATAATTGGAATTGTCGATAATATTTTCGGCAGCTGAAGTAGAGTTCCAAATTTGTATTTTAATCTGGTATGAACGTAACAATTAGTAAGCAATTTCATATCATGTCGCCATTTTCATAGTGAAGCTTGAGACTTCATGTTACTGCTATAAAACGAAAGAAAATAGTTATTGTGCAGCATGCTCTTGGGTCAGCGATTTCCCTTTGCAAAAGATGTAACTTTACTTACACCGATAGAAGACGAGAAGCCTGTTTATCACCTTTCATCCACATGCTACACATGCTCTTCGCAGGAGCATGTGACTACAGGAAAAATTACAAAAGATTCTCGAATTAATGGGAAGGAAAGCTCGAGAATGGACAACAGAGTAAGGTGAGGGCCAATTGCGAGCGTTGCGAGGGGGGAAGTGAATATGGAGGTCAAAGTGCTGTATATGAATGCTCGAAGTATAAGGAATACAGTGGAGGAGCTTGAGGCTCAGTTAGAAACGGGCAAGTATGATGTTGTGGGAATTACTGAGACATGGCTGCAAGAGGACCAGGGATGGGAACTGATTATTCAAGGCTATAATCCTATAGAAAAGACAGACAGGTGGACAGAGGTGGTGGGGTTGCCCTGTTGATGAGGAATGAAATTCTGTCCCTTGCAAGGGGTGCAATTGAAACAGGAGACGTGGAGTCAGTATGGATAGAACTAAGGAACTATAAGGGTAAAAAGACCCTAATGGGACTAATCTACAGCCCCCCAAACAGTAGCCTGGACATAGGGCGCAAGTTGAATCAGGAGTTAAAATTTGCATGTAGCAAAAGTAATGCCGTGGTTGTTATGGGAGATTTCAACATGCAGTTAGACTGGGAAACTCAGGTTGGTACTGAGCCCCAAGAAAGGAACTTTGTAGAGTGCCTTCGTGATGGATTCTTACAAAACGTGAATTGGAACCTACCAGGGAGAAGGCAATTATGGATTTAGTGTTATGTAATGAACCGGATTTGATAAACGACCTCGAGGTTAATGAGCTGTTAGGAGCCAGTGACCATAACATGGTCAGGTTTAATCTACAATTGGAGAGGGGGAAGGGTAGATCGGAGGTGTCAGTGTTGCAGTTGAATGAAGGGGGCTACGGGGCCATGAGGGAGGAGCTGGCTAAAGTGGAGTGGAAAGATACACTAGCAGGGATGACAGTGGAACAAAAGTGGCAGGTATTTATCGGGATAATACAGAAGGTGCAGGATCAGTTCATTCCTAGGAGGAAGAAAGATTCCAAGGGGACAAAGGGACGACCATGGCTGACAAGGAACGTCAGGGACAGTAAAATAATTAAAGCGAAGACGTACAACGTAGCAAAGATGAGCGGGAAGCAAGAAGATTAGGTAATGTTTAAAGAACAACAGAAGATAACCAAAAAGAAATACGGAAAGAAAAGATGAGGTACGCAGGTAAACTAGCCAAGAATATAAAGCAGGATAGTAACAGTTATTTAGGTATGTGAAGAGGAAAAATTTAGTTACGACCAAAGTTGGACCCTTTAAGACCGAAAAAGGTGAATTTATTATGGGGAGCAAGGAAATGGCAGATGAGTTGAACAGGTACTTTGCATCTGTCTTCACTAACGAGGACACAAACAATCTTCCTGATATAGTAGTGGCCAGAGGATCTGGGGTGATGGAGGAACTAAAGGAAATCCGCATTAGGCAGGAAATGGTTTTGGACAGACTGATGGGACTGAAGGCGTATAAATCCCCAGGGCCTGATGGTCTGTATCCCAGGGTACTTAAGGAAGTGGCTCTAGACATCGTGGCTGCATTGGTGATAATTTTCCAATGTTCTATAGACTCAGGATCAGTTCCTGTGGATTGGAGGGTAGCTAATGTTATCCTACTTTTTATGAAAGGCGCGAGAGAGAAAACAGGGAATTATAGACCAGTTAGCCTTACATCGGTGGTGGGGAAGATGCTGGAGTCAATCATAGAAGATGAGATAGCCGAACATGTGGATAGCAGCAACAGCAGTAACGGTCCGAGTCAGCATGGATTAACGAAGGGGAAATCGTGCTTGACTAGTCGTCTGGAATTTTTTGAAGATGTATCTAGGAAAATGGAGAAGGGAGAGCCTGTGGATGTAGTGTACCTGGACTTTCCGAAAGCATTTGATAAGGTCCCACATAGGAGATTAGTTGGCAAAATTAGGGCACATGGTATTGGGGATAGACTGCTGACATGGATAGAGAAGTGGTTGGCAGACAGGAAACAAAGAGAAAGGATTAACAGGTTCCTTTCAGAATGGCAGGCAGTGACTAGTGAGGTACCGCAAGGCTCTGTGCTGGGACCGCAGCTATTTACAATATACATCAATGATTTGTATGAAGTGATTCAAAGTAACATTAGCAAATTTGCAGACGACACAAAGGTGGGTGGCAGTGTGAACTGTGATGTGGATGCTATGAGAATGCAGGGTAACTTGGACAGGTTGGGGTGTGGGCAGATGCATGGCAGATGAGGTTTGATGCGGATAAATGTGAGGTTATCCACTTTGGTAGCAAAAACAGGAAGGCAGATTACTATCTAAATGGCGTCAAGTTGGAAAAGGGGAAGTACAACAGGATCTAGGGATTCTATGAAAGATAGCGGAGTCAGGGAATATGGGGAGAATGCAGGAACGGGGTACTGATTGGGCATGATTAGCCATGATAACATTGAATGACGGTGCTGGCTCGAAAGGCCGAATGGCCTACTCCTGCACCTATTGTCTATTGTCTTTTGTCTATTGTCATCCGGTGTTCCCGATGAGGCCTAGTTTATAAGCATACACTCGGCGACCGCTGTCGATCACTTGCGCTCGGTCCTCCAAGGCCTACCGGATATCCTGGTTGCCAAAGGTTTCAAATAACCTTCCCATTGCTATATGGACCATTCTGTCCTTGGCTTCCTCTATTGCCAGAGCGAGGCCACGAGCATACTGGAGGAACTTCACCTCATATTCAGCTTAGGAAGTTTAAAAATCAACCGTATGAACTTTGAAATTTTTAATTTTAGGTAAATAACCCACAACATCCTCCTTCCACTCCCTTGTTCGCCAGCGTCCGCCCATCCCTACCCCTTCCACCTCCCCGCTCCTCCCGTCGCACCACCACCACCCTCCCTCCTGCCCAACAGCGCATTATGTTTTCCTGTTATTGATTACCTTCACATTCGAGGGAGGAAACACTCGTTTTTTCCCCCGAAATTGAGGAAGAGGCTGTTGTCTTGGCACCGTGTTGCAAAGCTCTTTGCTTCCTTTCTGTACTCCTTCAAATCGGCTCAGTGTTGTCCTCTGAACACCTGCTGATTGGTTTCCAGCAGAAACTGTTGGCCTAGTGGTGCCTGTATAGGCGGTTTATTAAGGGCCTGCGGACGCAGCCTTATGGGCACGGCATGGATAATAATTATGGAGGCTGATTAGTCGCCCATTCTTAGTGATATTTTCTATCGATCAGGAAATCAAGGACGAGGGAGCAGTGAGGGGTGCTGAGTCCCAGGTCAGGAAGGTCGGAGTTGAGCTTAATTGGAATGGTGATCTTGACCGCAATAAAACGGTGCCTAGTATACTTGTTATGCGAATGTTCCAGGAATGAGTGCAAGGCTAGCGTGAGGTGTCTCCCATGGACCTTTGCAACAATGGGAGAATTATAAAGAGTCAGGGCAATCTTGGAGGCAGGAGTTAAAGGGTGATATGACCAGCATCTCGAAGCAACTCCTGAAGGTGGCTAAGTGAATGTTGTGATTAGTTCCCCTCACTTGGGATAAGTGATGTTTCAGTAATACCATTTGAATTTTGAAGGTACACGTAAATGTGAGTGCATATCACACTATGTCCATACTAGGGATCCAAGGATAGATAGCTGAATGGATAGAAAATTGGCTTCGTGGAAAGAAGTAGCTGCTGATAGTGAATGGATGCTTCTCGGACTGTAGGCCTGTGACTAGTAATGTGCCTCGCGGTTCGGTGCTGGGCCCTGTCTCTATGAGTGATGTGGATGATAACGTACATGGCAAAATTAGCAAGTTTGCTGATGATGCAAAAGTCGGTGGTCTTGCAGATAGTGAAGATGGTTGTGAAAAATGGCACAAGGAGCTTGATCGATTGGCCACGTGGGCTGCGGAATGGTTGCTGGAATTTAATATAGAGTATTGTAAGGTGTTGCATGTTGGGAAGTCTAACAGAGTCAGGACCTACACAGTGAACGGCAGGGCTCCGGGGAGTGTTGTACATCAGGAGGGGTCTAGGGGTGCAGGTGCATGGTCCCTTGCAGTTGGAGTCACAGGTAGATAGGATGGTCAAATAGGCTTTTGGCACATTGGCCTTCATCCGTCAGGGTCTTCTGTATCGAAGTTGCGAGGTCATGTTACAATTGTATAAGGCGTTGGTTAGGCCGCATTTAGAGTATTGTGTGCAGTTCTGGGCAGCATGTAATAGGAAGGATATTGTCAAGCGGGGAAGGGTACAGAGAATACAAGAATGTTGCCAGGACAAGATGCTCTAAACTATACGGAGATGTTGCATAGGCTGGGATTCTATTACTAGGGACCCAAGGGGGCGAGGGGTGATCTTATAGATGAGTGTAAAATAATGATAGGAATACATCGGGTAGATGCACAATGTATCTTGCCCAGATTAGATGAAGCGAGGTCCAGAGGACATGAGTGTTTACATTTTAAGACAAAGTGTGGTGGGTGTATGGAACAGGTTGCCAGAAGAGGTTGTTGAAGCTGGGACTATCCCAACGTTTAAGAAGCAAATAGACAGATACTTGGATAGGACAGGTTTGGATGGCAATGGACCAAACGCGGGCAGGTGGGTCTCGTGTAGCAAGGACATGTTGGCCCGTTTTGGCATGTTGGGCTGAAGTGCCTGTTTCCAAGCAGTATGACTCTTGATTTTTGAGTTTTGATTAAGCTTCCAACAGAGTTACTAAGCAACATCTATTTTTTACAGTATTTAATTAATGTACAAACATACACGATGGGAACATTGCCATCCGTTTTGAACGAGAATTGAATATGTAGATTGAAAATGTAAATTTCGATATAAAGTTCCATCTAGCCACGGAATATTCCGTGAGCGGTGTGAAGAGGTCATACACTGACCATTTCATGACACCGGCGGTAAATGGAATATATAATTACTTTTTAAAACGTACGTTCGAAGGATGCAAAGCCTTCATTGCGAACTTTCCATAGATTGCATTTTCTGTTTTTGTCTTGCATCTACCATTCCATCCTTGTACCTGTGAAAAAACCTTTAGCACCCTAAATAATTGCACCCTTCTGGTGATTTCTTCCATATATCCCCCACCCTTATTGTGAAAAATGACCGACCTTTCTCAGTCTTTCTCTCACGCATTGAATCTGTGTTGTCTAGTTATATATTCCCCAATTCTGGCGAGAAAAAAAAAGACTGCGACCGGCCACCTTTTCTACGCCCGTCATGATTTTATATAGTTTTCTAAGCGCAATCCTTAGACTCTTACGATTATGTGGAATTAATGCACAACCTATTTAGCTTCTCTTTATAACTCTAGCCCTTTATTCACAGTAATGTGCATTAAAATATTTTCTGCGTATTGAAAGGAAACTGGAAAGAAACGGAAACGGTTTAGGACATCCATGAAATATGCATTGGCGAAGAGTTTGTCGAGAATGTTACATATTATTAAAACGAGATTATAACGGGGGAGAGTGCAGAACCAAACGGTCAGTCACTCCGTCGTACTACGATTTACATATTCCAGCAATTTTATTCAGTGGGTATTTTATCATAATCTTTAACTGTTCTCTGAATTGACTCTGGGTTCCTACATAAATGAATGGATTTACGCAAAAGCTAAAAATTTGAAGCATGAATGCACTTTCCTCGAGAAGGAAATTCGAAGATTTGAAATTGGAGCCTGAGAAATAATTAAGTCTCGCAATTCGCACATAAAGGAACCTGGTAAGAAGCAAACACCAAAATATGATGAAACCAGCTGAAATGCAGAAGAGTAAAACAATGGATTTTCTCCGACTCTCCATCTCTGCGTCATTCTGCTCCTCCCCGTTTTTGTTGACCAAAAGCTTTTTGCGGATTTTAATGGCCATGAAAATGTGTCTGACGGTCAAGGCGTTGAATAGGAATATAAGAATGAAGGGAAGACACGGAGTACAAATACGTTGAATGCAGTCATAGAAAACCCATGCCTGGGAGCTATAATATACTAACTTTATACTGCAGAGCCATGGTGTGTCGTTAAGTATAAACAATGGCTCATATATAAAGTAATAGGGAATATGGACTAAACCACTCAGAGCACCGATCGTTCCGATAACTACGGTGGCATTTTTCGACGTACAATATTTCATTTTCAGCTTTTGGCAACAAATGGCCACATATCGATCAAAGGTGAATGCCACAGTCACCCACACAGAACAGTCGCGGAATGCGATAAGAAGAGCACAATTAAAGCTACAGACAGGCGTGATTGAAAGGAAACTGAATGGGTAATAAATACCCAAGACACGATTAAGCACCACTGCCGTGATAAGAGCGAAAAGATCTGTCACAGCCATAGCCACCAGGTAGCAACTGATACATCTGGACAGACCGCACCTTCCTCGGGCCAGAATAGAAATTACCGCCATATTCGCTGTAAGAGAGATACACATTTCTTGTCAGTTAATAAACGAGCGTGACAAAGAATAAAATAATTTAGCATGAAGCGGCCATTGGTGTCAGTCAAAGCTTAGTTACTCTACAGGACAAATATAGCCGAAGAGGGTAAGGTTCTTACAGGTTAAGGTTAACTTTGTTCTAGAAAGATGAGCGAAACCTCTGCGGACGCGCCGTAGAAATCGCGTTGCATCACAATTTGTGACAGTGTTGGGAACAGGCCTACTCAAGTCCGCAAGAAATTGTAGATTTTTGGGTGCAGCACTCTCCGTCAGCCAGAACAGATTACACACTAATGACTGTAGCTATACTTCAGGCTGTCTCGGGAATGCTGTCAATATAATCAAATACATTCCCTCTCTGGCTATTCCATTTTAACTTCCTATACCGGATCCAAAACCAGGGGTCACAGTTTAAGAATACGGAGCAGACCATTTATAACTGAGATGAGGAAACACTTTTTCATACAGAGTGAATTTGTGGAATTATCTGCTTCAGAAGGTAGTGGAGGCCGATTCACTGGATGCATTCAAAAGAGATATCGAATCCTTAGGGCTAGCGAAATCAATGGCGTTTGGTATAAGGCAGGAACTGGTACTGATGGTGGATGATCAGCCATGATCACATTGAATGGCGGTCCTGGCTCGAAGAGCCGAATGGCCTACTTCTGCCCCTACAAATCATCGGAAAAGGGTGGCCCGGAAACCTTAAACGTTGGAACGGTTTTAAGATAGTGTTTCAGCGTAAATATGGTTTAAGAAAGATATATGAGGAACTGCGAAATGTCGAACTCCCTGAAAGGCAGTGCACGGAGAGTAGGATAAGACATAATCTGTTTACAAGTACAAATTAAAGAGAAAGTATTATTTCACATTTAAATTCACGAAGATAGCAAAACGATGGGCCCATCGATCAATAAACGGGCAACCTGTAACTTGCGGTGGATCATGCTGATTAAGATATTCAGGATTATTTTGTGACTCCATACGCAAATGATGGCGAGGAGTGATATTAGTGGGCAAATAAGTAGAAATTGAAAGCCTAAAATTGGCAAGAGTATTTGTTATGTACACACACAAATTAAATATAGCCCACTCTGCCAAAGAAAGCATTAGTTAAATTCATCGGGCCTTGATTACTGTTTGACATTTTCCGTCAGCTTCAAGAGAGCTGCGAAAGGTTGGAAGCACGCTGAGTGTATTGTTGTTCCTAAATGGAGGAATGGGCAACGGGCATGACCAAATAATTGAAATGAAATATTAACTCAATTTCCCCACGAATATTATCTACCTCTCTATTGTTTTAATCTGCTAATTATAAAAACGACCATATCAGCTTAATTCTGTTTTCTCACTCATAAATTGAGGGGACAGTTGTACTTTGGAGTTCGATCATAAAACTATTGGGCGGTATGCAGTTGAAGCACACCAGAAGAATTCGAAGGGAAAATTTACGTCAGTTAGCACGCAGAGGATGGAAGATGAATGAACTCGTTTTCTGTGAAGGAAATGTATAAAAGTGAATTTTTCGCATATTTATGATAATATTTGAAGCGTACCGTACGTCGCTTTTCGTAAAACATCTGTTCAACCGCATTTAGAGGACTGTGTGCATTTCATGCAACCCCGTTGAAGGAAGGATGTGGAGGCAGAGGTGAAACGTTTACCAAAAGTAAGGGTTATTTTGTGTGAGGAGAGGTTGAAAAAACTTGGACCGATCTCTCTGGAAAGTCATTGGTTGGGGGGAGTCATGCTAAAAACGTATATAAAATTCTTGGAGGCATAGCTAGGGCAGACAGTCACAACCTATTTCCTTGGGAGGAATTGTCAAAGAGCAGATGTCATAAACTGAAGGGTTAAAGCAGATATGCGGGGTAAACCTTTACACAAAGAGTGGTGTGTGTCTGGAACGCGCAGCGAGTAACGATGGAAGAGACAGATAGGAGAATGGTTTGAAGGGGCTTCTAGATACGCACATGGATATGCGGGGAATGGTGGGATATGAATCACGTGCACCCAGAGGAGATTAGTATGGAATGCACAATACTTAAGTGCACAATGAAGTTACAGCTGAAGGCTCTGCCAGAAGGAGGGTTCGGTTGGACGGACTTTTCGCAAATTTATTTTGCACACGATGCAGTGAATCGCGATGGCTTTGACTTTTTTTAAACTATTCCATAATTCTACATAATTCTGGTAGAGTTGCTGGCTCACAGAACCAGAAACCCGAGTTCGATCATGAACTGTGTGCTGTGGATGTGAGTTTGTACGTTCTTGCTGTGACTGCCATGGTTTCGTCTGGCTACTGTGGTGTCCCCCACATGCCACGGACGTGCGTATTTGTAGCTTAATTGGCCTCAATAAATTGCCGCTAATGGGTAGAGAGTGGATGAGGAACTAAGATAACAATTAACTGCGAATGAGTGATAGCTTGTTGGCGGGGTCTCACTTAGGCGAAGGGCTTGCTTCCATACTGTATCGTGAAGCTACACTAAACAAAACTAAACTATACTATTATATTGCCGAGTCACAATCGCTGTATTACATAACTCCATGAACGTCGAGGGGGATTTGGATTTGAAGTGCATGGTAACATTCCGATAATTCACTCGCATTGCTTTAAAACAGCAATAAAACTACAATATTTCATCGTTGAATAGCAAAGGCAGTTCAATCCTCGTATAGTAATAGCGCCAATATCTAATTTAAATCAACGATCGAATCGAATTGTTCTGTGATTGTACACGTATAATGTTGCACTACCAAGGACAACGCAGCTCACCGTTGATGTCTGCGGCTAAATGCTAATTGAGCTACTTTACCTGGAATGCCGATCGCAGCAACGATAGGGTAATAAATGGCAAACAAACGGCCTTTTGGTATTCCGTGCATTTCCGCCACGAGATTGAATAGA
The DNA here is from genome assembly GCA_963514005.1 of Raja brachyura. Next base: position 5,632,002 of record OY740795.1, read on the forward strand.
AATCAGTACTACTCGCAACAATTTCCATATTTATAATTGAGATCAAGCTCCAGGGACATCGCTGTGTTTTTTGCCAATTGAACCGAAGAAAATTCTGTACACGCTCACGGGAATGTGTCTATTTTTTTAAATAACATTTTATTATTAAAGGTTATGGCATAACTCCCACACACTATACAATGGGGATTTAAGTGCTCTTAGATATATTTGTCAATACATAATTATAATATGCACTCTCTCACATAATTCCCAGGATTTATTTGGTTAATGCGGAGCCACGCCAATCGAGCACAATGAACTCTGTCACGTTCTTTCTTTTCGTCCGCCATTTTGCCTTGCTTTAAGCATTGTCTACATGTGCTTGCTGAAAATGATTCTGAACGCGCACATGCGAATCTCCATGTGTTCTGGATGGAAATTCAACGCGAGCGTCCATGGCTGCAGTTGAATACAGTGGTCACTGTTCGAAATGGGGCAGTCAGATAGACCGGAAATAACAATTTCACGTGTATAATTTAAATGAAAAACATGTCCAGTCCCACACAATTAATTTAAATACGCCTAAACTGTTCCAGCTAATGCAGGTTTGCTTTTATATTGTTTGTCGAATACAATTTCGATCGGCTCAATATTGTGTTTGCAATTACAGTTCTGTAAACTGACATGGCCAAGCAATCGTGTTTGAATTGGAGAGCCCACGTTGAGGCAGTGAAATTTGGAATATTCAAATAAAGATCAACGTAGATCAATTCAGTATATTGCATCTATCTACGTGAGATAGGGTGAGAATAATCGTGTGATGTATTCAACGAATGAAACTCTGGTTCAGGACGCCTGGTTCGTTGTGCAGAGTTGCAGACCAAACAGCTGGTTTCACTCCACATCGGTTTAGTTCAGCGGGATAATATCCATTCGGTTAAAAATCCATTATGCGACCAGAAATAGTTCAACAAGTCCACATATTCATGTTAATAGTTCCAGGACAGATCATTGGGTATTAGTCACATGCAATCTGTTATATACTTTTCATGCATATTACCATTCATCCAGGTTATAATCAGAAGCCTTTTTTTAAATTTTAGTCAGACTATCAATGATGAGTTGAATTGCCCTGAAATCAACCAAATTGAATTCAATATCTTCAATTATAATTTAGAGGTTTTAACACATGCAGTGCCGCTGGCCGCGTGCTGAGTCCAATGCAGCCTGTTGTATAACTTAACGATTTAATGGCAATGAAGCTAGTTTTGTTGTTACATTTCCAGATGCACCAGTATTTAGCTATGAAGTGGACAGTGAGATAAGATATCTAAGTTTACAATAGGGTTTTAATAAGTTGATAAAGTTTTCCAAAGAATGGAATATTAAATTCAACTCTGAGACATGTGACGTTTTGCATTGGTATGTAATACCAGGGAAGGAATTACACCGTCAATTGTGTCCTTGTGGAGAGTGTTGTAAAACAGAGAGACCTGCGATATCAACTGTACGGTTTGCCATGAGTGGCGAGTCGGGTGAAAATGTGGTGAGAAGAGTATTTGGCACTCTTCCGTTCGCCTTGAACTGTATCGAGTACAAAAGTGGGGACATCGTGATACTTTTGCACAAGTTGTTGATGAGGCCACCCTCGAGTATTGTGCGCAAATCCAATCGCCCGGATAGGGAAGGATGTCATTAAAATGGCAAAGATGCAGACGAGATTAATTAGGAGGTTTCCCGAGTTTGCTGGTTTGAGTTATGGGCAGGGATTGATAGGCTGGGTCGTTATTCTTTGGAGCATAGGACTCCGATGGGCGTCCCGAGTGAATTGTACAAGATCATGGGGGCAGGGAGAAGTAAATCATTGTTCAGGCTAGAAGTTTCAAAGACGAGCATGCACAGATTTAAGTTGAGGGAGCAGAGATTTAAAAGGATCCTCAGAGATTCAATGCAAACGTTGGCAAGTCATACTGATCAGTTGGGCAGTTGGACAGAAATGGTTGATGTAATTTAATACAGAAACATGTGTGGTGTTGCATTCTGGAAAATGCTAACATGGGCAGGACGTACACAGAGAATGGTGGGGCTCTGGGGAGTGTTGTAGAGCAGATGTTTCCAGGTGTGCAGTTAAAAGTGGTAGGTGGATAGGGTGGTTAAAAGGCTATTGGTACATTGGCCTTCATCAGACGATTGAGTATAAAAGTTGGAAAGTCATGTTGCAATGATATATGACGTTGGTGTGGCCACATTTATAGTAATATGTACAGTTCTGGACACAATGGCATAGTAATGATTTTGGAAAGCTGGAAAAGGTGCAGAGAAGATGTACGAGGATGTTGCCACGACAAGTGGGCTTGAGCCACAGGGAGAGGTTAAGCAGCTCGGAATCTATTCCTCGGAGCGCAGGGAGATAAGGGGTGATCTTTTAGAGGTGTACTAAATCATAAGAGGAACAGATCGGGTGGATGTACAGGGTCCCTTGCACAGTGTAGAATAATGAAGAACCAAAGGACATAGGATTAAGGTGAGGGTGGAAAGACTTAACCTGAGGGGTAACTTTTTCACACAGTGGGCGGTGAGTTTATGGAACGAGCTGTCGGAGGAGGTACTTGAGGCAGGTAGCAACGCAACGTTTAAAAAAAACATTTGGACAGGTGTTTGGACGGGACAGCTTTAGAGGTATATGGGCCAAACGCAGGCGAGTGTGACTAGTGCTGATGGGACACGTTGGGTGTTGTGGTTAAGTTGGACTGAACAGCCTGTTACCACGCAGTATGACTCCATGACAATGCTTCAGCTGTCTAACACAGTGGTTAGGCACATATGGAGTATTCATTGAAGGTCTGGATGAGGCCTTGCATTGCAGAGGCAACATGGAGGTTTTGAAAAGGGTATGCAATAGGTTCACTAGAATGTTGCCCGGGCAAGAGTGCATGAGCTATAAGAGGAAAATGAACGAACTTGGAGTTTGTATACTGGAGCGTGCGGGGGTGATTGACAACCTGATAAAAGTGTGCAAGATTTTACGAGGTCCAAATAGCATAGACAGTCATAATCATTTTCCCAAACTGAAACTGGAGGACATATCTTTAACGTGAGGGAGGTCATTTGAAAGCAGATTTGTGATGCAAATCTGCGTTGCACAGATATTGATAGGTCCTGCATTGGATTGCCAATGATGGTAATGGAACCAACAACATTTCAGAGGCATTTAGACTGGGACATGTGCAGACAAGGGGTAGGGAATATAGATCACTTGCAGACATATGGGGAAGTTAAAATTAACATCATGATCGGCAACGTCATAGCGGAACGAGGGGCCAGTTCATCCGCTATATCAGCTTTTGAATCTCCCAATAATTAGGTTCAACGGATATTTGACCCAACTCTTTAACTGCTCCCTGGGTTCCTACATAAATAAATGGGTTTACACGAAAACTAAAAAGTTGAATCAGAATTCTCGATGCAATACTTCATTTTCAGCTTACTTCAGGCCGACTGGACGTTACGTTCGGCAATGATACGACTGCTTAGGCTGGATCACCAACCTTGAGTATAGGTAAGGGATCGGGTAATCTGTGTCAGCATATCAACCTAGCCATTAACAACAAAATATCAACAAAAAAAGAGAAGATAGAACAAAATGGCAGACTATTAATAGAAGTGCAAGAATAAAGGTGACATAATATACCTCCACATATATATAAAGGTAGCAGGATTGGTTGAATATGCAACTACAAAAATGATGTTCTTTGTAGCCTAAGCAGTGAATATAAGATCCGGCTGCGACAGGACAACTGTTACAATAGTACTTACAATGTGACGAAATGTTCCATCTACCACCTCTTCAGCCAGTGATCTTAAGATCGCAAACTCTTTAATTGGTGTTACCTACTTCTTCCATCTATTTCTTCCATGCAAAATTAATTTAAATTCACACACAAATTCAGGAACAGATTCTTCCCTACAACCATCAGGCTATTAAAACCTCATAAGCTATGAACATTAAACATTAAAACCTCATAAGCTATGAACTGCAATGTACTACAATAGACTATTATTATTATTATTATTATTATTATTATTATTTTTATTATTATTATTATTATTATTATTATTATTATTGCACTGTTGTTGTTTGTTTTTTTAGTTTTATTGTATTATTTATATTATTTAATATGATTAAATATTCTGCTATGCTGCAGCGTAAGAATTTCATTGTTCTGTCAGCGACTCATAACATTAAAACACTCTTGACTCTTGACTGTTGACTCCCTTCTGAGTATAAACATATACCTTTTGTAATGCGGTGAGTACTTGGCCCACAGATTTATTTGTATTCATCACATTGGAGAAGGTGGGGTATACTGATTTTATATGTATAGATCAGAGGGAAGAAGGAGTAACAGTCAGAAAGTATGAGAGGTCTGGAGATCACTGGTGAAGAGGTGATTGAGGTCACACTTCATCACACTGCGAGGTGTTTTTGCTAAGTCCCTTGTACTGGCGCAGGAGGGTGGGAGTGTGTGCTCAGCTCTTATAGGACCACTCGACGACTATTGTCTGTTTCCCCTTCTATTGCATCGTAATCTGTTTACGGTTCTTTGACGTTCTGTAACTCTTCGGAGGTGTTTCCGAGATTTTCACTCTTTTACGCTGTTAAATCCACGTTACCCACCATCATTGCTGTTGGTTTATATTGGTTTATTTATTTTTTTGTTACGTGTGCCCAGAAACAATGCAAAATGTTTGTTTTTCGTGCTATCCCATTAAATCAGACCCTGCCCGACATCAATACAATCAGGCTACACACAAGTAAAACGAGTATTACAAAGAGTACAGAGTGGAGTTTACCGTAGTTTTGCGGACGTTTTCCGCAACGTTTTAAATTGGAAGATTGGGACTACTCTATAATTTATGACAGATGTATTCTGCAGTTTGTTGGCAGCGGGGGAGAAGTTATTTGTGAATCTAGCGATACGTGCTTTGAAACGCTTGTGTCTTCTCCCCGACGGGAGTGGTGAGAAGATGGGACGACCGGGTAAAGAGAGCCCTTAATTATGTTGGCTGATTTCCAATAACACGAGAAATGTAGAAACAATGGTGTGAGATAGGTCTGCAAGGATCATATCAGCGAAAGCATAGCGGCGTAGATTTAAATGAGCGGCTGGGTTTCCAAGTTTCTCTTACCCAAATAAGACCATAAAATTCATTGACTCGTAATCGCCCTCATATCCGTCAGTCTCACATGTGAAGTACATTTTCACTGCAGCGAAAAGATATTTGACAATGTGTCGACAAACCCTCATCATAGATTAACCCACGCATTCCTGGAATAATTCTCCGATATGGTGCCCAAAACTGCTCACAATATTACAATTACGGCCTTACCAGCGCCTTATAGAGCATCAGCATTACATCCCCGTTTTTGTATACGAGCCCTCTTGAAATAAATATTAGCATTGAGTTTGCTTCGGAACATCGGGCCGCCCGGAGCGGCGACAGCGGAGGGCTCGGGAGGCCCTGACCACGGGTGAACATCAGGAACATTAGAAGAAGATGACTGACTTTAGTGCTTTTCCTCACAGTGGGAAACTTTTGATTTTGCTGGGTGGGGATGTTTTATGTTGAACTCTATCGTGTGTTGTGTTCTTTATTGTTATTGTATGGCTGTATGGCGATCACATTTCACTGTGCCAACTGGCACGTCACAAATAAATGTATCTTGTATCTTGTATCTTGTACCTTGTATCTTGCTTTGTTTACTGCCGATTCGACTTGCAGAGTAGGGAATCCTGCACCACCACTCGCAATTGCTTCGCACATCCGATTTCTGGTTTCGTTCCCCATTTAGAAAGATCGTCTACGCCTTCATTCCTACTACAAAAATGCAAGACTCCACACTTTTCTGCACTATAATGCATCTGCCACTTCTCTGCCCACGCTCCCAACCTGTTCAAGTCCTTCGGCAGAGTCCCTGCTTTCTCTACAATACTATCGCCAGAGATGAGGTGGGGGGCTGTGCATGTATGTAAACAAAGCATGGTGCACAGACACCACCATCATTGAGAGTCGCTGCTCAGCCAACCTTGAGTTCCTCTTGGTTACGTGCAGACCGTTCTATCTGCCCAGACAGTTTACCTCCACTGTTGTGACTGCAGCCTATATCCCTCCTGGTGCTAATGCCAAGCTTGCAATGAAAGAACTGCATATTGCTATTAGCAAACAACTGACCCTCAATCCAGACGTAGCCTTCATTGTTGCGAGTGACTTCAATCACTCCAACCTGAAGACTGTACTCCCCAAATTCCACCAACATGTCTACTTCGCCACTAGAGAAGACACGACACTGGACAAAGTCTACACCAACATGGCTGAAGTGTACAAAGCCATCCCCCTCCCCCACCTTGGTCAGTCTGATCACTTAGCATTGTTCCTGCTCCCTAAAGTACTCCCCACTCATCAGACGTGTTAAACGCACAGTGAGGACAGTCAAGGTTTGGTCAGATGAAGCGGACTCCACACTCCAGCAGCGTTTTGGTAACACTGACTGGGATGCGTTTGCAGCTCACGCCACCCTTGACTCCCACACTGACATTGACGCCTATACTTCCTCTGTTATGGACTTCATCAACTCCTCCATCAACAGTGTCACCACTCTCAAACAAATCACCACATACCCGAATCAGAAGCCATGGATGAACTGCTAGGTCAGGCTACTGCTGAAAGCAGGAGACTCGGCTTTCAGGTCAGGCGATGCCCGTGCCAATAGGTCATCGAGGGCCAATCTGAAGAGGGGCATGAAGAACGCCAAACATAGATACAAGCTGCGGACCGAGGAGCACTTCGACAACAACTCCGACCCCCGACGCATGTGGCATGGCATTCAGGCCATCACTGACTACAAAACCACCAACTCCACCGCCACTTCCAGCGACGCATCCTTCCTCGAGGAACTCAATCACTTTTACGGCCGCTTTGAAAGGGACAACCAAGAGTTGGCCATCAAGACTGGGCTCCCCGATGACCACCAGCCCCTCACACACAACCCCTACGACGTGCACATGGCACTGAGTAGGATCAATGTACGTAAGGCTGCCGGCACTGACGGCATCCCCGGGCGCGTCCTCAGGACCTGTGCTGCACAGCTGACAGAAGTCTGGACTGACATCTTCAACCTGTCACTTGCCCAGGCAGTTGTCCCTACGCGCCTTAAAACTACCTCCATCGTGCCAGTGCCAAAACACTCCACTGCGGCGAGTATCAACGACTTCCGCCCAGTTGCACTCACCCCTATCATCGCCAAGTGCTTTGAAAGGCTGGTCATGGCACACCTCAAATGCTGCCTACCTCCCACTCTGGACCTCCTACCAGTTTGCATACCGCAAGAACAGGAGCACGGAGGATGCCATCTCAACGGCACTCCACTCCGCCCTCTCCCACCTCGACAACAGAAACACTTATGTGAGAATGCTGTTCATCGATTACAGCTCAGCATTCAACACCATTATCCCCTCTAAATTGATCGCCAAACTCGATGACCTGGGCATCTACCCCTCCCTCTGCAATTGGTTACTGGACTTTCTAACCAACAGACCACAGTCTGTTAGGATGGATACCCATTCCTCCTCTACCCTCACCCAGAACACTGGCGTACCTCAGGGCTAGTGCTGAGCCCCCTCCTCTACTCTCTCTTCACCCACGACTGCATACCTGTACATGGTACCACCAGCATCATCAAGTATAGAAACATAGAAACATAGAAAATAGGTGCAGGAGTAGGCCATTCGGCCCTTCGAGCCTGCACCGCCATTCAATGTGATCATGGCTGATCATCCAACTCAGTATCCCGTACCTACCTTCTCTCCATACCCCCTGATCCCTTTAGCCACAAGTGCCACATCTAACGCCCTCATAAATATAGCCAATGAACTGGCCTCAACTACCTTCTGTGGCAGAGAATTCCAGAGACTCACCACTCTCTGTGTAAAGAATGTTTTCCTCATTTCGGTCCTAAAGGAATTCCCCCTTATCCTTAGACTGTGACCCCTTGTTCTGGACTCCCCCAACATCGGGAACAATCTTCCAGCATCTAGCTTGTCCAACCCCTTAAGAATTTTGTAAGTTTCTATAAGATCCCCCCATCAATCTTCTAAATTCCAGCGAGTACAAACCGAGTCTATCCAATCTTTCCTCATATGAAAGTCCTGACATCCCAGGAATCAGTCTGGTGAATCTTCTCTGTACACCCTCTATGGCAAGGATGTCTTTCCTCAGATTTGGAGACCAAAACTGTACGCAGTACTCCAGGTGTGGCCTCACCTAAACCCTGTACAACTTCAGTAGAACCTTCCTGCTCCTATACTCAAATCCTTTCGCTATGAATGCTAACATACCATTTGCTTTCTTCACTGCCTGCTGCACCTGCATGCCTACTTTCAATGACTGGTGTACCATGACACCCAGGTCTCGTTGCATCTCCCCCTTTCCTAATCTGCCACCATTCAGATAATAGTCTACCCTCATGTTTTTGCCACCAAAGTGGATAACCTCACATTTATCCACATTATACTGCATCTGCCATGCATCTGCCCATTCGCTCAGCCTATCCAAATCACCCTGCAGCCTCCAAGCATCCTCCTCACACCTAACTATACCCCCCAGCTTGGTATCATCTGCAAATTTGGAGATGTTGCATTGAATTCCCTCGTCCAAATCATTAATATATATTGTAAATAGCTGGGGTCCCAGCACTGATCCTTGCGGCACCCAGACTTGTCCCTGCTTGCCATTCTGAAAAGGACCCGTTTACTCCTACCCTTTGCCTCCTGTCTGCTAGCCAGTACTCTATCCACATCAATACTGCACCCCCAATACCGTGTGCTTTAAGTTTGTATGCTAATCTCTTATGCGGGACCTTGTCGAAAGCCTTCTGAAAGTCTAGATATAACACATCCACTGGTTCTCCCTTATCCACTCTACTAGTTACATCCTCAAAAAATTCTATCAGATTTGTCAGACATGATTTACCTTTCGTAAATCCACGCTGACTTTGTCCAATGATTTCACCACTTTCCAAATGCGCTGCTATCCCATCTTTAATAACTGACTCTAGCAGTTTCCCCACTACCGATGTTAGACTAACTGGTCTGTAATTCCCCGCTTTCTCTCTCCCTCCTTTTTTAAAAAGTGGGGTTACATTAGCTACCTTCCAATCCTCAGGAACTACTCCAGAATCTAAGGAATTTTGAAAAATTATCACTAATGCATCCACTATTTCTGTGGCTACCTCCTTGAGTATTCTGGGATGCAGACTATCTGGCCCTGGGGATTTATCGGCCTTCAATCCGTTCAATTTACCCAACACCACCTCCCGGCTAACCTGGATTTCACTCAGTTCCTCCATCTTATTTGACCCCCGTTCCACTGCTATTTCCGGCAGATTATTTATGTCTTCCTTAGTGAAGACAGAACCAAAGTAGTTATTCAATTGGTCTGCCATGTCCTTGTTCCCCATGATCAATTCACCTGTTTCTGACCGCAAGGGACCAACATTTGTTTTAACTAGTCTCTTTCTCTTTACATATCTATAAAAACTTTTGCAGTCAGTTTTTATGTTCCCTGCCAGTTTCCTTTCATAATCTATTTTCCCTTTCCTAATTAAGCCCTTTGTCCTCCTCTGCTGGATTCTGAATTTCTCCCAGTCCTCCGGTAGGCTGCTTTTTCTGGCAAATTTGTATGCCTCATCTTTTGTTTTTATACTATCCCTGATTTCCCTTGTTATCCATGGATGCACCACCTTTCCCGATTTATTCTTTTGCCAAACTGGTATGAACAACTTTTGTACTTCATCCATGCAGTCTTTAAATACCTTCCATTGCACATCCACTGTCAACCCTTTAAGAATCACCTGCCAGTCTATCTTGGCCAATTCACATCTCATACCTTCAAAGTTACCTTTGTTCAAGTTCAGAACCCTTGTTTCTGACTTAATTTTGTCACTCTCCATCCTAATGAAGAACTCAACCATATTATGGTCACTCTTGCCCAAGGGGCCACGCACAACAAGACTGCTAACTAACCCTTCCTCATTACTCAATACCCAGTCTAGAATAGCCTGCTCTCTCGTTGGTTCCTCCACATGTTGGTTGAGAAAACTATCCCGCATACATTCCAGGAAATCCTCTTCCTCAGCACCCCTGCCAATTTGATTCACCCAATCTACATGCAGATTGAAGTCACCCATTATAACCGTGTTACCCTTGTTGCACGCATTTCTAATTTCCTGTTTGATGCCATCCCCAACTCCAATACTACCGTTAGGTGGCCTGTACACAGTTCCCACTAGCGTTTTCTGCCCCTTAGAGTTTCGCAGCTCTACCCATATCGATTCCACATCCTCCACGCGAATGTCCTTCCTTTCTATTGCAATAATCTCCTCTCTCACCAGCAACGCTACCCCACCTCCTTTTCCTTTTCGTCTATCCCTCCTGAATATTGAATATCCCTGGATGTTCAGCTCCCAGCCTTGGTCATCCTGGAGCCGATCTGTATGCAGATGACACGACGGTGATTGGCCTCATCAGCGACAACGATGAGTCGGCCTACAGGGAGGAGGTTCAGCTCCTAACAGCATGGTGTGCCGACAATAACCTGGCCCTGAACTCCAAGAAGACCAAGGAGCTCATTGTGGACTTCAGGAGATCGAGATGCTGCACGCACACCCCCATCCATATCAACGGGACGGAGGTGGAACGTGTCTCCAGCTTCAGGTTCCTGGGGGTCAACATCTCCGATGACCTCTCCTGGACCCACAACACATCCTCGCTGATCAAGAAGGCTCACCAGCGTCTCTTCTTCCTGAGGAGACTTAAGAAGGTCCACCTGTCTCCCCAGATTCTGGTGAACTTCTACCGCTACACCATCGAGAGCATCCTTACCAACTGCATCACAGTATGGTATGGTAACTGCTCTGTCGCCGACCGGAAAGCTCTGCAGAGGGTGGTGAAGATCGCCCAACGCATCACAGGCTCCTCACTCCCCTCCATTGAGTCTATCCATAGTAAACGATGCCTGCGCAGGGCGCACAACATCGTCAGGGACAGCTCACACCCCAACTATAGACTGTTTGCCCTGCTCCCATCCGGGAGACGCTACAGGTCCCTCCGCTGCCGTACCAGCAGGCTCAAGAACAGCTTCTTCCCTGCGGCTGTCACACATCTCAACGCTGCACCTTAATGACTGCCGGTCTCTCCCACCCCCTCCCCCCCGAACACTGTATATGTATACATGTATATTAACTCATACTACTGCGCAATACTCATACTACTGCGCAATAACTTGTTCATTCGTAAGTTCGCCCTTCGGAGATACCAACTGCATTTCGTTGTCTCTGTATTGTACACTGTACAACGACAATTAAAGATTGAATTGAATTGAATTGAATTGTAATCGATAAATAATTGGGCAACCTGTAACTTGCGATGGGTCATGCTGATTAAGTTATTCAGGATTATTTTGTGACTCCATACGCAAATTATGGCGAGGAGTGATATTAGTGGGCAAATATGAAGAAATGGAAAGCACAAAATTGGCAAGACTATTTGTTATGTACACACACAAATTAAATATAGCGCACTCTGCCAAATAAAGCATTAGTTAAATTTATCGGGCCTTGAGCACTGTTTGACATTTCCCGTCAGCTTCAAGAGAGCTGGGAAAGGTTGGATGCATGCTGAGAGTGTATTGTTGTTTATAAATGGAGGAATGGGTAACGGACATTAGCAAAGCATTGACATGAAATATTAACTCAATTTCTCCGCCACTAATATCTCTACCTCTCTAGCATTTTCATCTGCTACTTATAAAACCGACTATATCAGCTTAATTTTATTTTCTCACTCATAAATTGAGAGGACAGTTGGCCTTTGGAGTTCGATTATAAAACTAGCGGGTGGTATGCAGTTGAAGCACACCAGAAGAATTCGAAGGGAAATTTGAAGTCAGTAATCACGCAGAAGGTGCAGAAGAAGCTTACCAAAAGTGGAGGTGATTTTCTATGATGAGAATTTGGAAAAACTTGGACCGATTTCTCTGGAACGTTATTGGTTTGAGGGGAGTCATGCTATAAACGTATACACAATTATTGGAGCATATGTCATAAACTGAATGTTTAAAGCAGATATGCGGGGCAAACCTTTACGCAAAGAGTGGTGGGTGTCTGGAACGCGCAGCGAGTAACGATGGGAGAGACATATATGAGAATGGTTTTAACTGGCTTCTAGATCCGCACATGGATTTTCGCACATTCCTTTTACACACGAAGCAGTGAATGGCGATGGCTTGGATTTTTTTCTAACTATTCCACAATTCTACATAGTTCTGGTAGAGCTGCTGGCTCACAGAACCAGAAACCCGAGTTCGACCATGAACTGAGTGCTGTGGATGTGAGTGTGTACGTTCTTGCTATGACCGCGTTGGTTTCGTCTGCGTACTCTGATGTCCTCCACATGCCACGGACGTGCATATTTCTAGCTTAATTGCCCTAAATATGTTGCCGCTAATGGGTAGAAAGTTGATGAGAAAATTAGACAACAATGAACTCGTGCGAATGAGCGATAGCTGGTTGGCGTGGACTCAGTTGGGTGAAGGACCTGTTTCCATGCTGTATCTTGAATCTACACTAAATTAAACAAAACAAAACTATACCATTTTATTGCTGAGTACAATCGCAGTATTACATAGCTCCATGAACGTAAAGGGGGATTTGCATTTGAAGTGCAAGTTAACATTGCGATAATCCATCCATTGCTTTAAAACACACAATAAAACTACACCATTTCATCGTTGGATACCAAACGCAATTCAACGCAGTTCATCGTTGATGTCTGCGGCTAAACGTTAATTGAACTACTTTATTGGAATGCCGATCGCTGCAACGATAGGGCAATAATTGGCCAACAAACGGCCTTTTGGTATTCCGTCCACTTCCGCCACGAGGTTGCTTCGAAATCAGTACCACTCACAAAGATTTCCATACTTAATATTGAGATCAAGCTCCAGGGACATCGTTGAGTGGTTTTCGCCAATTGAACCGAAGACATTTCTGCAAACGCTCACGGGAATGTGTTTATTTTTTAATAACATTTCATTATTTAAAGGTTAATGCATAGCTCCCACGTAATATACAACGAGGATTTAAGTTGTCTTAGATATATTTGTTTATACACAATTACAATATGCACTCTGTCACATATAATTCTGAGGCTTTATTTCGATAATGCGGAGCCACTCCAATCTAGCACAATAAACGTAAGTAAAACTCTGTCACGTTCTTTCTTTTCGTCCACCATCCATCCTTGCTTTAATCAAGCATTGCCTACATGTGCTTGCTGTAAATGATTCTGAACGCGTACATGCGAATATCCATATGTTGTGGATGTAAATTCATTCCGAGCGTCCACGGTTGCAGTTGAATGCAGTGGTCACTGTTCCAAATGGAGCAGTCAGACAGACCGGAAAAATCAATTTTACGTGTTTAATTTAAATGGAAAACATGTCAAGTCCAACACAATTAATTTAAATACGCGTAAATTGCTCCAGCTAATGCCAGTTCGCTTTTATATTGCTTGGCTAAGTCAACTTCGATCGGCTCAACGTTGTGTTTGCAACTCCAGTTTCGTAAACTGACATGGACAAGCAATCGTGTTTAAATTAGTGAGCCACGTTAATGCAGTGAAATTCGGAATATTCAGATACAGATCAACGTAGATCAATTCAGTATATTGCATCTATCGATGTGAGATACGGTGAGATTAATCGAGTGATGTATTTAACGAAGGAAACTCTGGTTCAGGACCCTTGGATTGTTGTGCAGAGTTGCAGACCAATCAGCTGCTTTCAATCCACATCGTTTTGGTAACTAAAATTAGAGCACATTGGGATTGGGGGTAGGGTGTTGACGTGGATAGAAAATTGGTTGGCAGACAGGAAGCAAAGAGTAGGAGTAAACGGGTCCTTTTCAGAATGGCAGGCAGCGGCGAGTGGAGTGCCGCAAGGCCCGGTGTTGGGGCCGCAACTGTTTAACATATATGTTAATGATTTGGAAGAGGGAATTAGGAGCAACACAAGCAAGTTTGCGGATGACACAACGTTGGGTGGCAGTGTGAACTTTGAAGAGGATGTTCGGAGGTTGCAGGGTGACCTGGACAGGTTGCGTGAGTGGGCAGATGCCTGGCAGATGCAATATAATATAGATATATGTGAGGTTATCCACTTTGGTGGCAAAAACAAGGGGGGAGGTTGTTATCGCAATGGGGCTTGGTTAGGTAAGGGGGAGGTACAGCGAGATCTGGGTGTCCTTGTACACCGGTCACTAAAAATTGGCGTGCCGGTACAGCAGGCAGTGAAGAAAGCTAATGGAATGTTGGTCCTCATAACAAGAGGATTTCGGTATAGGACCAGAGAGGTTCTTCTGCAGATGTATAGGGCTATGGTAAGACCACATCTGGAGTATTACATACAGTTTTGGTCTCCTAATTTGAGGAAGGATATCCTTGTGATTAAGGCAGCGTAGGTTCACGAGATTAATCCCTGGGATGGCGGGACTGTCATATGAGGAAAGATTGAACAGCCTAAGCTTGTATTCACTGGAGCTTAGAAGGATGAGGGGGGGTCTTATAGAAATATATAACATTATAAAAGGACTGGACAGGCTAGATGCAGGTAAAATGTTCCCAATGTTGGGCGAATCCAGAACCAGGGGCCACAGTCTCAGAATAAAGGAGAGGCCATTTAGGACTGAGGTGAGAAGAAACTGTTTCACCCAGAGAGTTGTGAATTGGTGGAATTTCCTGCCACAGGATGCAGTGGAGGACGAATCACAGGGTGGATTTAAGAGCGGGTTAGATAGAGCTCTAGGGGCTAGTGGAATCAAGGGATATAGGGAGAAGGCAGGCACGGGTTATTGTTTGCGGACGATCAGCCATGATCGAAATGGCTGTCCTGGCTCGAAGGGCCGAATGGCCACCTCCTGCGCCTTTTTTCTGTTTCTATCTATGTTTCTATCTATGTTTCTATATTTCAGCGGGATTATATCCATTCGGTTAAAGATCCATACTGCGACCAGAAATACTTCCTCATGTTCATATTAATAGTCCCAGGGCAGATTATTGGGTATTAGTCACATGCAATCTGTTATATATTTTTCACCCATATTACCATTCATCCAGGTTATAATCAGAGGCCTTTTTTTATTTTAGTCAGACTATCAATGATAAGTACAATTGCGCTGAAATCAGCCACATTGAATTCAATATCTTCAATTATAATTTAGGGGTTTTAACACATGCAGTGCCGCTGGCCGCGTGTTGAGTCCAATGCAGCCTGTTGTATAAGTTAACGATTTGATGACAATGAAGCTAATTTTTTTTTAACATTTCTAGATGCACCAAATTTTTGCTCTGAAGTGGACAGTGAGATAAGATATCTAAATTTACAACAGGGTTTTAATAAGTTGGTAAATTTTTCCAAAGAATGGGATATGAAATTTATCTCGGAGACATGTGGCATTTTGCACATTGGTATGTAATACCATGGAAGGAATTGCATAGTAAATTGTATCCTTGCGGCGAGTGTTGTAAAACAGATAGACCTGCGATTACAAGTGTACGGTTTGCCATGAGTGGCGAGTCAGGTTAACAGTGTGGGGAGGAGAGTATTTGGCACTCTTCAGATCGTCTTGAACTGTATCGGGTACAAAAGTGGGCACATCGTGATACTTTGCGCAAGTTGTTGACGAGGCCACCCTTGAGTACTGTGCGCAAATCCGATCGCCCAGAGTTTTAAAATGATCCTCAGATTTTAATGCAAACGTTGGCAAGTCATATTGATCAGTTGGGCAGTTGGACAGGAATGGTCTTAATGACACACAGTATGATTTAATGACAATGCTTTAGCTGTCTAACACAGTGGTTAGGCACATAGGGGGTTTTCACTGAAGGTCTGGATGACGCATTACAGAGGCAACGTTGAGGCTTTGGAAAGGTATGAAATAGGTTCACTAGAATGTTGCCGGGCAAGAGTGCATGAGCTATCAGGGGAAAGTGAACGAACTTGGATTTTGTATTATGGAGCGTGGGAGGCTGATTGGCAACCTGACAAAAGTGTGCAATATTTTGCGAGGTCGAAATGCCGTAGATAGTCATAACCATTTTCCCAAATCAAAACTGGAGGACATATCTTTAAGGTGAGGGATGTCATTTGAAAGGGGTTTTGCGATGCAAGTCTGCGTTACATAGAGATTGGTAGGCCCTGCTTTGGACTGCCAAGGATGGTCATGGAACCAACAACAGGCGTTTAGGCTTGGCCATGAGCAGACAGGGGTGTGGGGAATATAGATCATTTGCAGACAGATGGGGTAAGTTAAAATTAACACCATGATCGGCTACGTCATCGCGGACCGCGGGGGGCAGTTCATCCGCGATATCAGCTTTTGAATCTCCGAACGATTAGGTTCAGTGGATATTTGATCCAGCTCTTTAACTGCTCCCGGAAGTGACTCTGGGTTCCTACATAAATAAATGGGTTCACACAAAAGCTAAAAAGTTGAAGCATGAATGCACTTTCCTCCAGAAGGAAATTTGACGAATTAAAATTGGAACCAGAGAAATAAGTAAGTCTCGCAATTCGGACATAAAGGAACCTGGTGAGCAGCAAGCACCAGAATATGATGAATGCACTGGAAATGCAGAAGAGTAATACAATGGATTTCCTCCGACTCTCCGTCTCGGCGTCACTCTGTTGCTCCCCACTTTTGTTGACCAAAAGCTTCTTTCGGATTTTAATAGTCATAAAGATGTGTCTGACGGTCAAAGCGTTGAACAGGAATATCAGAATGAAGGGAAGACACGGGGTACAAATACGTTGAATGCAGTCATAGAAAACCCACGCCTGTGCACTATAGTATATTGGCATTATACTGCAGAGCCAAGGCATATTGTTAAGTATGAATAAGGGCTCATATATAAAGTAATAGGGGATATGAGATAAACAGCTCAGACCACCGATCGTTCCGATAACCACCTTCGCATTTTTTTCGGTGCAATACTTCATTTTCAGCTTTTGCCAACAAATGGCTACATATCGATCAAATGTAAACGCCACAGTCACCCAGACGGAACAATCACGGAATGCGATAATAAGAGCACAATTCAACTTGCAGACTGGTGTCAGTGAAAGGAAACTGAATGGGTAATAAATACCGAACACGCGGTTAAATACCACAGCCGTGATCAAAGCCAACAGGTCCGTCACAGCCATAGCTACCAGGTAGCAAGTGATACATCTGGATAGACCGCATCTTCCCCGGACCAGTATGGAAATCACCGCGATATTCGCTGCAAAGAGAAGGACATTTCTTATCAGTTAACAAGTGAAGGTAACAAGGAATGGAAGCAATTTCGACGAATCCTTGTTCTGCAACGGGAGAAATATAAGATATGAGGGAAATGTTCTCCTTATACATTAAAGGGATGTTATGATACCATGTATAAAGCCACGATAGTACGGAAACAAAAAATATGAGGTATTAATAAATAAACAGGAAGTCTGTCTGTTGGGGTAGAGAATGCGGTGGTGATTATTAATGATTATTTTATGACTCACTTCGCAAATGGGGAGCGATTCTGTTCAAATGGATACATATGACGAAACGTTAAAGATAAAACAGGCTTTAACGAAAGTGTGTGTGTGAGGCGGGGAGGGTGCTTTAATTGTTTGCTATGTTAACCACTCAGTTGAAATATATCACAGGCTGCCAGAACGATCGAATTCATTCGGCTCTGATTACAGTTTGGCAATCCATTCCTCGAGGAAAGAGATGGCAAAGGATTAGTGGTGTGAGATTAGAGATTGCAGACGATAGTGGTGTTTAATAAGCCTTTAGATACGTACACGAATATGCAAAGAATAAAGCATATTTGCATCATGTTCAGGCAGAGGAAATTCGTTTTCGACACAAATCCGACATAACCTTTGTGGGCCGAAGAGCACGGTCCTTATCTGTACTGCTGTTCATGTATGCTGACGTATGGAGCTATTGTTATAGGCTGTGGCAGAAGAATGGGTTTGCTTAGCCAGTGTTCGCTTAATGATTTACACATGGACGAAAGAAAATCGGCATTTGATATTCTAACTTTGCCATAATTCTATTATTTTCTCTTATTCCTTGCGAATTATTACCGAGTAGTATTATCGCAGCCCTGTCGACGTAAATGAGTGGTTAGATGGAGGGGTAGAATAATATTGCAGTGATCCACTCTCATGGTTTTAAGGCACCTACTAAAATAGCAAATATGAATACAATCCCGCTGCAGAAATGGTGCAAATATCTTACTCAACCTAACGATCTAATTGTACTATTCTGTGATTATAAATGTCCTTTTACACGTGCAATACTACAGCGCGAGCAACAAAGTACGGTCCGAACGATATCACAGTACGTGAAATTCAGCAGCGGTGTCTGTGACTAATTACTAATTGAATAAATTTACCTGGAATGCCGATCGCTGCAATAATAGGATAATAGATGGCGAACAAACGGCCTATTGGTATTCCATGCATTTCCGTCACCAGTATGGAACGCACTCCGCACTATACACAAATATTTTCCTATTTATAACCGATGTCAAGGTCGAGGGACACAACTAAATGGTTTGACGATTCATGCTTCAGCCAAGTGAAGCAAAACACCTGATCTTATATTATAATCATTGAATTATTTCAAGATTATGACGTATTACTCACAAGTAATACACCAGGGAATATGACGTGATCTTGGATTAGTGTTGAACACACAATTTCAGTAGCCCCACTGTTAATAATTACGAAACTTAATTTCGTTTAGCGTTGATTTTGCGCGATTGTAGCATACTAGTCGAAAAACAAATCTCAACCAAGTTTCTGTATATTTAAGAAAACAAAGAAACAAAGATATAGTTATCTATATTTTTAAGAAATATTTAAATATTTAACAAAACAAACAAAAAATAAGATTGCAACGGCAAAATCAATGTCCCCGAATCTGCGTATTTTGGATCTTATTTGGAGGTTGTAGTATTTAATAGTGAGATTAAACGAGAACTTACCTGTTCGAAGTTTGATCTTTATTTTATGAGGCGTTACGATGAGGGATTATGTGAGGAAGCCCCGCCTGGCGCTGGATCGGCATACTTCAAAGCAGCGGCATGAAAAACACAGAACCAATAGCCGAAGTAAAATAGTAAGGCTCAAAATAGACTAGAACCACCAGATGATCATTTACATTATGAGGGTTGGGAGTGGAGGGCACGTAATCCCTCATCGTAACTCCTCATAAAATAAAGATCAAACTTCGAACAGGTAAGTTCTCGTTTAATCTCACTATTTTACTTCGGAGTCACGTGAGTGACTACTGAAGATTTTAAAGCTCTGTGTTTTTTATGTCGTAAATTCATTTCATGTCTGTTTAGTCAAAACAGTAGTGAGTAAATAGTATTTTAAAACATTGTTACAATTTATGTAATGTCCTTTAATCATAAAAAGAACAACTTTTTTTAATAATAACCCCTGTTTTTAATAATAATCCCTATCTGCGATATAATATCGCAGGGGAAAATTACAAAATAAATTGATAAATGATGTCAATGGTAACATAAATCGATAATATAAATCGATAATATAAAACAAAGCAAGCATTTAAAGAGAACCCAGTACTGCGTGTCCAAATCCTGGCACGGTGACAACAGGTTTATTGTAGAACTTTGAAAAAATCTCTTCGCTAGACCACCCTGCGGCCTCTAAAATTTGATCGAGTGGTACGTCCTGTACCTTCGCCACGGACGTAGCTGCCGCCCTAGTGGAGTGAGATTTAAACACATCAGTGTCTATTCCTGCTAGACCCAAAACCTGTTTTAACCATCTAGAAATGGTTTGAACTGAAACTTTTGTATGTGGCTTTTTGTGTGTTATCAATAACGCTTTCTCAGAACCTCTGAGATTTTAGGTTACCTCAATGTATTGAGTTAAATGCTTAACTACACACAATGTTTCATCAATAGGATATGCTTTAAATATTACCTTCATTCCAGTTCTTCCTGGTCTGCTTTGTTTGATCAAGTCATAAACATAAAACACAATGTTATCTGTAGTCACATGCATGCAATTCAACCGTAACAATTGCAAAGTTTGTACTCTTTGAGCTGATACCAATGCCATTAACATTACCACCTTGAATGTTAATTTCTGCAAGACATTGAATTAATTGGAGTCCATTGTTTAAGCAAAGTGCGAACAATGCTAACATCCCAAATTTCTGTATATCTGGGCTTGGGAGGATTTTTATTTAAAATTCCTTCCATGAATCGGGATACTAATGGGTGAGACCCAACTGAATCCCGATCCGAAATTTGTCCTAAATAGGATGACAATGCACTACGAGCGCAATTAATGGCACTATAACTCAAATGCTCATCAAAGTGTAACCCAGCAAGGAACTCCAATACATTTGAAATGTTTGCAGTATGATAAGATATCTTTGACTGTGTACAAAAACTTCCCATTTCCTTATATGCGACATATATTGTTTTTTAGTGCTATTCCTCCAAGCTGTATCTATAACATCCATGGTCCTGTCCGACAGTTCAATCTCTTGCAACGGTCTGGTCAGAACCTGCAGATTTACAAATTCATATGATCATGCAATGGATGAATTTCTTTTGTTACTGGTTGTGTCAACAGATTGTCGCAACTGGGAAATGTCATACATGGTTCAATAATCATTTTAGCATCAATGGGAACCATGACTGCATGGGCCAATTTGGCACCACCAAAATGCCTTTGGCAGCGTCTTGCGCTATTTTCTTGAGACATTGCCCAATGAGACAGAATGGGGAAAAGCACAAAATAACGTATTCCCCCAGTGTAGCGAGAAAGCATCCACCGCTACTGCCCCTGGATCGTGTTCCCAAGACACGTATTTGGGCAATTGGTGATTCAATCTAGATGCAAACAGATCAATGTCCGGTACTCCATACCGACTGACAATATTTTTGAAATTTGTGGATTTAACATCCATTCTGTATTGTCTTTAAATATTCGTGATCTTTTGTCTGCCACAACATTGTCTCTGCCCGAGAGATAAATAGCTGAAAGCCAATATTTTTTGCCATACACCATTGCCACATCTGGTTTACCAGATGATCACATGATATTGATCTGACGCCACCCATGTGATTGATATATACCACAGCTGTGGTATTATCTATTTGTACTTGGACATGCAAATCTTTTAATGAAGAGCAATAAGCTTTTAATCCATAAATGCTCCCAGTAGCTCCAAATATTTAATACCATATGTTTGGAGCAAACAATCCTCTTGGACAGCCCATCTGCCTCCACAGCTGGTCTCATTATCCGTAGCCCCCCATCCGGGAGAACTTGCGTCTTTTTTAGTTTGCAAAAACACTGCTGGCTGATGAACTAAATGTTCTTAGCAGCTTGTGGAACATACTCAATCCACCAATGTAATTCTGATAAGCTTCCTTAGGCAATTGCATTGGCCTATCAAAATGGCCTGCTCGCTGAATAAGCGCTTGAATTTTTGCCCTTTGAAGATTTTGGTAATGTAGACGACCAACTCTACTGCTGGAAATGCTGCTACCAATTTACCAATAACCTTGGCAACCTCTCGGATGGAGGGATAAGGTTTGTTAATCAGGTTCTGACACACATTTGTCAAATCCAACACCTTATCCATTGGTAAAGTTACCAACATGGTAACTGAGTTAATCACAAACCCCAGATATTCAATGGTTTGGGATGGCTGTAACTTAGATTTGTTGGATGGATCAGGAACCCAATTTCTCAAACAAACTTGTAGTTGCTGAGACTGATTTTCCAGTTGACTCCTGATTAGCATTGACAATTACAATGTCATCTAGATAAGCCATAACGATGTGTTTATTTTTTTGTGCCCTTAGCAGTGCAAGTGCTGGCTTAATCCATTAGGCAAAGCTTTGTATTGCCACAGATGTCCCATCCATAAACTTTAATTACCTGCGAAACCATGGTGAATTGGGCCGAAAATATGCATCCTTCAATCTATTGTAGCCATATAACAACCTGTTGATACCAACTGCATTGCAGTGTTGAATGTGTCCATTTTAAAATGTTTATACTGGACAAATGTATTCAATTGTGTGAGATCGAAATTGATTCTACAACCCCCATCTTTCTTCGGTCTGGGGAAAATATTTGATACAATTGTTGTGGATCCTCTCCTGTTTTCTCAATAACTCCTTTCTCACACAAATACTTAACCTCTTTTGTCAATTTGAATACTTTCAAGACTGGACATCAAAGACTGATTAGGCTTATTGTGTCCCAATGGATCCATACCTCCCTTTCATTATAAACATTCGGAGTCTACCACCAATCTGAGGTTCATCCAAACATCCTTCTTTAATAGGATAAAGTTTTTGTACCTCTCCAACTGGACAAAATGATCTCCTTTCCCAATACATCGGTGTACATTCGGCTGTGCTGGCTGGTAATTCTTCCTTATCATACTCTCCTCGGCTCGTTCCAGCTCCAAAATCAAATCCCCTTCTCATATGACCAGCCTTTCTGGCCAAACTGAAGGGTTTCACAAGGCCAACAGTTTTTGCCTCTTCACCCATTTCTTTGTTTAGACTTCCTCTGAACAAATAACCAAGAGCTTGAACATTGCTTGCTCTGCACAACCCTGAAAATCTTGTATGTAAAATAGGCCAAATGGCAATCTTCCATTTTATATATTTTATCTCAAAATGAGTTGCAGAATAAGCCCAACATATGTTTTTTATTCTGAACTTTGGTCATTCCACAACCTTCCAGCTTGTCTTCCAAAAGACAGTGATGCCAAAATTAGCTTGAGGATTCTTTGAATCGTAATTCCTGCGCCCGCATTATTGCTGACATTGGCGCCCAAAAAAGCCGGATTCACAATAGGTACCTTCTTTGAGGTACAATAATAGGTGTTTTAATCCGATCTGCTGTCTCAATCATAACAGCATTTTTGAGGCAGGTGAGAGACCATATAATTAACATTGGCCGCCAGGTTTCATTCCATGGCCTCACCGCCTCCTCCAGGTATAGTAACTTTGTGCCCCATCAGACACACCTGGATTTGTATTGTGGTGTGTACTTCTGACCACAATAAATAGGTGTTTAAATACAAATTTGCTGTCTCAACCATAACAGCTTTTTTGAGGCAGGTGAGAGGCCATATAATTAACATTGGCCGCCAGGTTTCCTTCCATGGCCTCACCGCCTCGTCCAGGTATAGTAAACTTTGTGCCACATCAGACACACCTGGATTTGTATTGTGGTGTGTACTTCTGACCACAAACACCACTTTCAGGGTCAGTCTCATACAGCCCTGGTATTCCTGAAACTTGTTCAAGGAGACTTCCTCCAGCCCAATCCCAGGCACTGGGGTTTCAATTCCCAATTCAAACTGGCACCATATCCATGTATATGGAACCCCTCAGGGGCTGCCTGGGAATATTCTGGGTACTTAGACCCTTGGTTGATATTGTTTGGAGTATTTCCTCCATTAGATCCATACTTAGCCAAAGGCTTTCCTTTCAGGATCTTTCAGAACCTCAGGCCTTTCAAGCTTCTTTCTTTTACATTTTAGGCACTGGGTTTTCAAAGTTTTTGTTTGTGGAGCAACCAAAGGCTCACTAACGGATATTTCAACGGCCACCAGTATCGGAACCGGCTCCGCAAAAATCTGCTGTCCCGACTTTTCTACACCCCGGGACGCACGTTTTACCCGCGATTTTTAAAAACATTTTATTTTTATTTTAACTCCTCCTGGTTTACCTACCAGCCTACGGACTTTTTAGAAAACGCCCTGGAAATAAAATAATTTTACTTACCTGCGGGCCGTTTCCTTACCGCTGTGTTGGAGCTGCGCTCTGCAGCTCTTCCTCTGCCGATAGCGTCGACGTAATGCCGATCCAGCGCCAGGCGGGGCTTCTTCACGTAGTCACTCACGTGACTCCGAAGTAAAATAGCCTAATCATTTACTGAAGAAGCTGCACCAAGACCTCACTGTCTTTGAACATTTATACCTTCTTCCCGATGGCAGAAGTGAAATGAGAGCATGAGTTTGAGTTTAATTTATTGTCACGTGTACCGACGTACAGTGAAAAGCTTTTGTTGTGCGCTAACCATTTAGCGGAAATATAATACATGTTTACAATCGAGCCATTTACAGTCTAATGATACATGGAAAGAGGAATTACGTGCATAACGCCCAGTGCAAGGTAAATCCAGTGAGGTCCTATCAAATATAGTTTAGATTTAGATTATTGTCACGAGTACCGGCTACTGTCAGGATATCTGAGGTGAATTCCCTCGCCAGGTAATAGGGACGGCACTTCACAGTCAGATATTCCTGGTCCGGGCAGCATGAAGTCGCTAGGACTGCTACGGTTGAACACAACGAGGTATGGGCGTTCGCGGTACACAGGAACTCCCTCCTCCACCGTCCCGTCGAGGAAGACGGGTTTGTGGACGCTCGACCTTCCTCTTCCAAAGTCAGCTCCTTGTGTTTTCTGACCTTGAGAACAAGGTTGTTGTTCTGGCACCATTTCCTCAGCATAGACGTCCCGTCACCATAATGTAACGGAGG
Organism: Raja brachyura; assembly: GCA_963514005.1. The sequence goes on from OY740795.1 coordinate 5,656,699, forward strand.
CAAAAAGCTCTCTGGACAGTGCGGATCCCAGCTGATCATAGTCCTTCAGCACAACCCTTCCCGGTGCCGTGCGTCACTGGTTTCAATGATAACGTCGACCGTCGACCGCGGGTCAACCCGCGAGGCATCGTCGCCGCCGCGAGGCTTCACCACCGCCGAGGACCGATCATCGCGAGTCTTCTCCACCGCCACCGAGGCCACCGCTGTAGACGCACCACTTCACGCCAACGTGGAGCCGACCCTGGCGCAAGCCCCGGGCTCCGACCGGCCGGACTTCGACCGCCGGCGCCCGGCTCCTCCTTACGACCCGCGACGTCAGGCCCAGGCCTGGGCTTCTACGCGGCGATTCGGAAGGCATCGAGACCGCGGAGCCTCGATAAAGGCCGCCTGCCGCGTTCCCAGTTCACAGCCGCGGCCTGTCGGGAAACCTTCTGGCCGCGCGGCCTGTCGGGAAGCCTTCTGGCCGTGCGGCCCGTCGCTGGCCCATACTAACATAGAAACATCGAAACATAGAAAATAGGTGCAGGAGTATGCCTATCGATACTCCTAGCCGGCAACGTCATTTGATATGGTATTGGCTGATTATCCAAAATCAGTACCCCGTTCCAGCTTTTCCCCCCATATCCCTTGATTCCCTGTGCCCTGAGATGAAATCTAACTCCCTTGAAAATATCCAGTGAATTTGGTCTTCAATGAATTCTGTTGGAGAAAATTATACAGATTCACATCTCTCTAGGTGACATCGTTTTAACTCATCTCAGTCCTAAATGGCCTACCCCTTATTCTTAAACTGTGACCACTGGTTCTCTCATGAGTGCAGGCCCCGTCGCTTGGAGTCAGGATTCAAGGGGTTAAGAGCTCCTGTACCCGATTGGCCAAGCTGCGTCAGGTGACCGGCGACTCATAGGAAGCTTAAATAGCAGGAGTTCCCAGAATTCTCTCTCTTCTTCGCCGTCCCTGACAAGTGAACAGGCTGCAGGTCTGAGCAGCAGGAGGCCTGGCCGCATGACATGGAACTTTGTGTATTGTTAACTATAATTGTCATTTAATGTTGTATTGGGACGGATAAGGGCTGAGGGTTCTCGTGTATTTTGTTGCAGGGTTATGTCTATTTAGGCAGGTTTAGAGATTCCGGTTCGATGGTCCATTGCCCTGTTCGATTCTTGTCCCTGACTGTGTTGCTTAAATCAGGTTCGGGTTTTTGTCTCCTTTTAACTAAATTAAAGACTATTTTCTTAAACTTGAACCTGGTTTTTGATTATGTTACTCGACTCTGAGGTACCTGCCTTCGAGAGTCGTAACAAAATGGGGGCTCGTCCTAAGCTTTAAGGACCCTAGACAATTTTGGGTTTTTTTTGGTAGGTTTCTGGTGACAGAGAAATCCTGTGAGGGGATTTTTTTTTCTCTTCCGTTTGTGGTAACATTTGTGCCCAGGGTTTGGCTGGTGGTTTGGTCCTGACATTTGATATGGAGTTTAAAGTGGAAGACTTTACTGAGGCTCCCAGTCGGGAGTTGTTCGACAAATGTACGAAGGGACAGTTGTTAGTGCTGGCAGAGAGCTATAAGATGCCTATTGATAAGTATTCGAAGAAAGAGGCTATAAAGTCGGTGTTATGGTCTGCGTTGAAGAGGAGTGAGGTATTGCCTGCTGAGGTAGACAGTCCTCTAGCTTCTACACAGCCTGGTCAGGAAATGGGGGACCTTATTCGATTGAGGGAGTTAGAGCTTGAAATGAAAAAGGAGGAGAGGGCCTTAAGAGAGAAAGAGCTCATGCTTGAGATGAAACACCTCGAGATGCGGGAGAAGGAATTGAATGCCTCCCGAGTTTCTTCTGGGGAAAGGGAGTTTGATATGAGCAAGAACATCCGCCTGGTCGCCCCGTTTAATGAGAAGAATGTGGGCAAGTATTTCGCAGTATTTGAACGGGTGGCTACGTCCTTGAAGTGGCCTAGGGACATGTGGTCCTTGATCTTGCAGTGTGTCCTTGTGGGTAAAGCACGGGAGGTGTACTCGTCTTTATCTGTTGACAACAGTCGGAACTATGAGTGTGTGAAGTCTACGGTATTAAGGGCTGATGAATTAGTTCCAGAGTTTTACCGGCAGAAGTTCCGGCGCTTCAGGAAGTTTGATAGTCAGACTTATGTGGAGTTTGCTTGGGAGAAGGAGGCACTTTTTGACAGGTGGTGCGCTTCTCAGGGAGTGAAGGATTTTAAGCTGCTGCGGGTATTGATGATTATGGAAGACTTTAAGAACTGTCTCCCTGAGAGGGTTGCTACTCACCTTAATGAGCAGAAGGTGACGGAGGTGTCTGAGGCCGCGGTGTTAGCACATGAGTATGTATTGACTCATATAACTGAGTTTGTTGGGCGATCCTATAGTTTTGGTGCGAGGCCGGTTAATCGTGGTGGTGTCGCCGATGGCAGTGTCAAAGCTGTTTCTGTGCCTGCAAGTGTCAGCACAGTGATACAGGGGGAGGTCCGAGCTGATAAGGTTGATGGAGATCCCAGGACTAAGGGAGGTCCTGTGTGCTACTATTGTAAAGGGAGCGGGCACATCGTAAAGTCGTGTCCCGTCCTGCACAAGCAAAATGCAAAGCCTGTGGTTCGGAGTTTTGAAAGTTTGAAAAAGTACCTCTGGTTCCTGGGATGCCTACGTCTGATGACTGTAGTAATTATTCTGCGCTCATCACGAAAGGTTTTGTTTCTCTAGAGGATGGGGGTTATAGAGTTCCAGTGTCCATCCTGCGCGATACTGGTGCTACTCAGTCCTTTATATTGGATAGTGTTCTGCCGTTTTCTGGGGAGTCATCGGTTGGGTCCAGTGTCCCTGTGTAGGATTCGGGTTGGAGGACATGGTAGTGTCTTTGCACACCGTGAGTTGGTTGGTTTCAGGCCGGGTAATTGTTGGGTTACGGCCGTGTTTTCCCGTTGCGGGATTTTCTGTGATTTTGGGAAATGACTTGGCAGGAGATAGAGTTTTCATTACTCCTGAGGTGACGGCTGTTCCGCTGGTGCATAGTCCTAATAGATTGACTATGCAGCATCTGACGGTCTTCACAGCTTGTGCTGTTACGAGGGCTATGGCTAAGAGCTAGGCAAAGTTTGAAGATGTAGTGGACCTGAGTGAGAGCATTTTTGAGGATCACGATGATGGATCCTGTGTTGTGAAGGGTGTTTCTACATCTCAAGATGGTGTCATGTCTGAAAATGTGCGGGTGTCGCTGTCACGTGACCGGCTGGTTGAGGAGCAAAAGAGTGATCCAGGCTGATCCGATCTGTTCGACTGCGCGGTGCCTGAGGGGGATATGGATTCCACAGCAAAGGGGTATTTTCTGAGGAGTGGCTTACTGATGCGAAAGTGGTCTCCCTTGGATATGTCAGGGCATGATGACTGGAGCGTGGTTGATCAGATTGTGCTACCTCGTCGGTATAGGGACGAGATGCTCAGTTTGGCTCATGATGGACCTCTGGGTGGACATTTGGGAGTCAATAAGACATATGACCGTATCTTACGGAATTTATTTTGGCCAGGGTTGAAAAAGGACGTGAAGCAGCACTGCAGGTGTTGTCACATTTGCCAGGTGGCAGGAAGGCCGAGCCAATCAATTGTTCCTGCGCCTTTATATCCAATCCCTGTGGTCGGGGAACCGTTCGAACGGATTCTAGATGATTGTGTGGGTCCTCTACCTCGGACAAGGGTGGGCAACAAGTTTTCATTGCCAATTATGTGTACGTCGATCCGCTTTCCGGAGGTGGTCCCTTTGCGTAACTTTACTGCCCCTGCCATTGTGGAGTCTCTCACTAAGTTGTTTTCGTTGTTCGGTTTGCCCAAGGTTGTGCAGAGTGACCACGGTTCCAACTTCATGTCAAAGGTTTTTGGTCAGGTAATGAAGTTGTTGGATATTGAGCATTGTTACTCCAGTGCGTATCATCCTGAGAGCTAGGGAACTCTGGAGCGGTTTCACCAGACTTTGAAATCTATGTTGAGGACTTACTGCTTGGAGTTTGAAAAAGACTGCGATGAGGGGGTTCATCTAGTTATGTTTGCGGTGCGTGAGGTCGTGCAGGAGTCTTTGGGGTTCAGTCCTGCTGACCTGTTGTTCGCGCATACTGTTCGTGGTCCGTTGAGGGTCCTGAAGGAGAAATGGTTGCAGGAGAATTCAAAACGTAGTATTTTAGACCACGTCTCTACTTTTAGGTCTAGAATGTGGAGGGCATGCGAACTGGAAATGGGTAATCTTGCTTCTGCTCAGTCTAGGATGAAGGGCTGGTTCGACAGGAGGGCTTCAGGTAGGATTTTTTCTCCAGGTGACAAGGTCCTGGTGTTGTTGCCTATTCCTGGTTCCAGTCTGCAGGCTCGGTATAGTGGTCCCTATCAGGTGGTTAAGAAGGTTGGTGCAAGGGATTACGTTATTGGTACCCCTGATCGGAGGCGTAAGACTCAGCTCTGTCATGTCAACATGCTGAAGCAGTACCATGAGCAGGAGCATGTACAGGTTGATTGGGAGGAGCTGTGTCCTTCGGTTTTGTCGAAGCCAGTTTTGGCTGTAGAAGTGCTGCCCCCTGACACGGGTGGTGGTGTGGGTGAGGCACGGTTGTCTGTGGCAGTGACGCAGGGAAAGCTGTGCAACTCTGAAGCTTTGGAGTCGCTTCCCTTGCGGTTGTCTCATTTGTCTGGAAGTCAGCGGGATGATCTGCTTGCTTTGGTGGGGTCAAATGGGTCACTGTTCTCGGATGTGCCTTCTCAGACGTCTGTGCTGCAGCATGACATTGGCGTGGCCGGTGCTGCGCCAATTAAATAGCATCCGTATCGGGTCAATCCTGACAAGCTTCATCGCCTAAGAGGTCTGGTAGACTATATGGTGCAGCATGCAATTGCTGAACCTAGTTGTAGTCCGTGGAGTTCTCCGTGTCTACTGACTACGAAGACTAATGGGGAGGACAGGTTTTGCACGGACTTTCGGAAGGTGAATGCTGTAACTAAGCCGGATTTCCTCTTCCACGGATGGAAGATTTGCGTGGATCATGTGGGAAGTGCATCTTTTGTGTCTAAGTTCGACTTGCTAAAAGGGTATTGGCAAGTTCCTTTGACTAGGCGGGCGATGGAGATCTCAGCGTTCGTTACGCCTGATAACTTTCTTCAGTACACGGTAATGGCATTTGGAATGCTCAATGCGCCGGCAACCTTCCAACGGTTAGTGAACATGGTGTTGTCTGCTTTGCCCTTCTGTGAGGCATACCTTGATGATTTAGTTGTGTGCTCCAGGTCTTGGATCGAACACATCGGTCATCTGAAGGTGGTATTTTGTTGTCTAACGGAGGCAAACCTAACGATCAATCTGGGGAAGTGTGAGTTTGGCCAGGCCATGGTGACGTATCTGGGTAAGATGGTGGGCCGGGGTGAGGTTCCCGCTCTCGAGGACAAGGTGGCACATATTGTCGCATTTCCTGTTCCAACATTTAGGCCTGAACTCCGTAGGTATCTGGCTATGGTTGTGTACTATAGGGGGTTCTGTCCAAACTTCTCTGCAGTGGCTGCTCCTTTGACGGATTTGCTGAGTCAGAAGGTAGCTCTTTTGTGGTCCGCTGAGTGTCAACAAGACTTTGATCATGCTAAAGGTCTTCTGGTGCGCGCACCTGTGCTTGCGGCACCTGATTTTGAGCGACCATTGAAGCTGGCAGTGGATGCTAGTGATCGTAGGGTTGGTGGGGTTCTTATACAGGATGATTCAGATGGGGTGTGGCATCCAGTTTTGTACTTCTCTAAGCAGTTTAATCCCCAGCAGAGGTGGTACTCCACCATTGAAAAATAAACCCTTGCTGTGTTAATGTCTCAGAGTCATTTCGAGGTTTATGTGGGCTCCTTGAATGTCCCTGTCATCGTATTCACGGATCAAAACCCTTTGTTTTTTTTGCAGAACATGAAGAATAAGAACCGGCGGTTAATGAGCTGGAGTTGGCAGCTGCAAGAATACAACCTGGAGTTCAGGCACATAAGGGGCAAGGACAATATCTTTGCTGACGCCTTGTCGCACCAGTAGTGTTTTAGTACTGAATAGTTTCTTCCGAAGCTTATTCAGTATCTTAGGGTGGGGGTGTTAGGCGCCCCCCCCCCCCCGGTGAATGCTATGTACTTACCTTTTCTGTTTCTCTCCTGAGTGCAGGCCACGTGGCTGGGAGTCAGGAATCAAGGGGTTAAGAGCTCCTGTACCCGATTGGCCAAGCTGCGTCAGGTGACGGTGACTAATCAGAAGCTTAAATAGCAGGGGTTTCCAGAATTCTCTCTCTTCTTCGCCGACCCTGACAAGTGAACAGGCTGCCGGCCTGAGCTGCAGGAGGCCTGGTCGCATGGCATAGAACTTTGTGTATTGTTACCTATATTTGTCATTTAATGTTGTATTGGGACGGATAAGGGCTGACCTGAGGGTTTTCGTGTATTTTGTTGCAGGGTTATCTCTATTTAGGCAGGATTAGGGACTCCAGTTCGATGGTCCATTGCGAGGCTGGCTGGAGCACTGTTATATTTGTTTATTAGTCGATTCTTGTCCCTGACCTTGTTGTTTAAATCAGGTTCGAGTTTTTGTCTTCTTTTAACTAAATTAAGGACTCTTTTATTAAACTTGAACCTGGTTTTTGATAATGTTACGCGACTCTGAGGTACCTGCCTTCGGGAGTCGTAGCAGCCCCCAACATCGGGAACATTTTTCCTCCATTTACTGTACCCTATCTAATTCTCTAAGAATTATATATGTTTCTACAAGATCCACGCTCATCCTTCTAAATTCCAGCGAACACAAGGCCAGATGTTACGTTTCTTTCCCTCGTCTAAGTATATGATATATGTTGTAAACAAATGGGGTCCCTGCACCGAGCCTAGCGGCACCGCTGTACTAGTTACCGCCTGCCATTTTGAAAAAGACCTGTTAATTACTACTCCTTGCTTCCTGTCTGCCAACCAGTTCTCTATCCATGTCAGTACTCTACCCCCAATCCCACGTGCTCTAATTTTGCACTCCAATCTCTTGTGTGGGACCTTGTCAAACGATTTTTGAAAGTCCACATACACCACATACAGTGGTTCTCCCTTATCCATTTTCCTTGTTATGTCCTCAAAAAATTCCAAAGGATGAATGAAGCATGATTTCCCCTTCATAAATCCATGCTGACTTTGACCGATTCCATCACTGCTTTCCAAATGCGCTGCTATAACATCTTTAATAATCGACTCAAGCATCTTCACCACCACCGAAGTAAAGCTAACTGGTCTTTCATTCCCCGTTTTCTATCTCACTCCTTTCATAAAAAAAGTGGATTTACGTTGGCGACCCTCCAGTACTTAGGAACTTAGGAACTGATCCAGAGTCGAGAGAACATTGGAAAATGAGCACCTCCTTTAGTTCCCTTGGGTTAAGAACATCCGGCCCAGGTGATTGCTCTGCCTTCCGTTCCAACAGTTTACCTAGCTCCGTTTTCTGACTAATCCTTTCAGTTCCTCCCTCCCATTTGATCCTCGTTTCCCTACTGTTCCCGGGAGATTGCTTGTACCTTCCTTAGTGAAGACAGAACCAAAGTACTCGTTTGATTGTTCTGCCATTTCCCCGCCTCCCATTATAAATACACCTGTCTCTGCCAGCAGAGGACCTATATTCGTCTTCGCTAATGTTTTCCTTTTTACAGACTTATATACAATTTTGTAGTCAGATTTTGTATTTCCCGCAAGCTTTCTTTCATGCTATTTTCCCCATCTTAATTACCCTTTGTCCTCTTCTATTGTTTTCTAAATTTCCCCCAGTCCTCTGGGTTGCCACATCTGGCCAATTTATATGTCTCTTCCTTGGCTTAAACACTATCTTTGACTTCCTTCATCAGCCACGGTTGAGCCGCCTTCCCAGTTTTATTTTTTCGGAACACAGGGAAGAACAATTTCTGGAGTTCATCAATGCGGTCTTTAAATCTGCACCATTTCATCTTCACTGTCAACCGTTTAAATATAATTTGCTCGTCTATCCCAGCCAATTCCAGTCTCATACCTTCAGAGTCTCCTTTCTTCACGTTCAGGAACCTATTCTCAGAATTAACCGTCTCACTGTCCATCTTAATGCATAATTCCATTATATTATGGGCACTGTTGCACAAGGGGCCTTGCACAACAACGTTGCTATCTATTCATTCCTCATTACACAATACATAGTCTAGGATGGTCTGCCCTTTAGTCGGTTCCACCACATATTGCTTAAAAAACCCATCAAGTATACATTGCAGGAAATCCTCCTCCTCAGCACTGTTACCAATTTGACTGACTCAATCTATATGTAGATTAAAATCACCCTTGATAACCTCTGTAGCTTGAGTACACGCATCCCTAATTTCCTGTGTGATGCTATCCCCAAACTCCTTACTGTTCTTTGCTGGTCTGTATACCAGTCCAGCAAGCGTTTTCTGCCCTTAGCTATTCGTGGTTCAACCCATACCGATTCTGCAGCTTTGAAGAAAAAGGTCTCCCCTTGCTATTGCACGAATCTCCTCTTCAACAAGTAATCCTCTTCCTTTCCATCTATCCTTCCTGAATACCGAATACGCCTGCATATTTAGCTCCCAGCCTCGGTCACCCTGGGGCTATGTCTCCGTAATTCCAACTAGATCATATCCCCTAACTACTAACTGTGCATTCAATTCACCCATCTTGTTTCGAATGCTACTCGCATTAAGACCAGTAGTGCCCCTGACTGCCCACATTCTGCAGAAAACTCACTGAATAACATTCCTGACATCACAAGTTTAAAATTTTAAATTAAATGAAACACACAACCGATTCAAGTGTAGCCTCCTTGTCTCAGCATCTCGCCGAAGACGGTTGTGCCAAAGACTCGCACTTTACCTCACCAGGGCCGCTCCCAAACGGCCGCTCCCTTAGACCTGAACTTAATTTTTATCTAATCAATAAACTATCCACTCAACTAATTAAACATCCCGATGTTTACTCACATGGGAGAACGACTTCCTTCAGCCAATCCACTCACTCGCCGGTCAGCTGCTGCTGATCCTCGTCGAGCTTGCAGGTAATTCCCAAGGGGTGACTCTTGGCGCTCTTTTTAAACCATCCGAACTTTAATAACCTCGGAGAAATCCTTCCTTCAACCAATCCACTCACTCGCTGGTCTTGCTGCTGCTGCTCATCCGTGATCTTCCAAGTAATTGCCACGGGCTGACTCTTGGCGCTCTTTTTAAACATCCCAACTTTGCATGCATAGGAGAAAGCCTTCCTTCTACCTATCCACTCACTCGCTGGTCTGGCTGTTGCTGCTCTTCTGCGATCTTTCAGGTAGGAAGAACTTCCCATACTTATGTAGATTCACCACTCAGACGTTTCACTCTGGGGAAAATAACCCACAGCCTTTCCAGCTATCCTGCTTCTCAATGTAGTTTAAGACCGACAGACCCGGCAACATCCCTTTGAAACTTTCCCGCACCCATAGATGTAGCAGCAAAGAATCCAAAGAGGAAATCAGGATGTCCATGAAAAAGGGTCTGCGGACGCGATTCCGAATAGCCCCGCCTAATTCTATTCAAACATTAAAACAGGAGAATGCTCGCAGAGGGTAGGACAGCTGAAGGACAAAGGAGAAAATTCGGTCCTCGAGAAAGAGAAAGTGGACGAGGCACTAAACGAGGGGATCTCACCGGTATACACTTAGAATGATACAGGGTTTCATAAGATGACGGAGGGGTCTGATAGTATTCCGCATATGGTGGTAATTACAAGGGAATGTGTTGAGTCCTTTACGGAGCGTTTATGTTAATAGGCACACTGGGCTGCCAAAGAAATCGATCTCAATATATCGAGAGAGTCAAGATAAACGTTTGCTGGAGCCTTGACAAAACTCTTTGTCGCGGCTGTGCCAGAGACGAGGACAAAGAGGATTGGAGCACAGGCAACATTTATTCTTTCATTATGAAGGCAAATCCAGGAACATTTGTAAATTATAGCCTGATAAGACATTGCCAAGCAATCGTGTTTAAATTAGTGAGCCCACGTTATTGCAGTGAAATTCGGAATATTCAGATAATGATGAACGTAAACCAATTCAGTGTATTGCATCGATCGATGTGAGATATGCTGACAATCGTGTGACGTATTCGACACAGGTGGTTTTGAACTAAATAAGGGGGGCGGGTGTCAAATGGGATAGTCACAGTTTAAGGATAAGGGGGAAGTCTTTTACGACCGAGATGAGAAGATCTTTTTTCACACAGAGAGTGGTGAATCTGTGGAATTCTCTGCCACAGAAGGTAGTTGAGGCCTGTTCATTGGCTATATTTAAGAGGGAGTTAGATGTGGCCCTTGCGGCTAAAGGGACCAGGGGGTATGGGAGAAGGCGGGTACAGGATACTGAGTTGGATGATCAGCCATGATCATATTGAATGGCGGTGCAGGCTCGAAGGGCCGAATGGCCTACTCCTGTAGCTATTTTCTATGATTCTATGATTATATGACTGTCATATGAGGAAAGCTTGAAATGACCAGGCTTGTAATCACTGGAGTTTAGAAGGATGAGGGGGATTCTTATAAACACATATACAATTATAAAAGGACTGGACAAGCTAGATTCGGGAAAAACGTTCCCAATGTTGGGTGAGTCCAGAACCAGGGGCCACAGCCTTAGAATAAAGGGGAGGGAATTTAAGACTGAGGTGAGAAAACACTTTTTCACCGAGGAAGTTATGAATTTGTGGAATTCTCTGCCACTGGATAGATTCAAGAGGGAGTTAGATAGAGCTCTAGGGGCTAATGGAGTCAAGGGATATGGGGAGAAGGCAGGCACGGGTTATTCATTCGAGACGATTAGCCATGATCGCAATGAATGGCAGTGCTGGCTCGAAGGCCCGAATGGCCTCCTCCTGCACCTATTTTCTATGTTTCTATGTATTCAACGAAGGATACTCAGCCTCTGGACCCTTGGTTTGTTGTGCAGAGTTGCAGACCAATCAGCTGCTTTCACTACATTTCGGTGAATGAGCGGGATTATATCCATTCCGTTAAAGTGTGGCGTAGCAGCAGCAGCAATCAATCAATCAATCAATCAGTTTTATTCGTGACATTGCACACAAAGTGCAAGTGAAATGAATTTGTCAGCAACGGTACAATGATAAAGAACACACAAAAACACACTAAAAATTGAACACAAACATCCACCACAGCATTCATCACAGTGGTGGAAGGCGAAAAAGTTGGCCAGTCCTCCTCCATTATTCCCCGCGGTCGGGACCTCAACCCTCCGCAGCCGCCGTTGCGGGCATCCAGATGTACAGACAGGTAAAAGTCCAGGTAAGTCCAGACTCGGCTCTTCCCCACCGGAGACCGTGGCTTCAGGTCCGTGTAGGCCGCAGGCCGGCGGTCGAAGATTTAAAGTCCCCGCCGTGCTGCAGCCAGAAGTACCACAGACCGCAGGGCCGGCATTCGAAGCTCCCCTCCAGGGGTCCCCGGCGAGGGACCCCGCTCCTGATGGTAAGTCCACGCCGGGCCCGCGGTAGAAGATGGCCGCCGGCCAGCGGTGGAAGCTTCTTCTTCTCCCGGGTCCCCAACGGGGGATCCCAGGCTGCGGACTCCGCGCCACCTGGAGCTCTGCAGACTGCGACCTCAGGCTGCTGGCTGCCGCGGGCCAGCGAAACGGAGCGCCCCCCTCCGGCGAGGGCTCACCTGTTCCCCGCCGAGTGTCCACGCTGCTCCCGTCGCTGAAGCCCCGGGCGCGTCTCAGGGAAAGGCCGCTCGATCCTTGTTGGTGGGCCACGGGGGAGGAGACCTGGAAAAAGTCGCCTCTCCGTGAAGGAGGCGACCGAAACCGTTTCCCCCTCACCCCCCTCCCCCCCCCCACTACCCCCCACACAAGACACACAAAGAAACATTAAAAACATACTTTAAAACACATTACAAAAATAAAAACGTTGAAATGACTAACACACTGCTGTCAGGGCTGCCGGCTTGCAGCGCCCCCACCGACCTTATTCAGCAGCAGCAGCAGCAACACCATTGCAGCAGCAACAGCAATGGCTTAGTATGTAAAAGGACCAAAGTTGCATGTACACCAACCATGTAATGTCTGAATAAAGCACCTGTTTATTCACCACGTTTGGTAGCACCACACTGGTGACCCACGACAATCCAAATTTGGGAATTGGATTTCTCCCGGCGCACGCAGTCTCCGGAGACCTGGTTTCTGCAGCCTGCAGCCCAGCCCTGCTGAACGACGCTGCCGCCAACCCGGCCCTACCTCAATGAATGCCGCCGACGAGTGACTCAACGCGCTCTTGTGACCGGTCTCAGCCGCCGCAAGCCATCCGGGTCGATGGACGTGGTCGGGAACCTGTTTGACGGCCGACAATCTCTCCCGGAAGACCCGCCCGGAGCCGACCACTGGAGCTGAGAGTCCGCGGCTGACGCTGCTCATCCACCAGTTGCTACCCACCGGAGCTGAGAGGCAGCCCCCGACCCCCAGCATCGCCGCCGCCCGCGGGAGAGGGCAGAGAGCGAGCGGGCCATCCCATTACCCCGCCGGCATCTGCTGAAGGCTGCGGCTGCCGGAAGACGCCCTTCTGCTCCTCACAGACGCGGACCTCGACAATCCCCGACCGCTGGCTACACGTCCGGTCAGGCCATGATCGGCCCAGCAGTGGGGTGGAGCCTCGACCGGTCGTGAGTCTCGGTCGCTTCCAGTCTCCGCTGAGGGCGCGGCAGCATAGCCGGTCTCCGACCACAGCGGCGAGGATGGGGGTGTCCCTACCCGCAGCGGTGGGCGAGGCCCGTTGATGCAGGACGCCCCGCACGCATCTGGGGATCGCGTCGGTTGGCCGCCGGTAAAGGCCAACTCAGCCGTCCACCAAAATGGCCGCCAGTAAAGGCCAACTCAGCCGTCCACCAAAATGCCCGCCAGTAAAGGCAAACTCAGCCGTCCACCAAAATGGCCGCCGTGGCCTACTCTCATGCGGCCGCCTCAGCGACTGCGTAAATGGCCGTCGCGGCCAGCTGGAAGCGACGCTCGACATGCTCTACCCCCAGCTTAGTGTTTGCAGATGACACTAAGCTGCGGGGTAGTGTTAGGTGTGAGGTGGGTGCTAGGTGCAAGGTGACTTGGATAGGCTGGGTAGGTGGGCAAATGCATGGAAGATGCAGTATAATGTGGAGAAATGTGAGGTTATCCACTTTGGTGGCAAAAACAGGAGGGTTGACTATTATCTTAATGGTGGCAAATTAGGAAAAGGGGAGATGCAACGAGACCTGGGTGTCATGGTACACCAATCATTGAAAGTAGGCATGCAGGTGCAGCAGGCAGTGAAGAAAGCAAATTGTATGTTCGCATTCATAGCGAAAGGATTTGAGTATAGGAGCAGGGTGGTTCTACTGCAGTTGTACAGGGTTTTGGTGAGACCACAAATGGAGTAGTGCGTACAGTGTTGGTCTCTAAATCTGAGAAAAGACATGCTTGCCATAGAAGGGGTACAAAGAAGGTTCGCCAGACTGATTCCTGGGATGTCAAGACTTTCATATGAGGAAAGACTGGATAGACTTGGCTTGTACTCGCTAGAATTTAGAAGACTGAGGGGGGATCTTATAGAAACTTACACAATTCTTAAGGGGTTGGATAGGCTAGATGCAGGAAAATTGTTCCCGATGTTGGGGAGGTCCAGAACAAGGGGTCACAGTCTAAGGATAAGGGGGAATTCCTTTAGGACCGAGATGAGGAAAACATTTTTCACACAAAGAGTCTCTGGAATTATCTTCCACATAAGGTAGTTGAGGCCAGTTCATTGGCTATATTTGAGAGGGAGTTAGATGTGGCCCTTGTGGCTAAAGGGATCAGGGGGTATGGAGAGAAGGCAGGTACGGAATACTGAGTTGGATGATCAGCCATGGCCATATTGAATGTCGGTGCAGGATCGAAGGGCCGAATGGCCTACTCCTGCACCTATTTTCTATGTTTGTATGTTTCTATGCTCTGACGGCCGTCAACAGCGCCCTTTCCCGCCGGAAGCCTACTCTGCAACCTGACCGCCGCCAACCGCGCCACCTTGGGTCAGATGGTGTCTCTGCAGCCTAACAGCCGGCCACAGCACCACTTCAGGGCGGATGCTGTCACTGCAATCTCGAGTTTTCCAGCTTCTAGCACAGCTTCACTGGAGAAACACTGGAGAATTTGAACTTACAGTTTCCTACCACTTTGGACAAGTTTGGTCACAGTAGTTTATTTTATTGTTTTCACTTGTTACACTGTAATGACATCTCCGGGTTTAGCTATTAGTTTATTCTTTTTTCTTTGGTTTGCATTCTTCCTGACGTCTCCCAGCCGTTGCTGGGTGCCGTATTTCTCGAGACACGATCGCCTACTGGTCAATGAGATGCGACTGTGTCTCGTCAAACCTGCGGCTTTTGCATTGGCCTCCTTGCACTCTTCGGCATACGGCCAGAATGGCCCGCAGCCGGAGCGTCGACAGCGCCCGCGGACCCCACCGTGCCGACCCACGGCCGGGGTGCCTCCGACCCACAGCAGGAGCCGCCCTCGGCCATGCTTGCACATCTTCTTGTAGAAGTTTAGCACATTCTATTGCTTTTTGCCTGTGTATTTACGAGTTTTGTTGGCCTGCTCATTTTAATTCCCCCGGTTCTGGGGTGGAGGTCCTGTGGCATCACCTGATGGTCAGACCACTTACGGTCGCACCCTCGTCACTGGTTACGAGGACTGTCACGTGACGTCATGTGTTAAGGGGAGGTCCTAATACTTAAGCAGATCTCACCTAGAGTTCATCAGTGTACAGGTAGCTGAGGTCGAGGCAGCATCCTCGCTCAGCAGCAGCAGCAATAACTTAGTATGTTCAAGGACCAAACTTGCATGTATACCAACAATGTTATGTCTGAATAAAGCAACTGTTTCTTCACCACATTTGGTACAGCTACAAAAGATCCACTATGCGACCTGAAATAGTTCAACAAAATCACATATTCATATTAATATTTCTAAGACAGATCATTGGGTTTTAGTCACATACAATCTGTTA
The DNA here is from genome assembly GCA_963514005.1 of Raja brachyura. The sequence continues at coordinate 5,671,746 of OY740795.1, forward strand.
TATTTTTCGTCCTAATGACCATTCATCCAGGTTATAATCAGAGGCCATTTTTTAATTTTAGTCTGACTATCAATGATGAGTAGAATTGCGCTGAAATTGACCAAATTTAATTCGATATCTGCAACTACACATGCAGTGCCGCTGGCCGCGTGCCGAGTCCACTGCAGCCTATTCTATAAATTAATGATTTGATCGCAATAAAGCTAATTTTGTTATTAGATTTCAAGATGCGCCAGAAGTTGGCTATGAAGTGGACAGTATCTAAGTTTACAACAGGGTTTTTAATAAGTTGGTAAAGTTTTCTAAAGAATGGAACTCTGAGGCGTGTGACGTTTTGCACATTGGTATGTAATACCAGGGATGGCAATACACAGTAAATTGTCTCCTTGTGGAGAGTGTTGCAAAATAGAGAGACCTGCTATATCAGGTGTACGGTTTGCCATGAGTGGCGAGTCAGGTGAACAGTGTGGTGAGGAAAACATTTGGCACTCTTAACCATATAACCATATAACCATATTACAATTACAGCACGGAAACAGGCCCTCTCGGATCTTCCAGTCCGTGTCGAACATTTATTTTCCCCAAGTCCCATCTACCTGCACTCAGACCATACCCCTCCATTCCCTTCCCGTCCATATACCTATCCAATTTACTTTTAAATGTTAAAATCGATCCTGCCTCCACCATTTCTGCTGGAAGCTCATTCCACACAGCCACCACTCTCTGAGTAAAGAAGTTCCCCCTCATGTTACTCCTAAACTTCTGTCCCTTAATTCTTATGTCATGCCCTCTTGTTTGAATCTTCCCTACCCCCAATGGGAAAAGCTTATCCACGTCAAATCTGTCTATCCCTTTCATAATTTTAAATACCTATATCAAGTCCCCCCTTAACCATATGCGCTTCAAAGAATAAAGACCTAACTTGTTCAACCTTTCTCTGTAACTTAGTTGCTGGAACCCAGGCAACATTCTAGTAAATCTCCTCTGAGTTCTCTCTATTTTGTTGACATCCTTCCTATAATTAGGCGACCAAAATTGCACACCATACTCCAGAATTGGTCTCACCAATGCCTTGTACAATTTTAACAATACTTCCCTACTCCTATATTCTCTTCTGTTCGTTTTGAACTGTATCGAGTGCAAAAGTTGTGTCACCGTTATACATTTGCACAAGCTGTTGATGAGGCCACCCTTGAATATTGTTCGCCAATCCGATCGCCCAGATATGGGAAGGATGCCATTAAATTCGGAAGGATGTGGACGAGATTAATTAGGAGGTTACCTGAGTTCGCTGGTTTGAGTTATAGGCAGGGCTTGATACGCTTGGTCGCTGTTCTTTGGAGCATTAGCCACCGATGGGCACCCGATTGATCTGTAGAACATCATGGGGGTAAGGGAGAAGTAAATCATTTTCTCAGACTAGAAGCTTCAAAGACTAGTGTGCATAGAGTTAAGGAGAGAGAACAGAGATTTAAAAGGAACCTCAGAGATTGAATACAAACGTTGGCAAGTCATACTGATCGGAGGAGGTAGTTTGGCAGCTTAATGAACATTTGAACAGATTTTTGGATAGGAGAGGTTTAGAGGTATATGGGCCAAACGCAGGCGAGTGCGACTAATGTAAATGGGACGTCGTAAGGTGGTGTGGTTGAGTTGGACTGAACAGCCTGGTACCACACAGTCAGTGACATGTGGTAAGGTCAATGGCTGGGGAGGCCCTGGCTAGTGTCAGTGGCCCGGCCCTCCCTGTATTGATCACCGTGTCTCACCGAAGAGAAAGAGGAATTGAGCCGTGGCTGGGAGGGAGGGAGAGATAAGAATAGGGAGGGAGATAGAGAGCCGGGGGAGATTAAGAGAAGCAAGGGATAGAGAGAGAAGCGAAGGGAGAGAGAGAGAATGGAAGGGAGAAAGAGAGAAGGGAGAGAGAGAAGGGAGGGGGAAGAAAGGACGGAGAGAGAGAAGGGAGGGAGAGAGGATGGAAGGGAGAGAGAGAGAGAAGAGAGAGAGAGAAGGGAAAGAGAGAGTGAAGGGAGAGAGATAACGAGAAGGGACGGAGAGAACGACAATGGAGAGAGAGATAAGGGAGAGAGAGAGAGAAGGGAGAGAGAGAACGGAGAGAAGGGAGAGAGAGTAGGAAGAGAGAGAATGAAGAGAGAGAGAGAAGAGGGAGAGAGAAAGGAGAGAGGGAGAAGAGAGAGAGAAGGGAGAGAGAGAGAGACAGAGAGAGAAGGGAGGAGAGAGAGAAAGGAGAGGGAGAGAGAGAAGGGAGAGAGAAGTGTGAGAGAGAAGGGAGGGAGAAGGGAGAGAGAGTGGAGAAGGAAGAGAGGGGGAGAGAAGGGAGAGTGAAGGGAGAGAAAGAGAGAAGGGAGAGAGAGAGAGGAGAGAGTGAGAAGAGAGAGAACGCGAAGAAAGAGAACGAGAATGGAGAGAGAGAGAAAGAGAGAGGGGAGAGGGAGAGAGAGGGGGAGAGGAGAGAGAGAGAGAGAGGGAGAGAGAAGCGGAGAGAAGGGAGGGAGAGAGTGGAGAAAGAGAGAGAAGGAAGAGAGAGGGGAGAGACAGATAATGGAGAGAGAGCGAGAAGGGAAGAAATAGAAGGGGGTGAGAGGGAGAGAGAGACAAGGGGGAGAGAGAGAGAGGGATGAGAGAGAGGGGAGGGAGAGAGGGAAGGGAGAGAGAGAGAAGGGAACGGGAGAGAAGGGAGAGAGAGAAGGGAAAGCGAGAAGGGGAGAGAAGGGATAGAGAGAGACAAAAGGGAAGGGAGAGAGAGAAAAGGGAGAGAGAGAGGATGGCGAGAGCAAGAGAAGGGAGAGAGAAGGGAGCAAGAGAAGGGAGAGAGAGAGAGGAGAGAGAGGAGAGAAAGATAGGAGAGAGAGAGAAGGGGAGAGAGAGAGAGGGAGAGAGAGAAGGGACATAGAGAGAGAAAGGGAGGGAGAAAAGGGAGAGAAGGGAGAGTGAGAGGGAAAGGAGAGAGAGAGAATGGAGAGAGTATGGTGCGAGAGAGAAGGGGAGAGAGAGAGAGAGGGAGAGCGTCAAGGGGGGAGAGGGAGAAGGGAGAGAGAGGGGGAAGTGAGAGAGAGGGGAGAGAGAGAAGGAGAGGGAGAGAGAGAGAAGGGGGAGAGAGAGAAGGGGGAGAGAGAGAAGGGAGAGAGAGAGAATGGAGAGAGAGAGAAAGGAGAGAGAGAAATAATGGGGAGAGACAGAATGGGGAGAGAGCGAGAGAATGGGGAGAGAGAGAGAAGGGGAGAGAGAGAAGGGGAGAGATAGAAGGCGAGAGAGAGAGGGAGAAGGGAGAGAGAGAGAGAGAAGGGAGAGAGAGAGAAGGGAGAGAGGAACGATGGCACGTTGTAACCCGCAGCCGTCACATTCTGAACCCCCCCCCCCCCCCCCATCGCACCATTGCACCCTTCTTCACGACGGCCCAGTGTTGTCTGGTCTCTGATAATCTGAGGGATCTAACCGGTAATAACTAAGAGCAGCCCCGGGCCGCCGCGTTCCCCGACTCGAATCTGAGTTTGAAAAATCTGGTGAGGGGTTGATGTGTCCCGCGGGCCATATTTTTGAGACTCCTGCCTTACAAGAACAAAAACAAAAATGTACAGAAGTACAACAATTGGTGACTTTATCATTGTGATAAGTATAGATCTATTTTATAAAAATCCAATAACTTTCTAATGTGCCGACAAAGTCTACCTTCTAAATGACCTTGATTGTGCTTAAGGAAGTAGCCTCAGTAATAGTGGATGCATTAGTGATAATTTTTCAAAACTCTTTACATTCTGGAGTAGTTCCTGAGGATTGGAGGGTAGCTAATGTAACCACCCTTTTTAAAAAAGGGAGGGAGAGAGAAAGAGGGGAATTGCAGACCAGTTAGTCTAACATCGGTAGTAGGTAAAATGCTAAAGTCAGTTATTAAAGATGGGATAGCAGCACATTTGGAAAGTTGTGAAATCATTGGTCAAAGTCAGCATGGATTTATGAAAGTAGACTGTGGGCCGAGGAGCTTTATGCTAATGTTTCGTGACCCAAGACACAGGACTACATGAAATTTTCACATATTGTGTATCAATATTATATAAATCATCCCCTGAAACTCGCCAGGAACCAGACTTGCACATTTTTTATTAAATTAGTGAAAACCGGAAAATTGTCGGGTATTTTTAGTCCAATGAAAGCACGTTTCACATTGAGATGTATTGCCAGTTGGCCAATCACGCGCTTTGTTGCAGGGTAGCTAGGCAGGGAGTACACAACATGGCTTACAGTACTTCTACAGATGCCTGTTTTACTGGAGATTCCGATGAAGGTTGTTTGTTCTGTGGAATACATGTTGTGGAAACTTGCAGCAGGGTAATTCAATTTAGTGAGAAAAGCAGTAAGAAGTCTGAAGAATGTGCTGCTAAATGGATTGAAGTGGAACAAAGCCTTGAAAGTAAAGTCGCTGCTAAGGTGCTGCAACACAAAGAAGTCAGCCAGGAATCAACTCGAACAGAAAGGTAAGATCTAAAGTCTGAATTTATGAAAATAAATCTGTATGGACTTTAATTAATTTAATTGCACCCCTTTATAATGTGAAAAAAAATGAGATTTGGAGGCTGTGCATTCACTCATCCATTCCCTCATTCATTCACTCATTCATTCACTCTTTCATTCATTCATTCATGAAGTTGAGCGCCTAAACTATGTGTATCCATAACACAGTAAATTAAACATTTTCACTAATGCCAGCTTGTTGAAGTCTAATAAGTTTTATTTAACATATAATCTCGGAGCTGCCTGCGATAATTTACCCGGAAAAAGGGCCTATTTCCTTAACATAGTGGAGTCGTGGGTGGGGGGGAGGCTGTACATAGTGCCGTCCGTAGCGGCCAATTTCCAGGCCCCGACCACGGGAGAAAAACGGAGGGATATTTATCGCACTTTATAGGTTTCCATTGGAGTGAGAAATGGTCAGAAATGGTTGATGTTTTTGTAGAAATTAATTGGTTTATGTGAACTTGAACTAATTCTATGGTAGTAACCTATTGTTATTCTCATTAACATTAAGAAGAGGTTGAAATTTAGTGAATTGAAGTCCATGCAGACTTAATGACTATGAGATTCTTTAATTCTGGAGCCTCTGCCTGACCTTCCACTTGAACTTGAACTAACTTATCAATGGAAGTAAATGACAGTGTAAGTCTCATTGATATTAAATAGAGCTTGACATTTTATGAATTGAAGTCCATGCAGACCTAACTACTATGATATGTTTCTTTCTCTAACTATTGTGCAGCTTCTGCTTCTCCACTTGAACTTGAATTAACATATCTATGGCAGTAAATTGCAGTGTAAGCCTCATTGACATTAGGAAGAGATTGAGATTTTATGAATAGAAGTCCATGCAGACCTAAGTAATATGAGATTTATTTTGCCCTGCAACTTCTGCCCCTCCACTCTCCAGAGCCTGTCCACACAAACGGGTTTTGTGTGGACATGCACTGAGCTTTAATGAACACAAATTTGATAATTTGAAGTGTGTTGACTGCAGAAACTCTATTACTGCAAAAGACTTTGAATCTGATGAAGAATATTCTGATGAAGATCACATGTAATGTAAACTAAAGAATTTGGGGAAATAAATGATTATATAAAGTTTTATTTTAATGTCGATCGTTTCACTGTTTATTTGGTCAAATTATTTAAACAATGAGTGAGTACTTATGATAATGACGTGCTGGTGAATGACAGTGCAACAGTCCACCCACCCATCCACACATCCACAATTCCATACACACATACATACATACATACATACATACATACATACATACATACATACATACATACATACATACATACATACATACATACATATATATATACATACATACATACATACATACACACATCAACACACACATCCATCCGTGCGCACAGTTCCATGCATGCAAACACACACATACATGCACACATACATCCGCACACACACACATCCAACATTCACCCATACATCTGCACACACACACATCCACACATCCATTTGCACGCAGACATATATCTACACATCCACACACACATCCACACATCCACCCACACATACATGCACACATACATCCATCCACACGTACAAACACACTTACATCCACACATCCACAGGCACACCTTTGAATGGTATACACACACACACACACAAACTAGAGATAAACAATGCAACACTTTTATGGGTCTCTTAGGTCAAAGGTAATAGCCCTCATTTGCGAAGGCACCATCGGGGGGTCTTTAACATAAATATAAGCTCATTGTAACTTAAAATGTATACTCATCGAGTAAACATCAGAGCATTCAATTCTTGGCCAGGGTACACAAAAGGCTGGAGAAACCTTTAGGGTTATTTTTCTTGGCCAGGATGTGACATTTACATCAGAAATAAGACATGTCTCTTACAGGTCTGTCACCCAGCCTGGCACTTCCCCAGTCCCACTATGGCCGTGACTCCCACTCTGCACACTGGCAGTCAGTGGGGTTCAGTAAAGGGAGGAACCCACAAGAACTGCCCTCACCCATTATTTAGGCTGGTTCAAGAGCAGGACCTCTGAGACAGTGTAATATGGGCATTGGCCACTAGATGGCGCTTACTTTCCCGATATCATTTTCTAATTAGTTTACTTAATTAATGTGCAACTTAGGGCAACGGCGAGTTATGATATCCTTCCCAATCATATTTCTTCGAAATCTGTGGAAATGTTCATGTAGTTCGGTGACCTGGGTCACGAAAACTGATTTCTAGACACATTTTTGATGCTCGGCCCACAGCCTAAAGGTAAATCAGGTCTGACGAATCTTATTGAATTTTTCGAGGATGTAACTAGTAGAGTGGATAAAGGAGAACCAGTGGATGTGTTATGTCTGGACTTTCAGAAGGCTTTCGACAAGGTCCCACATAAGAGATTAGTATGCAAACTTAAAGCACACGGTATTGGGGGTTCAGTATTGATGTGGATAGAGAACTGGCTGGCAGACAGGAAGCAAAGTGTAGGAGTGAACGGGTCCTATTCAGAATGGCAGGCAGTGTCTAGTGGGGTACCGCAAGGCTCAGTGCTGGGACCCCAGCTATTTACAATCTATATTAATGATTTGGACGAGGGTATTGAATGCAACATGTCCAAGTTTGCGGATGACACGAAGCTGGGGGCAGTGTTAGTTGTGAGCATGATGCTAGGAGGCTGCAAGGTGACTTGGATAGGTTGGATGAGTGGGAAATGAATGGAAAATACAGTATGATGTGGATAAATGTGAGGTTATCCACTTTGGTGGGAAGAACAGGAAAGTAGACTTTTATCTGAATGGTGCCCGATTAGGAAAAGGGGCGATGCAACGAGACCTGGGTGTCATGGTACACCAGTCATGCAGGTGCAGCATGCAGTGAAGAAAGCGAATGATATGTTAGCATTCATAGCAAAATGATTTAAGTATAGGAGCGGGGAGGTTCTAGTGCCTTTGTACAGGGCCTTGTTGAGACAACACGTGGAGTATTGCGTACAGTTTTGGTCTCCTAATCTGAGGAAAGACATTATTGCCATAGAGTACAGAGAAGGTTCACCAGACTGATTCCTGGGATAGCAGGACTTTCATATGAAGAAAGACTGGATAAACTCGGCTTGTACTCGCTAGAATTTAAAAGATTGAGGGGGGATCTTATAGAAACTTACAGAATTCTTAAGGGGTTGGACAGGCTACATGCAGGAATATTGTTCCCGATTTTGGGG
>OY740795.1:5679690-5719690 GCA_963514005.1 Raja brachyura
CGAGGGGGCAGTTCATCCGCGATATCAGCTTTTGAATCTCCCAACGAATAGTTTCAGTGGATATTTGACCCAACTCTTTAACTGCCCCCTGAATTGACTCTGGGTTCCTACATAAATAAATGGGTTTACACAAAAACTAAAAAGCTGAAGCATAAATGCACTTTCCTCCAGAAGGAAATTTGACGAATTGAAATTGGAACCAGAGAAATAAGTAAGTCTTCCAATTCGGACATAAAGGAACCTGGTAAGCAGCAAGCACCAGAATATAATGAATGCACTGGAAATGCAGAAGAGTAATACCATGGATTTCCTCCGAACTCTCCGTCTCGGCGTCACTCTGTTGCTCCCCACTTTTGTTGACCAGAAGCTTCTTTCGGATTTTAATGGTCATAAATATGTGTCTGACGGTCAGAACGTTTAACAGGAATATCAGAATGAAGGGAAGACACGGGGTGCAAATGCTTTGAATGGTGTCATAGAAAACCCATGCCCGTGAGCTATAGTATATTAACTTTACACTGCAGAGCCAAGGCATATCGTTAATTATAAATAATGGCTCATATATAAAGTAATAGGGGATATGACATAAACAGCTCAGACCACCGATCGTTCCGATAACTACCTTCGCATTTTTCTCGGAGCAATACTTCATTTTCAGTTTTTGCCAACAAATGGCCACATATCGATCAAATGTAAATGCCACAGTCACCCAGACGGAACAATCACGGAATGCGATAATAAGAGCACAATTCAACTTGCAGACTGGTGTCAGTGAAAGGAAACTGAATGGGTAATAAATACCAAAAACGCGGTTAAATACCACAGCCGTGATCAAAGCCAAGAGGTCTGTCACAGCCATAGCTACCAGGTAGCAAGTGATACATCTGGATAGACCGCATCTTCCTCGAACCAGAATGGAAATCACCGCGATATTCGCTGTAAAGAGAAGAACATTTCTACCAGTTAACAAATGAAGGTGACAAAGAATGGAAGCAATTTCGTGTAAATGACCATTGGTTTTAGACGAAGCTTTGTTCTTCAACAGGAAAAATATAAGATATTAGCGGAATGTTCTCCTTTTGGTAAGGCCAACCGGTCACCATGAAGATGCTTGATTTTTTTAAAGTGGTACAGTAACCTGAAGAAAAAAATGGAAGGGTTCACTCCTCGAGGAAAGAGATGGCAATGGATTAGAAGGCTGCTGACAATGTGATCGTATTTATCAAAGCAGAGGTTTAGTTTAATTTGATTTAGACATCCTGGGATGTCAGGACTTTCATATGAGGAAAGATTGGATAGACTCGGTTTGTACTCGATGGAATTTAGAAGATTGACGGGGGGATCTTATAGAAACCTACAAAATTCTTAAGGGGTTGGACAAGCTAGATGCTGGAAGATTGTTCCCGATGTTGGGGGAGTCCAGAACAAGGGGTCACAGTCTAAGGATAAGGGGGAATTCCTTTAGGACCGAAATGAGGAAAACATTCTTTACACAGAGAGTGGTGAGTCTCTGGAATTCTCTGCCACAGAAGGTAGTTGAGGCCAGTTCATTGGCTATATTTAAGAGGGCGTTAGATGTGGCACTTGTGGCTAAAGGGATCAGGGGGTATGGAGAGAAGGCAGGTACGGGATACTGAGTTGGATGATCAGCCATGATCACATTGAATGGCGGTGCAGGCTCGAAGGGCCGAATGGCCTACTCCTGCACCTATTTTCTATGTTTCTATGTTTCTATGTTAGTTTATAAAGTCAGCAAGGAAATAGGCTCTTCAGCCAACCGCGTCCGCCCCGACCAGTTATCACATGTACACAAGTTATATCCTTGACGTCAGGGATAAGTTACGGAAGGCAATTACCTTGCACAGGAGGTACAGACGATAGTGGTGTTTAATAAGCCTTTAAATAAGTACATGAACATGCAAAGCATGAGGCATATTTGCATCATGTTCAGGCAGAGGAAATTCTCTTTCGACACAATTCCGACACAACCATTGTGGGCCGAAGAGCGCGATCCTTTTCTGTGCTGCTGTTCGTGTATGCTGAATTGTGGACCTATTGTTATAGTCTGTGGCAGAAGAACGGGTTTGCTTCGGCAGTGTCCGCTGAACGATTGACACATGGGTGAAAGTAAAGCGGCATTTGATATTCTAACTTTACCATAATTCTATTAAGTTCTCTTATTCTCTGCGAGTTATTGCCGAGTAGTATTATCTCAGCCCTGTCGACGTAAATAAGTGGTTAGTTGGAGGGATAGAATAATATTACAATGATTCTCTCTCATTGTTTTAAGGCACCTACTAAAATAGAAAATATGAATACAATACCGCTTCATAAATGGTGCAAATATCAAACTCAACCTAATAATCTAATCGTACTATCCTGTGATTATAAATGTCCTTTTACACGTGCAATACTACAGCGCGAGCAACGAATAACGGTCCGAACGATATTACAGTACGTGAAGTTCAGCAGCGGTGTCTGTGACTAATTACTAATTGAATAATTTCACCTGGAATGCCGATCGCCGCAATAATAGGATAATAGATGGCGAACAAACGGCCTGTTGGTATTCCATGCATTTCCGTCACCGGTACGGAGCGCACTCTGCACTGTACTCAAATATTTCCTTATTTATAGCTGAAGTCAAGGTCGAGGGACACACCTAAATGGTGTAACGTTTTATGCTTTAGCCAAGTGAAACAAAGAATCTGATCGTAAATTGTAAATATTGAATTATTTCAAGATTATGACGTATTACGCACAAGTAATACATCAGGGAATATGAGGTGATCTTAGATGTTTAAGAAGGAACTGCAGATGCTGGAAAATCGAAGGTAGACAAAAGTGCTGGGGAAACCCGGCGGGCGCAGCAGCATCTATGGGGCGAAGGAAATAGGCAATGATTCGGGCCGAAACCCTTCTTCAGACTGAAGAAGGGTTTCGACTCGAAACTGTTTTCAAACGTTTACTGAACCCCACCTACTGCCATAGTGGGGAGAGTGGGGGTAACGGCCAGAGTGGGACTGGGGCTGTGCCAGGCTGGGGGACAGCCCTGCAAAGCATCTTCCAGTCGTTTTTAAATTAAATTTAATGAGTTTGCAGCAGAGGTCCCAGGTTTTAAGGGCTCATGAACCTGCCCAATTAAAGGATCAGTACAGATCCTCTGGGTTCCCCCGTTTACTGAACCCCACTGACTGCCATGAAATTGTACGTACGGATGGATGTGTGTGTGGATGTGTGTATGTATGTATGTCTGTGTGGTTGGGTGGGTGGACTGTCGCACTGTAATTCACCAGCACGCCATTATCAAAAGTAATTCACTCATTGTTTGAATAATTTGTCCAAATAAACAGTGAAACGATCGACATTAAAATAAAACTTTATCTAAACATTTATTTCCCCAGTTTATTCGTTTACATTACATCTGATCTTCATCTGAATATTCTTCATCAGTCTCCAAGTCTTTTGATAACTTTTGACGTCCATTGATAAGTTAGTTCAAGTTCAAGAGGAGAGTCAGGCAGAGGCTACAAAAAAAAATCTCATCGTCATTAAGACTACATGGACTTCAATTAATACAATTTCAACCTCTTCTTAATGTTAATGAGAATCACATTGTTACTACCATAGATGACTTAGGTCATGTTCAAGTTCACATACACCAATTCATTTCTGCATAAACATCAGCAATTTCTGACCATTTCTCACTCCGATGGAAGCCTATAAAGTGCAATCAATATTCCTCCGTTTTTCCTCCCGTGGTCGGGGCCTGGAAACGGCCGCTATGGACGGCACTATGTACAGCCTCACCCCCCCCCCCCCCCCCCCCCCCGCGGCGATCATCCAATTTTTATTTCAAATGTTTAATTTACATTGTTGTGGATACACATAGTTTAGGCCCTCAACTTCATGAGTTAATTTGTGAATGAGTGAATGAGTGAATGAATGACTGAATGAGTGATGAATGAGTGAATGAGTGAGTGAATGAATGAATGAATGAATGAATGAGTGAATTAATGAATGAGTGAAGGTACAGCCTCAAAATCTCATTTGTTAAACATTTTAAAAGGGTGCAATTAAATTAATTAAAATCCATACAGATTAACTTTCATAAATTCAGACTTTAGATCTTACCTTTCAGTTCCAGTTGATTCACAAAGTGTCACTGGTTTCACGACTTGGCTGTCCTCTTTGTGTTGCAGCACCTCAGCAGCGACTTTGCTTTCAAGGCTTTGTTGCACTTCTATCCACTTGGTGCACATTCTTCATGCTTTTCTCACAAAATTCAATTACCCTATAATATTTTTACACAATATGTGAAAATGTCATGTAGTTCCGTGAGTTGAGTCACGAAACTGCACAAAAAAAGCTCATCGGCCCACAGCCTATTAGGAAAAAGCCTTCCTTCAGCCAATCCACCCAATCGCTGGTCTTGCTGCTGCTGCTCGTCAGCGATCTTCCAAGTAATTGCCACGGGCTGACTCTTGGCGCTCTTTTTAAACCTCCCAAATTTTGCTCACAGATGAGAAAGCCTTCGTTCAACCAATCCACTCACTCGCTGGTCTGGCTGTTGCTGCTCCTCTGCGATCATCCAGGTAGGAAGATCTTCCCATACTTATGCAGATTCCCCACTCAGACGTTTCACTCTGGGGAAAGTAACTCACAGCCTTTCCAGCTATCCAGTTTTTCAATGTAATTCAAGACCGACAGACCCGGCAACATCCCCTTGAAACTTTCCCGCGCCCAAAGAGGAAGCAGCAAATAATCCAAAGTGGAAATCAGGATGCCCATGAAAAGGGGTCAGCGGGCGCGATTCCGAATAAACCTGCGGAATTCTATTCATACATGAAAACAGGAGAAGGCTCGCAGAGGGAAGGACAATTGAAGGACAAAGGAGGAAATTCGGTATTCGAGCTAAAGAGTGGACAAGGCACTAAACGAGGAGATCTCAACGGTATACAGTTAGAATGATACAGGGTGTTCGTAAGATGACGGAGGGGTCCGATGATATTCCGCATATGGTGGTATAAAGCAGGTGACGGTGTTGAGTCTTTTACGGAGCGTTCATGTGGTTAGTCACACTGGGCTCCAAAAGGAATCGATCTCAAAATATCGAGAGAGGCAAGATAAACGTTTGCTGGATCCTTGACAGAACTCTTGTCCCTGCTTAGCCAGTAACGAGGGCACAGAGGACTGGAGAATATGCAACATGTATTCTTTCTTTATCGAGGACAATCCAGGAAAACTGGTAAATTATAATCTGATAACTGTACATCCTGGTAGGGAAATTATTGCGGAAGAATCGTGATTAGAAACTTGATAGGAATAGTCAGCAGGGTTTTTACGCGGGAGGTCATGTCTCCTTGATCCACTTGACTCTTTAACAGTCTTGATAGAGTTTATGTGGGGTATGAAGAAGATGATTGTTGAGGCTCGGGCAGTGGACGTGTGGAGTACATGGATTGACGTTAATCATTGAACTACCTTACTCATTGCAAGCTGATTTTCTTAACATATGTAAACACCCATGGTAACCTTGCAGTTTAGATTAAAAGCCTGATTGGCCATCGAAAACGGAGGAAACTGCTGCTATTGTGTCCTTTTACTGAATGATTGTGACCGGTGCTGTTTCGTACGGATCGGCGTTGAGCCTTTATTTTTTGTGATGCATCTCCAAAAGGACACGATGAAAATATAGGGCGGGCTAAGTAGTAAGCTTCCAGGCGACATTAAAACTACCAGAGATGCCGATAGTGCGAAAGATTGTCAAAAGCCATCGCGGAATATAGGTTATTTTGAAATATAGATACAGAAATTACGTATGGAATTTCATGGGGAAAATGTGCGACAAATTGCACTTTTGGAGTTCGAACTTGCAGGGAAAGCATTTAGTAAATTGCAATTGTAATTGTAATTGTAATTAATTTATTAGAAATAATGTAAAACATAAAAGGAATTTGATTTAACTTACAGTCATAGCAAAAAAGAAACAGGACACACTATGCATAAAATTAACATAAACATCCACCACAGCACACTGTGATGGAAATCAGTAGCGTATCATCTTTTCCCACCTTTTTTCCCGCGGTCGGGTCAGTCGAACCATCCCGGCAGTCGGGGAGTTCGATGCTCTCGCAGCCGGCGATCGAAGCGCCCGCATCGGAGCGGTCGGAGCTCCTGCAGTTGGAGCTGCAGAAGTCGATCCATAACCAAGGGGCCGCGAGCACCACGATGTTAACTCCGCAGGCTCCCGCGGTTGGAGCTCCCGTCCATCCCTGACAAGAGATCGCAAGCTCCATGATGTTAAGTCCGTAGGCTCCCGCGGTTGGAGCTCCGGAAGTCGATCCCCAGCAGGGACCGCCAGCTCCAAAATGTTAGGCTGCAGTGCGGACGGAGATACGATACGGAAAAAGTGGCTTCACCGTCGAGGAAATATTTTTTTTAAGCTTCGCCCCCCCACACACATAACTCGCATAGTAGAAAACTAAACATACTCTAAAACATACATTTAACAACAGACTAAAAACAACGAAAGAATAAAGGAAGGGACAGACTGTTGGCGACGCTGGCGCCACCCGTAATCGCAATGCGTACACGGATTTTGGGTGCAAGTATATAGCTCAATGGAAATAGCAACACAAGTGGATATGGTGGGCCAGGAGATACATTGTGTTATTATTTTACTGTACGAACCCGTGAATACAAAAATATATCAAATAATGATTCAACTGTTTACCACTTTGGCTTGGACAGGTTTGGAATATTAAGTGCAAGTCTGGATCGCCTATTGTAGAGATACTGTGGAGCCTACGGTTCTGGTTCGGAATAGGTACATTCCTGGAATAGACAGCGTGAGCTATAACGAGAGTGAAAACGCTCACAGGTTCAGGGACAGTTTTTTCCCAGCTGTTATCAGGCAACTGAGCAATTCTGCCACAACTAGGGAGCAGTCCTGAAATAATATTTCACTCTCTGGTAACCCTTGGACTATCTTTGATCGGACTTTATTTTTTTTACCGTGCATTAAACGTTATTCGCTTATCATGTATCTACACAGTGCAAATGGATCGATTGCAATGATGTTTTGAGTTTTCGCTAACTGGTAAACTCGCAACAAAAGCGTTTTACTGTACCTCGGTACATGTAACAATAAATCAAACTAAACTAATCTACGTTGGACAAACTTGGATCGCTTGCTCTGGAGCGCGGGAGGCTGAATGGCGACGGGAAAGGTATAACATATTATGGGACATCCAAATAGGGTAGATAGTCATAATCATTTTCCCAAGATAGAATTGGAGGACATAGTTTAATGTGAGGGAGGAAAGTTTAAACGAGATTTACTTTGCAAGTCTGTTTTAAACAGAGATCAGACCGAGCCTGCATTACACTAGCAGGGGTGGTAGTGGCAACAGGAATGACAGCAACATTTAACAGTTATTTCGCCGGGGTCACAGATACGCAGTGGATAGATGAATGAAAGCAGATAAGGCTGCTTAAAATTAGCATTATGATCGTCTGCGATATGGAGAGCCGAGGGGCCATTATTTCTGCTGTACTAAATTTTAAACATTCCAGTGATCATATGCAGCGGATATTTGATCCAGCACTTTATCTGTGCCCTGAATTGTCGAATTGAAATTGGAATCTGAGAAATAATTAAGTCTCCGAAGTCGGATATATGGGAACCGGATCAAAAGCAAACACCAGAATATAATGAAAGCACTTGAAATGCAGACCAGTAAAACAGTGGATTTTCGCCGACTCTCCATCTCTGTGTCAGTCTGCCGCTTCCCATTTTTGTTGGCCAAAAGCTTTCTTCGGATTGTAATAGCCATAAATGTGTGGCGGGCGGTCAAGACGTTGACCAGGAGGACTTTTATTGTCACATGCACCAATTGGTACAGTGAAATTTGAGTTACCAAGCAGCCATTCGAATAAAAATAACACAATACCCCTAACCCCCCCCCCCCCTCTCCCACTACCACCCCCCACTTAAGACATACTAAGAAACAGGAAATCATACATTTAGACGCACTAAAAATAACAAAAAGGACGAAAGGACAAACGAGCTGCTGGCAAGGCAGCCACTGGGGTGGCGCCACGGGTGGCGCCACCCAACGTTTGCCAGAACGGACACCAGAATGAATGGAAGACATGGAATACAAATGCTTTGAATGCTATCATAAAAAAACCATGTCCGTGGACAAGAGTATATTAGCATTACACTGCAGAGCCAAGGGACGTCGTTAGGTATAAATACTTTCTCATATATATAGAGGGAATATGCGTTACACACCTCAAAGCACCAATGTTCCGATCACCACGCTCCACCCTCGGGGGGAGGGAAGGTTCTCTCTTTGATTAGGCCAACCATTTCGGGGGATTTTGTTTTTCATATAAATATCCACATGTTCCATTAATAACTAAAGAAGTAGTATGTATGTTGGCTCGAAGTATGCGAATGAGGCTATTAATAATTATTTTAAGACACTTTACAAATTATGAGGAGGGGTGCTATTCAAATGGATAAATGTGAGGAAATAGAAACGAAAAGTCTGTTTAAAAAGGGGGCTTTAAAGTATTTGTTGTTTTTTAAGCACACGGATGAAATACATCTCGGTCTCCGAAAAGAAGGATTGGACGAAATTTCTTCTGCTCCGATTACAGTTTGGCAATTCCGTCCACTAGATTAGAGATTGGAGAGGTTCGGATGGCTGCTGATAATGTGCCATTGTTTCTCAAAGAAGAAGTTGATAACAGGCATAACATCGATATGAAATATGAAGTCTATTTCCCTTTCACGCATATTCCCTGACATTTATTACTTTTCAGCTCCATTGTTTAAATATAAACCACGTGATCTTAATTTTTTGTTGTTCTCTCTTAAAATATGACGACAAATTTCCTTGGTAGATCGATCTTAAAATTATGTGGAGAAATGAAGTTAGAGTACATCAAAAGAATTCGAAGGAAGAATTGCAGTTGGTTATCACCCAGAAGCTGGATGGCGATGGAAAATCGTTGGCTGCGAAGGAACTGTAAAAACATGAAGCTTCAGCATATTTTGTAAATGTTTTGTAGTGTATTTTATGTTGCAGCTTTATAAACTTTTGCTAAGGACGAATTTACAATATTGTGTCCAGCATATTCGCCCTACGACAGGAAGAAATGGAGAGTTTGCAAACGAAGTTTACCAGAATGCTGCCCTGAATTTGTTGGTGTTGGGTATCCGGAGAGTTTGGACAAAGTTGGGATTTTTTTTCTCGACATCCAAGGCGGAGGGGAGACATCATAAAAACGTTCAAAAATTATGAAAATCATAGATACGGTCACAGTCAGAACCTTTTTCCAGGGGTAGATATATTAAATAGTAGAAGACATATGTTTAAGTTTAGAGTTGGAAAGTTCAAGGAGATGTGCAGGGCAAGTGTTTTTCACGGGGAATGATGAAAGCCTGAAATGTGCTTCCATGAGTGGTCGTGCAGGTAGATTCTATCGTGATTTTTAAGAAGCTTTTAGATAAGCACGTCAATATGCTGGAAATCCAGGGCTATTTTTGCGTCATCTTGAGGCAGAGGAGGTTCAATTGGCACCATGCTTGCCAGAGATATTGTGGGCCAATGGACGCCATTCTGACCTGTGCTGGTTTCGTGTTCTATGCACAAGTATGCGGATACAACTGCAATGCGGATACGAGACGAATAGGCTTGCTTTGGTTTACTTTGCTGAATGATTCAAAAATGAAGAACAAAGAATGATGTATTTGACCTTCCAACCTTTTCATTTATCTATTATCTTCTCGTATTCTGTATGAAAGATTGCCGAGTACATCTGCAGCATTACCGGAGCTCAATCGACGTATACGAGGAATTGGGGTTGAAGTAAAGAGCAACCCTGCGATAATTCACTGTCATTACTTCAAAGCACCAAATAAAACGACAACTACGAATGCAATACATCTGCAGCAATGGCGTAAATATATCTTCCAAACTAAGTATCCTATCTCACTATTCTGTGAGTATACGTGTTTTATTACACGTATAATACGAGAAAAGCAGTTCAGTAGTGATGTCGGTGACTAATTGCTACTAAATGACTTTTACCCGGAATACCGATCGCTGCAATGGTAGGATAATAAATGGCTAACAGACGGCCTTCCGGTATTCCGTGCATTTCCGTTACGTTTATGATCGCACTCTGTACTGCACGATATTATTTTCATACATATAGCTGAGGTGAAGCGCCAGGCACACAGCTAAATGATGTAGCAATTCATGTTTTCACCAATTGAACCGAAGAAGCTGCTCATGCAATGCGCTTATTGTTGACAAGTTGAGCTATATATAGATTATGACGTATTACTCTCAACTAATTTTCATGGGGAGAAACACTGTTAATGTTGAAATACTGTTAAAGACGTAATTGCAACAGTCACAATCACACTAACAATTTCCAGGCCAACCTTTGTTCAGGCGGAAGTACGTAATTTTAGCACAACGAGCCAAAAGAAAGCTTAGCCAAGTTTCGCTTCACGCCGTTCTTTCTTCCAGTGTTTAATTAAGCAACATCCACGTGCATTGGCTGTAAACAATTCTAAAAGTACAGCTACTTTTTCCAGTGTCTCCCGAATGACAATTATATTCTAGCGTCCATTTCAAATACAGGTTAAAGAGAATCATTAAAGTCCGATTAAAAATAGTTAAAGGGTCTCCAATGAGGTGGACGGTATGTCAGAATCTCCCGCTGGTTGATGATAGGATGTTTCAGTAACCTGAGAACAAATTGGAATAAAATGGTCCCGAATCTACAGTATGCGTTTTCACACTTCCGTACCATTTGCCTGATCGGAGAATGGCTCGTCATTTATTATGCTGATGGCTTACCGAGGCAGCATAAAATGTAGGTGGAGTCAAAGGGTGGGAGTGATGATGTTGGCGTGATGGTCTGGGCGGCATCCACGATTGTCTGCAAATTCTTGCGGTCTTGGATGGAGATGTTTCCAAACCATTTAGTGATGCGCCCAGATAAAAAGCTTTCTACTGTGCATTTGTAGAACTTGGTGAGAATTGTTGGGGACATACTAAACGTCTTCAGCCTTCTAAGCAAGTACAGACGACCGTATCCTATCTTGGCCATTGCTTTGATATGGCTGGCCCAGGAGACGACGCTGATGACATTTGCTGCTGGCGAATTGAAGCCTTCGATCATATCTACTTCGGCGCAGTCAATGTCTAACGGCGTATGTGCACCGTCTCCCACGCTGAAGCCCACCACAACCTCAATTGTCTTGCTGGCATTGAGGCAACAGTGAGGTTGTCATACCAAGGATAACAGAGAAACATAGAAACATAGAAATTAGGTGCAGGAGTAGGCCATTCTGCCCTTCGAGCCTGCACCGCCATTCAATATGATCATGCCTGATCATCCAACTCAGTATCCCGTACATGCCTTCTCTCCATACCCTCTGATCCCCTTAGCCACAAGGGCCACATCTAACTCCCTCTTACATATAGCCAATGAACTGGCCTCAACTACCCTCTGTGGCAGAGAGTTCCAGAGACCCACCACTCTCTGTGTGAAAAAATTCCTTCTCATCTCGGTCCTAAAGGATTTCCCCCTTATCCTTAAGCTGTGACCCCTTGTCCTGGACCTCCCCAACATCGGGAACAATCTTCCTGCATCTAGCCTGTCCAACCCCTTAAGAATTGTGTAAGTTTCTATAAGATCCCCTCTCAATCTCCTAAATTCTAGAGAGTATAAACCGAGTCTATGCAGTCTTTGTTCATAAGACAGTCCTGATATCCCAGGAATCAGTCTGGTGAACCTTCTCTGCACTCCCTCTATGGCAATAATATCCTTCCTCAGATTTGGAGACCAGAACTGTACGCAATACTCCAGGTGTGGCCTCACCAAGACCCTGTACAACTGAAGTAGAACCTCCCTGCTCCTATACTCAAATCATTTTACTATGAAAGCTAACATACCATTCGCTTTCTTCACTGCCTGCTGCACCTGCATGGCTACTTTCAATGACTGGTGTACCATGACACCCAGGTCGCGCTGCATCTCCCCTTTTCCTAATCGGCCTCCATTTAGATAATAGTCTGTTTTCCTATTTTTGCCACCAAAGTGGATATCCTCACATTTATCCACATTATACTGCATCTGCCAAACATGTGCCCACTCACCCAGCCTTTCCAAGTCACCTTGCAGTCTCCTAGCATCCTCCTCGCAGCTAACACTGCCCCCCAGCTTAGTGTCATCCGCAAACTTGGAGATATTGCCTTCAATTCCCTCATCCAGATCATTTATGTATATTGTAAATAGCTGGGGTCCCAGCACTGAGCACTGATGTATCAGCACTGATACAGGAAGAACGAACGTGGGTGACTGAGAAAGAGGAGTAAACGTGGAATGCAGGAGACCCCGGTGGCAGTACCTACTGAAAACAGATACACCCTCTTTGGAGCGGACGACACGACAAGATTGAGTGGTTGCCAGGGCTGTGATTCCAATCCTGGTGCCGAGGCTCAACGGGAAGAGTGACGTCAAGCAGAGCCATAGAGTTGGGAGACATCATCATCAGATGTGCGGTCAGGAGATTCTGTGGCAGCTGGCGAGACTCCGGGATGGTGCCATCCAGGACGTCTTGCAGCGGCTGCACGACATCCTCAAGAGTAGGGGGGGGGGGGGGAGGGGGGGGGCATGGGGGGGAGCGGGGGGGGGAGGGGGGGGGGGCTGCCGGTAGTTTTTGTGCATGTTGGCACAAATAATATAGGTCTGAAGAGGAAGGAGGTTCTTCAACAAGAATTTACGAAATTGGGTAGAAGACTGAAAAGCAGGACCTGCAGGGCAGTGGTCTCAGGATTGCTTCCTGTGCCTCGTGCTGGTGAAGGTAAGAATAGGAAGATAGGGCAAATGAATGTGTGGCTCAGGAGTTGTTGCAGGGGGCATGAATTCAGATTTCTGGATAGTTGGGCAGGGGTGACCTTATAAAATTGACGGATTGCACATAAATGAGGGGGACCAACTTCCTAGTGGGAAGGTTTGCTAATACTACATAGGAGGGTTTAAACTAGATTTACAGGGCGGTGGGACCGCGTGCAGAACAGTGGCACAGAAGAGGCTAGAAGTTGGTATGGAGGGTGGTGTGGGAAAGGTTAGTGGACAGAATAGGCAGGTGAAAGGCGGAGAGAGAGAAAGATCGGTTGGCTTAAACTGCACGTATTTTAATGCAAGGGGCCTGACGGGTAAGGCAGTTGAGCTTAGGGCATGGATAGGTACGAGCGACTGGAACTTTGTCGCCATGACTGAAACCTGCTTAAGGGACGCGCTGGACTAGCAGCTCAATGTTCCACGGTACAGGAGCTTCAGGAGAGACAGCGGGAAAAAGAGGACCGGGGGGGGGGGGTGGGGGGCGGCCGGTGGGTGGGGGTAGCATTCTTGGTTAAGGACGATGTCACGGCTGTGTTCAGAGGTGACATTACGCACGGTTCGTCTAGTGAGGCTCTATGGGTGGAGCTGAGGAACAGGAAAGGGATGATCACCTTTTTGGGGGTGCACTACAGATCCACGAATAGTCAACGGGAATTAGAAGAACAAATGTGCCGGGAGAATGCGGACAGCTGCAGGTCAAATAATGTTGTTTTAGCAGGGGATTTTAAATTTCACAATATATACCGGGAAAGATTCAGATAAGGTGCAATTCCTCATAAGTGTTCAGGAAAGCTTTCTTCAGTAGTATGTGGAGGCCCCCAGGTATGAGTGGTCAACGCTGGATCTAGTATTGGGAAATTGGGAAAGGCAATTTCATGAAGTGTGCGTGGGGGAGCCTTTTGCGATCAGTGACCACAGTTCATTAAGTTTAAAATAGACAATAAACAATAGACAATCGGTGCAGGAGTAGGCTATTCGGCCCTTCGATTCAGCACCGCCATTCAATGTGATCATGGCTGATCATCCACAATCAGTACCCCGTTCCTGCCTTCGCCCCATATCCCAGTGACCCCGCTATCTTTAAGAGCCGAATCAAGCTCTCTCTTGAAAGTATCCAGAGAACGGGCTCCACCGATCTCTGAGGCAGAGACTTCCACAGACTCACAACTCTCTGTGTGAAAAACATCCTCATCTCCGTTCTAAATGGCTTACCCCTCATTCTTAAACTGTGGCCTTAGGTTCTGGATTCCCCCAACATCGGGAACGTGCCACTGGCGCGTCCAACACACTTAATTAATCCCAAAATATTTTATAAATACATAAGGGGGAAAAGGGTAACTAGATAGAAAATGGGACATCGCAGGCATCAAAGCGGTCACCTCCGTGTGGAGCCACGGGAGATGGCAAGGTCCTAAATTAGTATTTCTCCTCTGTATTTACCGAGGAGAAAGACAGTAGGACGAAGGAAATTGTAACGGTCACTGGAAGTATCTTGACAGTTTTCAGGGTTAATGTCAAAGAGATACTAGAGGTACTGTCATGTTTGAAGGTAGCCAAATCTCCGGGGCCTGAACTGATGTATCCGGGGACATTGCGGGAAATCAGAGATTAAATTGCGTGAGGCCTGGTTGAAATTTACGAGTCGTTCTTAAATACAGGAGAGGTGCCGGTTACTGGAGGGTGGGAAATGTTGTACCTCTTTTCAAGAAGGGCTGCAGGGAAAATGCTGGGATCTATAGGTTGGTGAGCTTAACATCTGTAGTTGGTACGTTGCTGGAGATTGTTCTGAGGGATAGGGTACACAGGCATTTGGAGGGCAATGACTGATTAGGGATTACCAACATGTGTTTGTACGTAGAAGATCGTGTCTCGCAAATCTGATTTATTTTTCTGAAGGTGTGACCAAAACGGTCATTGACGGCAGAGCTGTAGACGTTATGTACATGGATTTCAGTAAGGCATTCGACAAGGTTCCGCATGGTAGACTACTCTGGAAGGTTAGATCGTAAGGGATCAAAGGAGTGATTGCTGAATGAATAGCAAATTGGCTCGAAGAAAGGAAGCAGAAGGTAATGGTGGAAAGTTGCTTCTCAGACTGGATGCCTCTGACTAGAGGTGTGTCTCAGGGTTCGGTGCTGGGCCCGTTACTGTTTGTCATCTACATCAATGATTTATGAGAACATACAGGGCAAAATTATCAAGTTTGCTGATGATACAAAAGTTAGTGGTTTTGCAGATGGTGTTCGTGGTTGTGAACGATTGCATCAGGATCTGGATGGATTGGCAAGGTGGGCGGAGGAACGATTGATGGAATTTCATACAGAGAAGTGTGAGGTGTTGCATTTTGGGACGTCGAAGAAGGACAGGACCTACTCCGTAAACGGTAGGCGTCTGAGTAGTGTTGCAGGGCAGAGGGATCTAGCAGTACAGGTCCCTGTGTCTTTGAAGATCGAGTCACAGGTAAATAAGGTGGTCAAAGAAGCTTTTGGCACTTTGGCCATCATCCATCAGAGTATTGAGTATAACAGTTGTGAGGTCATGTTGCAGTTGTATAAGACGTTGGTAAGACCGCCATTATCACGTTGTGTTCTGTTCTGGGCACCATGTTATCGGAAAGATATTGTCAAGCTTGAAAGGGTTGCGAAAATATTTACGAGGATGTTGCCAGACTAGAGGTTGTGAGCAAAAGGGAGAGGTTGAGTAGGCTGGGTCTCTATTCCATGTAACGCGGGAGGATGAGGGGAGATCTTATAGAGATATACAAAATCACGAGAATAATAGATCGGGTAGATGCACGACTATTTTACTCACCGTAAGGGAATCGAGTACCAGAGGACATAGTTTCAACGAGAAGGGTAAAATACTTAGTAGCAATCCGAGGGGTAACCTTTTCACAAAGGGTAGTGGGTTTATGGAACAAGCTGCCAGAGGAGGTGGTTGAGGTTGTGACTATATAATCGTTTAAGGAACAGTTAGACTGGTACATGGATAGGACAGGCTTGGAGAGCTATGGACCTAGATCAGGCAAGTGGGAGAAGTGTAGCTGGGAGATTGTTGGCCGGTGTGGGCAAGATGTGCCAAAGGACCTGTTTCCGCACTGTATCGCTCTATGACTATGCTAAAACACAATTGTGTCTGCAACCTCTGAAGGTCAGGGAACCAATTTAGTTTGTGACAGGATGGACAGAGGGCATAATTCCGCCAGGAAGGCACTCACAATTTGTAGTATTGGGGCAAGTATATTACATTTATGAAGAAAATGATGACGACGTAAATATGTCAGAGAATCAGATGCAATTCTTAAAGAACAAAGGAGGGTAGGGCATGTTCAAATAGCTGTCACTCAGAAGTCAAATGACTTTATAACAATAAGAAACAATGGTTGTGGTTGGCACAGAAAATGTAGCTCTGTCTGCTAGAAGGAAAATAAGGATTGAATGCAAAGGATGCTTTACTGCTAAAAGAGGAAGGCAGCCGGAAAGCACTGAAATAAATCGTTAACATAGGCCAGCGTATGTTAGTAAGCGTGAAATATAAAATGATGGAGTCAGAAGGGGAGAAAGGTTGTATTGTGGTTGGTGGTGGGTGAATGTGGGGAAGGCCATGACAAGGAGGAAGAGACATTTGTTGCAAATGGAGTAAGGAAGGATCATTAAGAGGTCTAGGTAAACGGTCCGAGGAAGGAATCGATCGGGAATTTTGTTAAATATTTTACTCGGTACAAAATCCAAAGTACTTAATAGATATTTTGAGCCAATGTTGGTTTGTATATTATTGTCGCGCAATACATTACGAGTTTCACTACTTTCAGTTATATTACACACATAAGCCCACATGGAAGAAATCGTACATTTAACAAGTATGGCATATCTCACATATGAACATTGTATGCATGTGTATGTACTGTATTAAGGGAAACAGTAAATAGGCGGTGTGTGAAGAGGTAGAAATTGTCGACTACTCTTGATCTGTTACTAATAAGACATCGATAGCGGAATAATTGTATGTCCATGACACGGTTATATCGGATTCGTTAGGTAGCACATAGCAGAGGACTATAAAATACAAAGTAATGGAATATTATAGTTTGAGTGATCTAACAATGAGATTCATTGGATATTTAACCAAATCTTTTAACTCCGTTCTGAAACGATTCTGGGTCCCCACATATATAAATGGATTGATGCAAAAACTTAGAAGTTGAAGCATGAATGCAGTTTCTTCCATGAGAAACTTTGAATTATTCTAACCGGAGCCCGAGAAATAACTAAGCTTCGCTATCCGGGCGTAAAGGAATCGGACAAGAACCAAAAACACAATAGGATGAAACCACCAGATATGCAAAAAAGCAATACAATAGATTTTTTCCGACTCTCTGTTTCTGTGTCAGCTTGCTTCTCTGCACTTTTTTTATCCAAGAGTCTTTTTCGGACTCTAATAGTCACTAGGATGTTTCTGATGGTGAGTGCGTTGAACAATAAAATAAGAATGAATGCAAGGCAAGGGGTAAAACTCCGGTGAAAAGAAGCAAATGCAACCCATGCCGATGAAGTATAAAATATTGGTTTTATGCTGCCGATGCACGGTACCCCGTCAATAATGGATATCGGCTCATACATAAAGTAATAAGGGATGTGTGTAACCCAGCTGACAGCACAAGTGAGTCCGACAAGAACCTGGGCCGTTTTTTCGGTGCAGTATTTTGCTTTCAGTTTTTGGCAACAAATGGCTACATATCGATCAAAGGTGAACGCTACGGTGAGCCACACGGAACCATCTCGAAACGCAACGATAAGAGCTACGTTTAGGCTGCAGACCGGTGTGATTGAGATGAAACTCAATGGATGATATATACCTACAACGCGGTTGAACACCACAGCCGTGAGAAGAACAAAGAGATCAGTCGTGGCCATTGACACCAGGTAGAAGGTGATGCATCTCGAAAGGCCGCATCTTCCTCGTATAAGGATCGCGATCACAGCAAGATTCGCTGTTGGAGAGGCAGACATTGTTAGTTTCCATATGTTGCCCGGTGCGCATTTATATATTTTATTTACAAAAAATCAAATGGGGATTTTCCGTGGGTTTAATTTTCGGCTTTTGATTACCATGGAAGGAATAAGGATGGGAGCGATCCTGTGGAAGTGATCTACATTTTAGTCCAAAGGTAGTTACGCAAAAAGACAAACATATAATCAGAGAAATGATTCTTACTTAAGACGGACCCAATTTTACCTGAAAAAACCCCAAGAAATTTGGAAGTAGGGTGCAAACAGCTATTTGAACGAAATCAATTTCAGGTTTTTACGAAGATTTCAGAGTGAATATGACCGAAGTTCCACTTTGGCGATGTTATTGATAAGAAAGGTAGATTTCCTTCTGAGAGGATTCATGAATCGGTGGAGTGGTATGGAATTCGAGTAAAGCAGTATAGTAAGATGCCTTCTACGCTTAAACTATGCCTTCTACGCTTATCCACTTTGTGACACAGGGATATGTTTCCTGCAATCTGCTCCATCATGTTCTCTCTTAACCTTCGCGGATGCAGCGAAATGCAGACCTGTGTTCTCCAGTCTCACATTTTACCTGAGGTGCTCCGTCCCAGGCAAAAACCTTTGCATATTACGATCAATGTCTTTGACCTTGCCGACCGGGAACTCATCCAGGACTCCAGCTGAGCACTGACGAGGTTTTAGAATGTTGAAGACAAGGCACATTGCATCCACGTTGAGCTGGAATGATAATCTAAAATCCGTGATAGGATTGGTGAAACATATTATGAACGTAGCTGGGAATGCTGGAGATAAGGGTGGTGCATTTGTCTTTGCACAAAATATGGCGATGGTGTGGATAGCAAGGAAGGATGCCGCAGTCTACGGCAGGTTTTCGATCAGATGGAAAGGTGGTTGGGCATTGGCAGATGGGTCAATCTGAACAAACGTGAAGTGATGTATTTTGGGGTCAGATAGGTGTCAGAACGTTTCTGTAAATGATTTGGACTAAGGAACTTTGCTAAACAGAGAGACAAAGGTTTCAACCCCTTTGTTCCCTGTACCGGACTATTTTATTTTCATCTGGAGCCAAGGAGGGTGATAACAAATATATAAGATTTCAAGCGATGTAGATAGGATTGATCGTCAGAAGCTTTGCAAATGGTGTGGGGTATCAAATGCAAGAGGTTTCAAGTGCGAGGATGAAACATGAAGCGGATCGATGTGAATGGTTGGTATCTGGAATGTGCACCTAAAGGTGTTGGAATCAGATGCATCCGCCATTTATGAAGTTTTTTGGACAGTGACATGAATAGGCACGGCAAAATTAGGGTCATAGCGCGGATAAGTGGGCATAGTATGCGGTCGGGTAGGAAAGGCTCAGCGTCGACATAATGGAACAAAGGGCCCTTTTTTTAAACAGCACAACTGCAGCCCTGTCAATATTCCTGCAGACACAGCTAGCGACACGTTCGTCGAAAAGTGTAAACCGCATTTTATTGTGAATAGTCACCCTTAGTATTGCATATACTTACGGTATTATATATATATATATCTACAATAAGATGGTCGCAACTGTTCAAGAATGGTATTTACGAGGAGTAACCGATAAAAAGTTCTTTACCTGGGAACCCGATCGCTGCGACGACGGGATAATAAATGGCGAACAACCGACCTTTCGGTATTCCGTGCATGTCGGTCCGAACCTTATATTACGCTAACGTAATGTTTTTCATATTTATAACTAAGGTCAAGCTCCAGGGATTAAAGCGAAATGCTGCAACATGTTATGCATCCAATAAATGAAGCGAAAGAGATACAGTGGCTGCTCATGGGATTATTTTACTTTGCAAAATGGAATTGTTTAAAGATTATGGCATACTTCATAAGTAATGTCCATACTGCTTAAATGTTTATGCTAGTCATGATATTTATGCTGAGCACCGTGACTTTAATAGTTGAGTGCGTCAAAGGTACGTTGTTATTATAGGTAGGTACTGTAAGTTACTGTTTTTTGTTCATACCGTTCAGGAAAAAGTTCACAACTATCATAAAACTATCATACTATGGTACACACGTGCGAGAATAGTAGATTATACTGAGATAGTACACAAGAGTCGCCCCGATACCAGCGCCATTTTCGATTAGTCACATGCGAAGTTGTTAAGCATGCAGGGTCACAATTTGGCTGTAAAGGTCCGTTCCACTGGCCGTGATATGGGTTGGAGATGCAAGCGTCTGCCTGACATGCGATGCTGTTGACGTCCTCCTCCGCTGCTCCGCCGCTCTGTGTTGCTGCTGGCCACGTGCGCTTGGCCTCTTGCTGCGGCGCTTGATATCGATCCCCGTGCAGCTGTAGGGCCTCCAGCGATCCACCCCACCGACAGCTTGATGCGGCCACAACGCATGTGCGTCGACCTTCCGAGGTCGACGCACGCCAACGCCTGCGCTCGGCTTTCCCGAGAGCTCCCGAGAGTTGTCGAGAGCTTTACTCGACGCACGACGCGCGACGCACGCGAGCGCCTCGGCTAGACTTTCCCAACAACTGCGGAGAGCTTTGTACTGGAGTTGGGCCCTGTACTCGAGCTCTTTCTCTCTTTCCTCGGGCTCTCTCCGCTTTTCGCCCGACTACTCTCCTCCCGCTAGCTCGCCCGGCTCCCCTCCTCCTCTTCCACCTCTCTCCCCCTCCTCTTCTCTCCCGATCCTCTATCCCTCTCTCTCCCATCTACTCTCCCACCCACCCTCCTTCCCCCCTCTCCCCCTACCCTCCCCACTACCCATCCCCTCCCCGCTACACCCCTCTCACCACTGCCATCTCCTCCCCCTCTCTCCCCCCTCCTCAACCATCTCCCGCCTCCCCCTCTCCCTTACACCCCTCTCTACCCCCTATCCCCCCACACCCTCTCCTGTCTAGCCCCTCCTCTAAACCCCCCTCCTCTCTTCCCCTCCTCTCTCCCCACCCTCTCTCCCCTTCAGTCTCTCCCCCTCACCGTCTCACCTGCACACTCCCCTCCCCGTCTACCCCCTCTCTTCCCCTCCTCTCTCTCCCCCTCCAAACTCTCCCCCTCCCCCTCTCCTCTCTCTCCCCCACCTCCCCCTCCCTCTTCTGCCCCCTCCTCCCACCCCTCTCCCCTCCCCCTCTCCCTCCTCCTCCACCTCCCTCCCCCTCTCATCCCCCCTCTCCCCCCTCTCTCCCTCTTCCCTCCCTTTCCCACCGTCGCCCCCCTCTGCCCTCCCTCCACCCCACCCCTCTGCCCTCTCCCACACGCCCTCCCACTCCGCCTGCCCTTCCTCTCCCCATACTCCCGCCCTCTCCCCCACTCCGCCCTCTCTCCCCGTCCCCTCTCGCCCCATTCCACCCTCTGCCCCCCTCCTTTCTCTCCCCCTCCCTCCTCTGCCCCTCGCCCCCTCCACCCCCGCTCCCCGGTAGGTACTCCACGAGTCAGTTAAAACAGGCACACGTGTGATTTTATACGGGTCAGCTTTGTTCCTCAAGAGGGAGCCGCGAAGCAGCTTGGGCCCTTGCATATATATAACACATGCAAGGATCTCTCAGATTGTGGGGATGACAGCGAAGGCCAAGGGGAACATGAACCAAACTGACAACGGCACCATGTACCAATTCGGTCTGAATTAGTCGAAATTCAGTCGAAAAGCCGCATTCTGCTCCCCCTGCAGATGCTGCCAGCAACCTTTGTTTTGCTTCCGATTTCAACAGTTGCAGCATCTTGATTCTACAGAAATCTTGTCCGAAATGTTAGCAAGGGAAGATTTAAGGAAAATAAGAAACCAAAGGCACTATATCAGTCGAAATAATACTTAATAATTCCAAAGTATTTATGATGTACACGTACCGAAACAAGTTGCTTAAATAAACTGACAAATAAAATACCTTTTATAGTTCACTAGTTTATTTAGTGTCACCTGTGCAAAGATATAGTGGAATGTTTGTTCTGTATGTTATGCAGTCAAATCATACTATACATAGAGAGATTCTCTTCTGGAACAGCACTATATCATGCTGATCCGACTGATTTATCTTTTGCCAAGGATGGATTTAAAAGCATGAAGCATGTTTATGTTATTTGGTTTTTTTAAGCGCGGCAACAAAAACAGTCGTCTTTCCTCGCGTGCGACCAGAGATATATCCTAACCTCGGCAGCGGTCCGTGCGGAATATGCATGTTCTCCCTTTCATTGTGTGAGTTTCCGCTGTGCTGTGGTTTCCTCCGACTCAAGAAGTCGCGCGAATTATTATCTGAATTGGCCACGGAAAATGCCTCGTGCGTTGATCATTGGTATAAGTTTGATGGCAAGAAGACGAGGAACCGAATAATAACCCTTAGTCATCACAGAGGTTCAAAGGATAATAATAACATGGTCCACTTTAAGTACTTATCGCTTCGCACCATTATACACCATCGAAACGTGTCTTTAAGCCCATTTCCTCCATGCCGAGCATGAAGCCGGCTTCTGTTGCCTGAAATGTTAGATGGTCGTTTGGACATTTTTCTTGACCAAACAACCATCAACACTTGGCATTGTTTCCCACCATCACTTTCACTTGGAGATCTTTGTATTCACCACCTTCTTGGTGTTCAGAACCTCCCTCTCGAGAATCCTTTAAATCTTTCCTCTTTCTCCTTGAACCTATGCTCTCTAGCTTCAGGTTTTCTTAACTTGGGGAATGTGTGTGTGGGGGGGGGGTGTGGTTGGTAGAGAGATCGCGCTATTTTATCTTAACTATTCCACTCCGGATATCATAGACGTCGATAGCATCATCGTTCAACTCTTTTCCATCCTGCGATACCAGCACCCAGCACACCCCCCCTCCCCCTAACCCCCAAAGTAGTTTTGCCCTTTAACTAGAGCTCTCTGGATGGATAATATCTTCGATTATTTTCAGCATCCTCGCCGTTAATCGCATAATTCCTATGTTATGCCACCAACATTAAACATACTATTCCAAGCGCGGTGTCACTGTCTGCAGAAATCATCCTCCTCCTTGTACAATCAGTCGGAAGACGAACCCCGACCCCAGACATTGCCTATCCATTCCCTTCCGAGATGCTGCCTGACGCTGGGTTACTCCCGCTCTTCTAGTTTTACTCACGATTCCAACATCCCCGGTTTATTGAGATTCTAGAGGACGAAGTTGTCTTTTATTGCAGAATTATAGAAGCATAGAGCACTCAACCGGATTCTTTCGACAAACCTCGTCATCGCCGAGATTAGACTGCGATCTCGACTTTCGTTAAACTTGCTGCTGTCACCAGTAAGTATGGAGAGTTATAGTTAATGAAGAATTCTGAGTTAAAAAATACCCATATAAAGAAAGTATGGAAATTCTTACATATGATAATTGTGGTGTGTTTTATGTATTGTGATTTAAAATGGGCTTGTGAAGGAAAGTGCAAGAATGACCAAATTCTCTATCTATTTCTTTTATTAATACCGTGTTATGTATTGTCGAATATAAAATACATGTTTGGTCGTTCAGGGTGAATTGTTGTATCAGACACGAACATTTAGTTTTTTTTTAATGACACAGCAAGGAAGCAGACCTTCGGCACTTCGATCCGTTGATCACCCGTTCACGAGATTTCTATATTGTCCCATTTTATCATCCATCCCTTTAAAATTAATGTTACAGGAACTGAATAGTCTACAAACCGGTTTGTCAGTGGAATGCGCCAGGTAGCCGGAGCATTCGGAAAAAAGTCACGAAATCACAGGGCGAACTTCCAGACTCCAACGACTTGCACGTTAGAGGATTACAAATTCAAACTACTCAAATATTATAGATGGAGCAATCCGACGATTAGATTCTGCGGATATTTCATCCAACCCTTTAACTCCGCTCTGAATTGATTCTGGGTTCCAACATAAATAAATGGATTGATACAAA
This sequence comes from Raja brachyura, assembly GCA_963514005.1. The sequence goes on from OY740795.1 coordinate 5,703,528, forward strand.
AACTCAAAAGTTGAAGCATGAACCCACTTTCTTCCAGAATAAATTTTGAATCATTGAAATTGGTGCCCGAGTAATAGTTAAGTTTCGCAATTCTAACATAAAGGAATCGGATTAGAAATAAAAGCCATAATAGCGTGAAACCACCAGAAACACAAAAGAGCAAAACAATAGAATTTTTCCGGCTCTCTGTCTCTGGGTCTGTCTGCTTCTCTCCATTTTTGTTTACCAAGAGTCTCCTTCGAACTTTAATGCCCACCAAAATGTATCTGATGGTGAGTGCGTTGAATAGGATTATAAAAATGAATGGAAGACATGGGGTAAAAATGCGATGAATACAGTCAAAGGCGACCCATGCCTGAGAGGTGTAAAATATTAATTTTATGTTGCAGAGCCAAGGTACATCGTTAATAATGAATATTGGTTCATATATGAAGTAATAGGGAATATGTGTAACACAACTGAGAGCACATATCGTCCCGACCACTACGGCCGCCGTTTTCTCCGTACAATGCTTGGTTTTCAGCTTTTGCCAACAAATGGCCACATATCGATCAAAGGTGAAGGCCACAGTTATCCAGACGGAGCAATCACGGATTCCATTAATGAGAGCACAATTTAGGCTACAGACGGGTGTAATGGATAGCAAACTGAATGGGTAGTAAATACCCATAATGCGATTAAAAACCACAGCTGTGATCAGAACAAAAACATCGGTCACAGCCATAGCGACCAAGTAGAAGGTGATACATCTGGATAGACCGCATCTCCCACGGAGCAGTATCAAAATCACTGCCAGATTCGCTGCAAGAGAAATGCACATTTCTGGTTAGTTTATAAATAATTATCACTCATTAGATACGAAAGGAGGAATCCCAGACAAACTTTACCAGCTAGCACAGCCCCTGCGATGATTATACTTTTTCCATCCCTAAATGTCCACAACCTGCGTGACAATTGAACAGCCAAATGGTTCTACACTCACGTGTAGGTCACACCGTGGAACAATGATGGGCACTTTTCCGTGAGCGCCAAAGTTTACCAGAAGAATCGTCTGAAATTCATCGGCTCTGACTACAGTTTGGCAAACCACTCCAGGAAAGATATGGCAACGGATTAGAAGGCTGCTGACAATGTGCCACATTGTTTGTCAAAAAAAAGGTTTATATTAATATAATTTAGTTTATAGACACAGCGAGGAGACAGGTTCTTCAGCCCACCCAGTCCACCCCGCCCAGTTATCACCCGTACATTAGTTCTATCTATGACACCAGGGATAAGTTGCATTAGGCACTTACTTTGTAGAGGAAATATACGATAGTGGCGTTTAACAAGCTTCTAGATAAGTACACTAATATGCAAACAATGAGGCATATTTGCATATGTTCAGGCAGAGAGCATTCGTTTTCGACACAACATGTACACAACCATTGTGGGACGAAGAGCGCGGTCCTTTTCGGCACTGCTGTTTATGTATGCTGTAGTATGGATATACTGTTATAGTCTGTGGTAGAATAATGAGTTTGCTTAGCCAGTGTTCACTGAACGATTCACACATGGAGGAAGGAATAACGATGTATTTGATATTCTAACATTTCCATAACTCTAATATTTTCTCTTGTTTTGTGAGAATGATCATCGCAGCTCCGCCGACGTAAATAAGCAATTTCGATGGCGGGATAGAATAATATTGCAATATTTTACTCTCATTGTTTAAAGCACGTACTAAAATAGCAACAATGAATACAATACCTCTGAAGAAATGGTGCAAATATCTAACTCAATCTAATGATCTAATCGCACTATTCTTCGTTTAAACATGCCAATTCACACAGCAATACTACAGCACGAGCAAGGAGGCACGGTACGAACGATATTACAGTACGTGACTTCAGCAGTGATGTCTGTGACTAATTACTAATTGAATAACTTTACCTGGAATGCCGATTGCTGCAATGATTGGATAATATATGGCGAACAAACGGCCTTTTGGTATTCCATGCATTTCCGTCACCAGTATATTGCACTCCGCACCATACACACATATTTTCGTATTTATAACTGATGTCAAGCTCCAGGGACAATAATAAGTGGTGTGACGATTCGTGCTCTAACCAAGTGAACCAAATAACCGGATCACATATTATAATATTTGAATTATTTAAAGATTATGACCTATTACTCGCAAATAAAACGACAGGGTAAATAAAGTTATCTTGAATTACTGTTCAACACACAATTGTTAACAATTCTGAATCTGAATTTCGTTAGTGCTTGATTTTACACGATTTTAGCACAACGGGTCGAAAAAAAGCCCAACCAAGTTTACCGCGTTCTGCACCCCCCCCCCCCCCCCCCCACCCCCCTCCCCCACCGCTCGCACATATTTTCTTGGGGCTAATTGAATAACGGGCTTATTAAATAACGTGCCATACACACACGCGCACGCTCACACACACACACACACACACACACACACACACACACACACACACACACACACACGCGCGCACACGCACACGCACACGCACACGCTCACACATAATTGAATAACGTGTCATATATAATTAAATAACGTGCTATTATATTTATATACATATATATTTAAGAAAACAAAGAAACAAACATTTTTAGTTATCGAGATATATATGAAAACAAATAAACAATAATATTGCAGAGGTAAAAACAATGTCCCCTAATCTGAGTAGTTTGGATCTTATTTAGAGGTTGTCGTATTTAATAGCCTAATCTGTCACTGAAGAAGATGCACCTAGATCTGACTGCTTTCAGGCTCTTATATCTTCATCTCGATGGCAGAAGTGAAATAATAATAATAATAATGCATTTTATTTGCTGGCGCTTTCTGGAAACCCAAGGACACCTTACAGGACATAAAATCACAATACATTATCAATATTAACAAAAAATACACAAAACATGTTAAGTCATTAAAATCAGGGTGAACATGGTGGAAGTAATGCCGCGTATGCTAATCTAAACAGGTGTGTTTTGAGTTGTGATTTGAATTGATCGATAGTGTCCAGGTGACGGATGGGAGGTGGGAGAGTGTTCCAGAGACGTGGGGCAGAGCAGCTGAAGGCTCTGGCACCCATGGTACTGAGTCTAAATGTGGGGACAGTTAAAATTGCAGCTGAGGAGGAACGAAGTGACCGGGAAGGAGTGTATGGTAGCAGCAGGTCAGAGAGGTATTGGAGAGCAAGGTGGTGTAGCGCTTTGAAGGTCAGCGGTAAAATCTTGTAGTTAATCCGGTGGTGCACAGGGAGCCAGTGGAGCTGAGTAAGGATGGGTGTGCTGTGGTCCGATGCTCTGGTGCGGGTGATGATCCGGGCTGCAGAGTTCTGAATGCATTGGAGGCGATGAAGAAGTTGATTGGAGGTGCAAGTGAGGAGGGCGTTGCAGTAATCGATGCGGGATGTGACCAGAGCGTGGATTAGGACTTTTGTATTGTGTTTGGAGAGGGAGAGGCGGAGTCTGGAGATGTTGCGGAGATGAAAGTATGCAGAGCGTGTGATATTGCTGATGTGGGGGTCAAAGGAACGTGTACTGTCCAGAATGACGCCGAGAATTTGGACATGGGAGGAGGTGGGTATGGGTGAGCCATCAACTGAAATGGTAAACGGGTGGGTTTTGGAGAGTGTGGACTTTGAGCCAACTAGCATGATTTCTGTTTTATTTCCATTGAGTTTTAGAAGGTTGAGTGACATCCAGTTGCTGATAGCTTGAAGACAGGTGGTGAGGGCAGTTGGGGGGAAGGGAGGTGTTTAGTTTTGTGGAGAGGTAAAGTTGTGTATCATCGGCGTAGCAGTGAAAATTGATTCCAAAATGACGGAGAATATTGCCAAGAGGTTAAATATAGATGATAACAAGCAGTGGCCCCAACACCGATCCCTGAGGAACACCATGGGTGTCTGTGGCAGTTGTGGATGTGACTTTATTTCCCTGGATGAACTGTTTTCTGTCGTGTAGATAGGACCTGAACCAAAGTAGTGCATTGTTATTGATGCCGGTGGCAGATAAACGTTCCAGAAGAATTGGGCGGGAGATGGTGTCAAAGGCTGCTGTGAGGTCGAGGAGGATCAGGATGGATAAGTGGCCGGTGTCAGCTGCGAGAAGGAGATAATTTGTATTTTTTACCAAGGCTGTTTCAGTGCTGTGATTGTGGCGAAAACCGGACTGAAATGGTTCATAGAGGTTATTGTTTTGAAGGTGGACTTGAACTTGTGTCGCTACTGTCCTTTCCAGAAGTTTAGTGATGAATGGGAGGTTGGAGATCGGGCGGTAGTGATTTGGATCGTTTAGATCAGAACCTGTTTTTTTAGAATCGGGGTGACATAAGCTGTTTTGTGAGATGTAGGGACAGTAGCAGTTAATAGGGAGGAGTTAATTATGGACGTTATGATGGGTGAGATCGAGGGCAGACAGGATTTAACCAGGACAGTAGGGATGGGATCAAGCAAGCAGGAGGAGTTCTTGGACTTGGTGATGAGTTTAGTTATTTCTTCGACTGTTGGAAGCTGGAAAGTAGATACGGTGGAGAGTGGGGGGTCCAGTGTGGAAGTCCAGGGTGGGCTGTTGTGAGCAGAAGCTGAGAAAGAGTTCAATAGGTGATGAATGCTGGTGATTTTGGTACTGAAGAAGTCCAAAATGAGAGTGTGAGTCTGAGCTTAGTTTATTGTCCCGTGTACCGAGGTACAGAGAAAAGCTCTGGTCATCCAAAGACACAGAGCATTGGAGAGGAGGCAATATTTATTATTTCTTTGTCAAGGGCAATTCGGCCTATCTCGTAAATTATAGTCTGCTAAACTTACATCCTGGTCGGGAGATTATTGAGCAAGAACCGTAAGAAGAAATTGTTAGGAATAATTAGAATGGTTTGTGCGTGGGCTGCCGTGTCTCGTTGACCCTCTAGAATCTTAATGCTCTTGATGGAGTTTACGTGGTGTCTGATTAAGATTATTGCTGAGGCTCGGGCAGTGGGCGTGGCCTACATGGTTTGACGTTAATCATTGAACGACGTTACACATTTCAAGCTGGTTTTCTAAACACGTGGAAACATCCATGCAAGCTTTGCAGTTTGGTTTCATAGTCGGCTTGGCCATCGAGGACGGTAGAATAGTGTAATTGGTGGAATAGTGTAATTTTCCCTTTATGTTTGTGATCGGCGATGTTGCGCGGTGATCGGTGTTGAGCCTGTAATTTTATAGTGATACAGATCCAAAAGGACATGATGAAAATGTGGGTCGGATTGACTAGTAAGCTTGCAGGCGACATAAAGCCTATCAGAGATGTAGATGGTGAGTAACGTTGTCAAACGACATGTCGGGATATGGGTACTTAAATGACAGATTGAATTTTACTGGGAAAAGAGTGACACTTTGCATATTGTGGTGTTCGAACGTGTAGGCATTTAGTAAAGAGCAGGGCCCATCGTGGTAATGCGTACATAGATTTTGCGTGCAAATATATAGCTCAATGGACATGGCAATATAAGTGGATATGGTGGTCAAAAAGATATATGGTGTGCTATCTTTTATTGTACGAAGCCCTGAATTCAACATATATCAAGTCATAATTCAAATGTTTACCGATTTGGTTTGGACACGTTTGGAGTATCAAGTGCAAGTCTGGATCGCGCATTAAAGTGGTACTGGGGAGGCGATCGTACGGTTTCGGACTAGAACATTCCTGCCCGACGGCATGAGCTGTGACGAGAGTGAAAACGCACACCTCCAGGTACAAGGAGAGTTTGTTCCCAGCTGTTATCAGGCAGCGGAACCAATCTGCCACAACTAGAGAGCAGTCCTGAAATATTATCTAAATCTTTGGTGACCCTTGGACTATCTTCAATCGGACTTTACTGGCTTTACCTTGCAATGAACGTTATTCGCTTGTCATGTATCTACGCAGTGTAAATGGCTGGATTTTAATGATGTACCAGACTAAGTGGAAGCCGTTGGGTCCTTGTCACGCAGGAATCTTAGTCCCCCAAAGCAATATTCTACCACACACCCATAACCACCAACTGCACAGGCGAGTTCATTTCCCTTCATCCCTAGCATTCTCACCCCATCCTCTTCACCCTCTCTATTCTTTCCCCTCACCTCCTCCGTTCCCCAATCCCGCCTTCACCTCTCTGTCCCTCTCCTTTCCCCTATCCTCAGTCACTCCCTCCCAGCCTTCATAACTTCTCTCCCCTCCCTACCCCCATCCTACCCCTCTATCCCCCAGCTCCCCCAATCCTCACCTCCCACTATCCGTCCACTAACCATCTTCACCTCCCCCACTGCCCACCTCGACCTTTATTCCCCACTCCCTACCTCTCCCTCTCCATCTCCCCCCTCCTCAACTCCACAACTCTATGGTCTCTCCCCCCCTCTCTCTATCCTCACCTCCTCCCTCTTCTTTCCCCTCTCCTCCTCCCCTCCCCAATCCCTCTCTCACCTTTCATTTCCCCACCGTCAGTCAGTCCCTCCCTCCCTCCCTCCCGCCCTCCCTCCCCAAGATCTCCAGGTTGCCGCTCCTCTCCGTTCTTGCGTGCCCGGAGGAGAATCAGCCGTCGGCGCCATTAGAGACGGGCCTCGCATCGGCCCGGAAACATCAGCACGTACGGTGGGAGGGGGGGGGGGGAAGAAGCGCTGGGAGAAAAGACTGGAGAAGTGCCATGGGGGAGAGGGGCACGAGCCAGCGAGAGGGACCAGGGGGGAATGGGCTGGAGCTGAGGGGCGTTGCGATGGTGGTACATTTGGGACTCGCAGCGGGCGCAGGACGCTCTCCTCCGCCGGGTTCAGACTCTTCGCTTTCCGCATGGCGACATCTCCATCTCCAACTCCGCGCCGTGCCGGGCCGGGCGCTTACGGTTCCTCCCAAAATGGTGTCCGTTTGGAGACCTCCGCCGGCATCCTCAGCTCCAGTAAGGACCCGATGGCGCAAGATGGGGCTGTGTGTCCAGGGGAGTGACAGGGGAAGAGACCAATCCGCGCGGCGCTTACTGGCAGGAGGGGAAATCGATCTGCGCACGCGCGGTTATTGATTTTTGGAACCTCGCTATCTGTTACAATATACTACTGATCCGAACGAAACTTGATGTACTAACAGCACAGGGGAACGGTGGGTGAGCTGAAGGAAAATCGTAGTGCTATCCCCTACCGTTTTTGCGCAAATAGTGTAAACGCACAAACCGGAAGAGCACAAGATCAGAGTTATAGTTTTGTATAGATAGATAAATAGATAGATAGGTAGGTAGAAAGATAGATAGAGAGAGAGAGAGAGAGAGAGAGAGAGAGAGAGATTGCCTTTTTGCTTACTGGTGAGCACACAACAAACGCGTTTAACTGTGCCTCGGTACACGTGACAATTGACCAAACTGAACTCTTCTAAGTTGGACAAACTTGGATCGCTTGCTCTGGAGCTTCGGAGCCTGAATGTCGACGACATATTATGGGACACCAAAATAGCATCGACAGTCAAAAGCATTTTCCCATTATCGAATTAGAGGACATAGTTTAATGTGAGGGAGGAAAGTTGAAAGGAGATAAACTTTGCAAGTTAGTTTTAAACAGAGATCAGACAGAACCTGCATTACACTCTTAGGGGTGGTAGTGGAAACATGAACGTCAGGAAAATCTAGCAGCCATTTTGCCGGGGCCACAGACACGCAGTGGATAAAGGAATACAGATTACGTGGATGCAGAGAGGACTTAGCCATACGATCGTCTACGACATGGAGAACCGAGGGGGCAGTACTTCTGCTGTACTAAATTTTGAACATTCCAGTGATGATATGCAGTGGATATTTGATCCAGCGCTTTATTTGAGCCCTGAATTGAATCCGGGTTCCAACAAACTGTGAATAAATGGGTTCACACAAAAAAGTAAAAAGTAGATCATTTCGTGCACTTTCTTCCAGCAGGAAATCTGACGAATTCAAATTGCGAACTGAGAAATAAGTCTCCAAAGTAGGATGTATGGAAACCGGATCAGAAGCAAACACCAGACTATGATGGAAGCACTTAAAATGCATAAGAGTAAAACCATGGATTTTCGCCGACACGCCATCTCTGCGTTAGTCTGCCGCTTCCCATTTTTGTTGGCCAAAAGCTTTCTTTGGATTGTAATAGCCACAAAGATGTGCTGGACGGTTAAGACGTTCAACAGGAATTTCATAATGAATGGAAGGCACCGAGTACAAATGGGTTGAATGCTCACATGAACACCCCATGACTGGGAGCTATAGAATATCAACTTCACACTGCAGAGACAAGGCACGTCGTTAAGTATGAATATAGGCTCATATATAAAGTAATAGAGAATATGCGTTGACCATTGGTTTTAGACGAAGCATCATTATTCAACACCGAAACACCAATGAAGCATGAAGCGTGGCGTGAAGCTCCACGATGGCATTTGCATCAAGGCCCCGAACGCCAGGCGCCAACGCCACGTGTTGATCAAAGGCGACAACAATGCACTCCCCAATCCAACATCCAGAGACAACTTCACATGAGGAAGCTGTGAGAGGATCTACCTGTCAAGGATAGCCCTAGTCAGCCACAGCAGGAAATGCAGCTACTGATGAACCATTTCCAAACAGGACGAAATCGAAGCCGCACGATCATCTCTCGCAGATGCCAACCTTCTCTCGGATAGCAACCATTATTGCACATGAGACAAAAACGAAGGGAGGAAAGATCTCCGGTTGGTTAGCCCAACCATTTTTCAGGATTTTGCTTATCATTCAAAGCCACGTCGATGGGGTGATATCAATACGATCTATTAATAACTAAATAATGTCTGATGGGTCTCAGATGACTGCCCAAACTATGAAGCCAATGCCGCAAGCAACAGATAGGAAATGCTGCTAGAACAATTGGGTATGGGTATGCAAGAATGCATAGAGATATTGTTTATTCTGGAGATGACGCTGTAGTGGATTTGATGAGGAGAAGAATAAAGAGAACATAGTTGTTCCAGATGACATGAAAACATATGTGAAGGGGCATTGGACATTCTTCCATGTCCGTTGTTGTCACGAGGCAATTCGACCGTTACGTTGCATCTGTATTTTTTCTATTGAGGATATTAGGAATTTGACGTATCACACAACTAACTAAACCACTATTCGATAACGAACAACCTTTAGTGTTATATCTTGATGAAGTTACAAATTTAGGTAAATGTTCAATATTTCTCGAATATCTAAATTCCCCTGGCACATAGGATGGCCAGGGGTTGTCAATATTATGGAGGCAACTTGAATCAATATTAACTCTGCTATATTATAGCATAAGGTTGAGAAGTGGAGAACGCCGGCCAGTTAGTTCAGGAACCATGAGATGTAATCTGCTTGTATCATGCTAAAACACAGCCTCTGAAGGTCAGGGAACTAATTTAGTTCGTGATATTACGCCTGCCGCAAATACGCAATTCAGAATAGACAGAAGACGTAAATTTCGGCAGGAAGGCACTCATGTGTAGTACTTGACGCAAATATATAAAATTTATTGACGTAAGAGGAAATATGGCAGAGAAACGGATACAATTCTTAAAGAAGAAACGAGGGTATGACATGGACACAGCGCTCTCACTCTGAAGCCAGCTGCATTTATGAGACAATAAGGAACAATGGTTGTGGCCTGCACATAAAATGAAGCTACGTCTGCGAAAAAGAAAATCGGGATAGAATGCAAAGGGTCCTTAGTGCAAAACAAGGAAGGCGCCGGATAGCACACTGAAATACACCGTTAAAAAAGGCCAGGGTACGTAAATAAGCGTGTAATATAAAATTATGGTGTCAGAAGGAGAGAAAGGTTGCGTTGTGGTTGGGTGAATGTGGGGAGGGCCATTACGAGGACGAACAGATATCGCTGCTGACAGGAGTAAGGAAGGATCATTAAGAGGTCGAGGTAAACGGTCCGAGGAACGAATCGATCGGCAATTTTGTTAAATATTATGCTCGGTACAAAATCCGAGTTTCACCACTTTCAGTTACATTCCACACATAAACCCACATGAAGGAAAAGTACATTTAACAATATGGCACATTTCACATATGAACATTGTATGCATTTGTATGTACTGTATTAAGGGAATCAAAAACAATGCGGTTGATGAAGGAGATAGAAATTGTCGACTCCTCTTTCTTTTTCTGTTATCAATAAGACATCGATAGCGGAATAATTGTATGGTAATTCTGATACGTAGGGGTGCACTCAACAGAGGACTATAAATACAATGTAAACGCATATTATGGTTTGAGTAATCTAACAATGAGATTCACTGGATATTTAACCAAATTCTTTAACTCCCCTGAAATAAATAGTTCAAAAAACGCCAGGGTACCTACTACGCGTGTAATATAAAATGACGGAGAAAGGTTATATTGTGGTTGGGTGAATGTGGGGAAGGCCATGACGAGGAAGAAGACATATCGCTGCAGGCAGGAATAAGGAAGGATCATTAAGAGGTCTAGATATACGGTCCGAGGAAGGGATTAATCACCAATTGTGTTAAATATTATGCTCGGTACAAATTCCAAAGTACTTAATAGATACGTTGACCCATATTGATTTTTATATTGATTTTTATATTGTTACAATACGAGTTTCACCACTTGCAGTTACATTACATATATAAGTCCACATGAAGGAAATCGTACATTTAACCAATATGGCACATCTCACATATTGTGTGAATATTGTACGCATTTATATGTACTGTTTAAGGGAATCAGTAAATATGCGGTTTGTAAAAGAGATTAAAATTGTCGAATCCTGTTTATTTTTCTGTTATTAATAAGACATAGATAACCATATAACCAGATAACCATATAACAATTACAGCACGGAAACAGGCCTTCTCGGCCCTTCCAGTCCGTGCCGACCATTTATTTTCCCCTAGTCCCATCTACCTGCACTCAGACCATACCCCTCCATTCCCTTCCCGGGGGAGATAGTGGAATGATGGTATGTCCAAGACACGGTTATATCTGATTCGTTACGTAGCACGCAACAGAGGACTATAAATATAATGTAAAGGAATATTATGGTTTGAGTAATCTAACAATGAGATTCACTGGATATTTAACCAAATGCTTTAACTCCGTTCTGAAATGATTCTGGGTCCCTACATATATAAGTGGGTTAATACAAAAACTCAGAAGTTGAAGCATGAATGCAGTTTCTTCCAGAGGAAACTTTGAATTGTTCAAACAGGAGCGCGAGAAATAACTAAGCTTTGCTATTCGGACGTAATGGAATCGGACAAGATACATAAACCACTATAGGATGAAACTACCAGATATGCAAAAGAGCAAAACAATAGATTTCTTCCGGCTCACTGTTTCTGCGTCAGCTTGCTTCTCTGCACTTTTATTGACCAAGAGTCTTTTTCGGACTCTAATAGTCACTAGGATGTTTCTAACGGTGAGTGCGTTGAACAATAATATAAGAATGAATGCAAGGCACGGGGTGAAACTGCGGTGAAAAGAGGCAAATGCAACCCATGCCGATGAAGTATAAAATATTGGTTTTATGGTGCAGATCCACGGTACTCCGTCAATAATGGATATCGGCTCATATATAAAGTAATAAGGGATGTGTGTAACGCAGCTGACAGCACAAGTGATTCCGACAAGAACTTTGGCCGTTTTTTCTGTGCAGTATTTTGCTTTCAGTTTTTGGCAACAAATGGCTACATATCGATCAAAGGTGAACGCTACGGTGAGCCACACGGAACAATCTCGAAATGCAATAATAAGAGTTAAGTTCAGGATGCAGATCGGTGTAAATGAAATGAAACTCAATGGGTGATATATACCTACAACGCGGTTAAACACCACAGCCGTGAGAAGAACAAAGAGATCAGTCGTGGCCATTGACACCAGGTAGAAAGTGATGCATCTGGATAGGCCGCATCTTCCTCGAATGAGGATCGCGATCACAGCAAAATTCGCTGTTGGAGAGGAAGACATTGTTTAGTTAGTTACTAAGTGAGCGTGAGGCAGAATAAAATAAAGCAAGAAAGTCTGCATTGTTTTTTGTAATTTACTGAAACCTCTGCGAAAATTGTGTTCTGTATTCGTGTAGGAGATGCCACAATGTCAGTAAATTCTACAATAGCAGAAATAACGAACCACAAGCTGACACCTATCCGATGCCATCCAAATGGAACCACTCCCTTTTTCTGGCACAGGAACCCATGAATTCATAGAACACAATACAATCTCCTGTATGAATTCAGCTGGCCACGCAGCATCCGTCGAGGGAATTAACAGAGTACGTTTCAATCCGGAACTTTCTTCGGACTGATGCAGGAAGACGTGTTCCGACATGAAATGTCGTCTTTCCTTGTCTCTTCTCCTGACATACTGAATTCCTCGCGACATTTGTTAATGAGCATATGATTCAGCATCCAGCATCTGTCTCCCCTCGTGTCCCATTAATTAAACGTCACTACTTGTCATCCTTCCATTATGTTGGAACATCCCCTTGCTCTGCAACATTAATCCTGTTTTACTGCTAAATTGTCTTGGGTTTGGTAAAATATTGTCACTCGGAAACGTGAAAGCAGTTCCTATATCCACAGATGTTGCCTGATGCGCATTTGATACCCCACGTATATTTTGTTTACAAAATAATCAAATGTGGAGCATCCGTGGGTTTGGTTTTCGGTTTTAGATTTCCATGGAAGGAATAATGGGAGCGATTCTGTCGAAGTGATCTACGTGTTAGTCAAACATAAAATTGAATACATGGTTCTGAATTAAGACGGACACAATCTTAGCAGAAAAACAAGATATTAAGAAATAGTGTGCAAACGGTTATTTGAACGAAACTAATTAAAGGTTTTCGGAAGGTTTCAGAGTCAATATGACCGGATTTTGATTATGGCGAGCTTATTAGGCAGACAGGTATATTTCCTTCTGAAAGGAATCATAAATCGGTGGTGTGTTATGAGGATTGAGTAAAGCAGTAGAACTTGAAAGGTGAACTCGGAGCATACATCTCCTGGATCATATGATTTCTATCCCGTAATGTTACGGGAATCAAAGAAGGACATTCGGAAGACAGTGATGGAAATTAGAGTCATAGAGTGATACAGTAGGGAAACGGGCCCTTCGACCCAACAAGCCCACATTGGGCATCAATGCCCCAGCTACAAGGGTCTCACTTGCCTGCGCTTGGTCCATATCCCTCCAAAGCTGTCGTATCCATGTACCTGTCAAACTATTTCTTAAACGACGGAATAGTCCTGTCTGAATTACCTTCTCTGGCAGCTTTTCCATACACCACGACCCTTTGTGTGAAAAGGTTACCCCTCGGATTCCAATTAAATCTTTCCCCCTCACCTCCGGTCCTCTATTCCCCTACTCTGGGCAAGAGACTCTGTGTATCTACCAGATCTATTCCCCTCATGATTGCGTACACCTCGAGAAGGTCTCCCCTCTCCCTCCTGCGCTCCACGTAATAGAGACCCAGCCTATTCTTCCTCTCTCTATAGGTCACACCCTCTAGTCCTAGCAACATCCTCGTAAATCTCTTCCGAGCCGTTTCAAGCTTGACAATATATTTCCTATAACATGGTGCCCAGAACGGAAAACAATATTGTAAGTGCGGTCTAACCAACGTCTTATAGAACTGCAGCATGCCCTCACAACGTATATAATCAATATTCTGACTGATGACGACCACAGTGCCAAACGCCTTTTTGACCACTTGATCTACCTGCGACTCGACCTTCAGTGACACATGCACCTGTACTCCGAGAGCCCTCTGCTCTACATTACCCAGAGGCCTGCCATTTACTGTGTAAGTCCCGCCCTTGTTCGACGTCCCAAAATAAAAAACCTCACGCTTCTCGATACTAAATTCCATCAAACATTCCTCCGCCCACCTGGCCAATAGATCAAGACCCTGCTGCAATCATTCACCACCATCTTCTCCATCTGCAATACCACTAACTTTTTTTTAGCTTCAGCTGACAAAACAGAATTCTGGAATATAGCTAAATCTCTTCCTTTATTAATGAAGGGGGAATGGATAACCCGGGTAAATACAGATCGGTGAGCTATCTGATTGGAGCAGAGAAATTATTTTTCAAAAATCCAAGGTACAGGATTATTATTCATTGGGATGACGTGGACGAAATTGGAACATTCAAAATATATTACGAAGAGCATGTCATGACTAACTAATTTGATTGAATATCTTGAGGAGGTAACCGATAATGAGATGGCGGTGGATGTTGTCTATAAAAAAACTTTGGTGAGGCCTTGGACAAGTCCCACCTGATAAGCCGCCCCACGTAATCATATAATGGTAGATTTGTTCAATATGAGCCCACGGGGTTTATTGCCTTTATCTGCTGAATTCGTAAATGCTGCCAGCAAATCAGCTTCAAGCTTGCCACCAGTTAATGTATTCCAAGTACTTACCACATTCTGTGTGAACAGGTACCCAAAGTACTCACGTGGAATCTCGCCGCCCTCCCTTACCCTAAAACAATCATTTCTACATTTAGCTACACCGGGAAATGTTCCCTGCATTCTACTCCTCCATGTTCTCTCTTAACCTATTGTGTTTAAGAAGGAACAGCAGATGCTGGAAAATCGAAGGTAGACAAAAAAGCTGGAGAAACTCAGCGGGTACAGCAGCATCTATGGAGCGAAGGAAATAGGCAACGTTTCTGGCCGAAACCCTTCTTCAGACTGAAACCCTTCTTCAGCCTGAAGAAGGGGTTCGGCCCGAAACGTGGCCTATTTCCTTCGCTGCATAGATGCTGCTGCACCCGCTGAGTTTCTGCATCTTTTTTGTCTACCTTCTCTCTTAACCTACTCTGGTACAGCGAAATGCAGATCTATGTTCTCCAGTCTCTCTTTATACCTGAACTGCTCCGTCCCAGGGTACAACCTTTGCATATTAGAATCAATATCACATTCTTGTTTGACCTTGTTGACCAGAGGCTCACCCAGTACTCCAGCTACGGTCTGACGAGGGTTTTATAATGTTGAAGACAAGGCATATTGCATCCACGTTGAGCTGGCAAGTTAATCCAACATCCGTAATGGGATTGAGGATACACATTACAACGTAGTTGTGAATGTTCGAGATAAAAGTGGTGCATTTCTGTTTACATAGAAAATGACGACGGTGTGGATAGCAAGGCAGGATGTGTAAGTCTACAGAAGGCTGTCCATAAGATGGAATGTTGGTTGGGCATTGGCAGATGGATAATTCTGAACGAACGTTTTAGTAAATGATTGGGACTGAGGAATGTGGATGAACAGATAAACAAAGGGTAAAAGCCTTTGTTTCCTGTACAGAATTGTTTTGTTTTCCTCTGGAGCCAAGTAAGGTGATTAAAAAAAATATAAGATTGCAAGCGATGTCAATAAGGTTGATCGCAGAAGTGTAGCAAATGGTATGGGTTATCAAATGCAAGAGGTTTCAAGTGACAGGAAGAAACATCAAGAGGATCTATGAACACTGTTGGTATATGTAGTGTGTATCTAAAGTTGTTTTGAAGTTGGGTGTGGATTGTGGAAATGTCGGAGACCTTACATTTGGAAAGAACTGGACATGTCTTAATGGACAAACAAGCTGTCAGAATATGGTCTCCATTTATTGACTATTTGAAGGGGTAGAATGGTTCGGCACGGAAAACTGCCTGAAGTTCGAACTCAGCATTAGATGAAAAGTTATACTTAATAAATTTCGAACCTACCTCCAATGTTGTGTTATTCGTAATTTATTCCATTCTTCTTGATTATGCTAATGTTTCTCTTTCTTTATTATTTTCCATCTATATATATTATATATATATATATATATATATATATATATATATATAGAACCAGAGTCATAAATTAATTGATAATATTAGCAATGTATGACTCATATATATTAAATGTTCTTATTATATACTTGCTTCTAATAAAAAAATATTTAAAAAATAACGTTTCAGTAAATGATTGGGACTAAGGAATGTGGATGAACATGGAAACAAAGGGTAAAAGCCCTTTGTTCCCTGTACCGGACTGTTTTGTTTTCCTCTGAAGCCAAGGGTGATCTAAAATATATAACATCAGCAACGCGTCTGCGATGTCAATTGGGTTGATCGCAGACGGGTTGCTAATGGAATCGGGTATC